>OZ005654.1:16358781-16818781 GCA_963930645.1 Salticus scenicus | reverse complement strand
TTATATTTAAAAAGATATTGGTTTATTCTTGCATGTCCAGACATAATTTGAGTTAGCTTGCTATTGTGTGGAATTATTGCATTTAGACGATCGTTAACTGCTGGTAAAAAGAGTTTAGTCGTTAAACCTTTCTGCGAGCTAGTTCATTCATTTTGCCATTTTCGGAGTATATTTTCACGGATTTCACTCTTTATGTGTGATTTCGGGATATCTTCAAAATCGTAAGGCATTTCTGAAAGAGCAGCTTCTTTGGCCAATAAATCAGCCCGTTCATTGCCAATATTACCTGAATGTCCTTTGACCCAATAAATATTTATAATTTGATTTCTTGAATTTAGACCCCAAAGCTGTTTCCGGATATTTTCAATAACGGGATAATGTTTCCTTTTATTACTTATTTTATCTATTGTTATTTTACTATCGGTATATATGTTAAAATTATAATTTATGAAATTTCTGTTTGAGGAAATCCAAAGTAAACTTTTAAGTATGGCAAAAGCTACAGCTTCATTATTCGTACAATGGGGGTGCAATTTAAATTTATTTTCAGCAATAGTGCGCCCATCCTGAAAGATAACGAAAGCACAACCGATGTTATTTGACATTTCACTTCCATCAGTATAAATTTCAATAGGTGAATCACTTTCACTTGAAGTATTAAATGGTACATACTTACCAGGATGAAGCCACAAATTTGAAGGGAGACCACAAATTTTTTATGACTCTCTGCTTAAATTGGGTTATCCTGTGAATGTTGAGGTGATTGCGTTTGCAGATGATGTACTAATAATGATTAGAGGGGCTTCGGAACTCGAACTTGAAATGCTTGGGAACATAAGTATCAAGAAAATCATTGAATGGTCAAAGTGCAATAAAGTCATTTTTAACACTGAGAAATCTAATGTTATGCATTTTTCAAGGAAGAGAAAAAAAATGCCTATTCGCATATATATGAATGGAGAATGTTTTAGCGCAGTAACTGAGATGCGTTATCTAGGTGTAACTTTTGACAGCAAACTAAATTGGAACAGCCATATTACCAGTATGTGTGTTAAAGCTAATATTTTACTGCATATGTTAGCAAAAATGGCTAAGGTTAGTTGGGGTATCGGTCCTGATGCTTTAAAAACAATATACGAGGGGGCAATTGTTCCTTTATTGACCTATGCTGCCCCTGTTTGGTATGAAGCTGTAAGAAAATCTTATAACCGAAAGAGGTTAATGTCTACACAGAGATTTATTGCACTTAGAATTATAAAAAGTTTTAGAACGATTTCTTATGAAGCAGCGTGTATTTTGGCTGGAATTGTTCTTATCTATTTTAAAATTCAAGAAATTGCAGATATTTACACCTGTATAAAGTTCAATAGCCATTTGAAAATAGACACTCGATTTAACTACTTTTAGGAAAAGTCTCAGTGTCTATATATAGACCAAAATTTGGGAGTCTCACGAACCAATGAACGAAATTTCACCAAACTTGGTATTTAGCTGTACTTTGACCTGAACTACTTCTGATTGTATTTGAGGATCAATCACTCAATAGGTGGCGCTGTCATTCTATCTTTTCTAAGTAACATTAATAAAATTCTGGCCAAAACAGAATTTAATTTTGTACGACGCTTCTTCCATATAAAAGCGTACAGTAACCGTGTTTCATTCCATAGTATCAGTTACTATATTCATATCTTAAATTTTCTTTGATATAGCTGCAGCATAGGAGCCACTTGGCATCTTTTAAATTTTTGTTGCCATTTTGGAGATGAATTATAACTGATATCGCAATTGCATAAACAAAGATCTTGGCGAGCGAAAAACGTCCGAGCTACTTCTGTGCCAAATTTCGCCAAGGGGTTACATACTGAAGCTGCTTCATTTCTTTAGCACGATTCTTCTTAATTTTTATTATTATTATTATTATTTTGAAAAATATTTACACGTTCATTTTTTTTTCGACTTAAAACAAAATACATTTATTTAATAATTTATTAATTTTTGGCATCAACTTATTATTTTTTTCTTCTATTAAACTTAAAATGTAGTTTTTGTTTAATATTTTTTAAACCAATTACCCGATTGAATGAAAACGTATTATTTTAACTAGATTTTGTCTTCATTAACAAGCGTACCAATTTTTAATAAAATCTAATCATCCAGAGAGATACAATATGACAAACTTTCAGTTTTATATGTTTTAAATTAATTAATTTATTTATTTAAAAAAAAAAAATGCCTTTTTTTAAACTACCTTCTGTATGTAGCATAAAATTAATTTTATTTATGATAAAAAATAACTTTAATAAATAATACGTAATGCGTCAATTTGTGTAAGAATATATAGGAAAAAAATCTTGCGATGGCAACAACATACCACTTTCATATTGTTTATAAATTTCATTTGAAGGTGCTATTTATTTATGTTCGCAAAAATTATACATTTCATAATTTTTTTTCGCCGCAATACTCTCATTCCATGATTTTAACAATTCTTGACTTGAGTAATTAGCACATTTAGGAGAAAAGTTTATTCCTAACTCAAAAAAAAAAAAAAAAAAAAAAAAAAAAAAAGGTCTATATTGATTTTTTCTGCAAGAAATATTTGCAAGCATACATCTAAAGATAAAGTATAATGTTGATAAGGAATGGGATGGAATCATTGCCATTAAAAATAAAATACAAATCCTCCTAGCACAAATGTCAAAATTACATGAGAGGAATATTACTTACAGTTGTGTGTACTACACTACATCAAATATTAAAACTGTTTATTTCAAATATTTGAGAAATTCTAACAACATTTGTATACTTTCTAACGTAATATGGTCTTCATTAAAGAAGAACTCCTTATACAGACATTTTTCGAATAAATACAAGTGACATTTTCAAAATACTTGATATAAATATAAGTTTTCATGAATGTCACTTAAATTGTAGAATTTGAAATTGCAAATAAAGATTTTTGTAAATGTAGGCAAGCGTATTCTTACTCTTCTAGTTTACGATGATTTAAAGAAGTGGTTTTAAATAATAAAAAAAATAAAAAAAAATCATAAATACGTTATTCAAATCATACCAGTTTTTTTACATAATTGTTAGGTAGAGAGGTTTCGTCAAACCGATTTCTTCAGTTAATATTCATTTATAAATGGCTTACTTACTTATAAAGGATGGCATAAATTGTGTGTGAGTCAAATAAATTTACTTAATTAATGTACTCTATAAAATATAAAATTTGTTGTCTGTTATTAAAATTTTTGATACGTCTGAAGTTGTTCAAAGTCTAAAGAAATTCGTCTAAAATGTATGGAAATACTAATTCGGAGTTATTTTAAAGACTTTTATATGTATATTATTTGAATTAAAGAGGAATTCCACGTAACACTGAATATTCATATATCATATTTTAAACATACCACTCGCATACTTGCCAACTATCTCATTATGATCCGTAAAATTTTTAGTACCCGCCTTCTTTTTCACACCAATAATTTTTTAGAGTAATTCTAGTCTTATTTAATCCTAACAACATTTGAAAAGAATCACTCTAAAAATATACTGGTGTAAGAAAAGGGGCGTTTTTTCAGGGGGCGTTAACAATTTTACGGATATTAATGAGATGGTTGGCAAGTATGCACTCGTGAAATAGTCTTGCTTTAAAGTAACTAAAAGAAAATGTCATTGCTTTTAAAATATAACGATGGTTGGGACTACCCTAGAGGTGGTCCGGAGACATGACATCACAATTTTGATCCTCCACGGAAGGGATGGCTCTCCTGCTTCGGTGACCCCCAGAGGTATAATTTTTTATAGGAACATGGAGGACATTGCGGCCACGACAGATTTTACGTGCACCAGCCACCATTAGTGTACACGACGATCTTTGGCCGGCTCGAGTACCGAACCCGCAATCTTCCAATTACGAGGCCAGTGTTCTACCTACTGGGCTACCGCGGCCCTAAAATATATCGAAGAAGAATTCAAGTAACTATGTATTCTATTTAAATAACTATGATCTGATGAAGTAATATTATTTATTATTTGTATGCTGTAGTCGATATCTTATATCCTAGAAAAACGGTGGATATAAACTGACAAATACTCTTTTTTTTTTTTTTTTTTTTTTTTTTTTTAAGTAATCTTTAAATACAAAATTTAAAGAAATGTTTTAGGAAATATTCTAGATTTATTATTATTATTATTAGAAGAAGAAGAAGACAGAGAAAATCCAGGCCATTAATTCTACTCTGTTACACAATAAATGTCTTTGAAATTAATAATCTAATTCAAAAATTAAATATATATGTATATTTAAGTGATAATTTTTATGAAGGAAATATCAAAACTTCATTTAATTATTTAACAATAATTAGCTTTCACGAAATGTTTTAAACAGTAAAGCTACTGAGAAAACAAAACCGATAATTTTTATTTCATAAAGGCATATTTCCTTGAAGATTAAGTCTTGTTAAATGTTAGAAGGAGACTTGGAACTAGATGAATAAATACAGTAAAATAAAACAATTTCTTGAACACCAAATGAAATAATAAAATAACAGAGAGTTGTTTCGGTAGCATTTAGTGTATCGTCATCAGTAACGTTGTTTCCTTTTGCTATGTTCCTTTATGTTAAATGCTCTAATTTACAATTTTTACGTTGAGGATTAAATAAAAAGTTTTCAAATTAGCGAAAAAGTTAATCTTATTAATTTTAGTATTTATAGGAAGATCTTTATGCTGTATTATTTAGTTCAGTTTAGAGATATTTTAAACTATATTATCAGGTAAAAAATATATTTTTAAAGTTCAAAAATATCTGAGATATATACAAAAAACTAAAATCTATAATTAAAAAGAAATTATATTAATTATGTAATATAATTGGCTTTTGCTCTTTAGATTTATATATATAAATAAAAAATAATAGAATGTCATTTTAGAATTTTCCGTAATATATATAATTTAAATTTCATAGAAAAATATTTTTAGTTAGATTCAGTTTGAGCAAAATAATTTTAATTTTTGTTTCATATTACTTTACCAATTAGAAATAAAAAATATTAAAATTTAATTGCTCCAAAGAACGTTAAATTATCAACAATACAGAAAAATTATTTAAACTATAATTTTTAATTAACATTAATTTATTTTCAAATGATTCTGCTCTGAAAAACTAGTTTAGTTTCATCTCTACGTCAAAATTAATTATTATTTTAAATGCACTATAATTATAACTGCTGGATAAAAAATGCACGTAAGTTTTTTCTTTCCTATCCTTTCTTTCTTTTTTTACCCCTTGTGTGTGTGTGTGTGTGTTTATTTGTTTTCAGATCATCAATTAAAATATTTATTGCTTTTTTGGCTGTAAAATGTTAAAAATGGTTTTTAAAGTTGCAATTGATTTTTACAAAAATTAACCGGTTATATATAGCAAAAATAAATCTGGGACGTCGGAATTTAAAATTTTTCCCTTTCGAATCATTAAGTAAACAATTTTGCTTTTTTCCTGTAAAAGTTTTTTCTATTTAAAAAATGTCATTAAGAGAGAAAAAATCAGTTTTTAGTTCTATTCAGTTAAAAAATGTAGTATAATGAAATGTTATTTTTGAAATGTCAAGAGTTATATATGTATATATATACATATGTGTGTGTGTGTAGTTATTATTTTTATTTATTTACTATATTCAAATATAACTCATTTTAATACAAATTAATTTTATAAGCTTCTTATAATGAAAATGTAGTTTGTATCGTGAAGTATAATTTTATTTATAACTGAAGAGGAATATATTAAAAAAACTTGGCATCGAATTATTCTTATAAGTATTCACTTTATTCGTATTTAACAAACTACAAAAAGTGAAAAAAAAAAAAAAAAAAAAAGTGGGGGGAGGGGTGGGATCAGGATTTTATAAAATCAATTTAAATTTTAAAATTTCATTTCAAAAATAGCAAAATTAAAACTCCTAACAAACAACAACAACAAAAAATTAATTAATTAAAAAAATAGTATGTTGTGGCTATTACAAAATTCGTTTTATATCATTTTACATAACAACGCCCTGTACCGGTTAGAAAGACCCCCCTCCCACACACACACACACGGAGGACACTAACCCTCAGGACTAAGACCCTAGTGCGGTCAATCGTCCTTAGTACCCATTATCCAATCCTATCCGTACCGATTAACTTGGACAAAAATTTAATTCTAGTTTCTCGCAATTATGCAATTTCGTGCACCTGAAGAAGAATTATTCTGCAACTGAAGTTATTTTTCAGGAAAAAAGGACGATTAACTGAAGGTAATTTTCAAAAACTTAATAAAATACATGAGACGGTATCCTGGAAGATACACAGCAATCATCCAAGGAGAAGGCATTTTTTCAGATTAAAGAACAATGCACTTATTAGGCTTACTTTTAGATATCCCGCTATTACAGGAGAACGCTTAATATAAAAATTTACGATAAACGATAAAATTTAAATAGAGAGGAATGAAGGTTTACCAGAACCAAGTTGTTTATCTCTTACATGTTGGTGATAAAGTGGAGGCTCGAATTCATCCTTGATGGTGTTACATTTCTTATGGCAGCGAAATTCAACCTATTAGGAAAACCATCTCTGTAATTATGTTACGCATAAACACATACGATTTTTTGAATAGATTATTAGAAAAATAAAATGCAAACGGTTCTTAGGAAAGGCCAAACTTTCTCCAAATGAGTTGGTGAGAAGCAGAAAGTTCAACAAATTATTATATCATACAGGATGTTTATAATTAAAGTTACAATTTCAAAACACTATAATTTTAAAACTATCCATCAGAACGATTTCATATTTTACCAGAGCAATCGTGAGGCAAAGAAATTTTCTTTAGCAAAAGAAAAGAAAAATAGTTCAAAATGTGCCGTTCATTATCCGTTAAGTATTTGTTTCCTGAAGCTCCTCTTTTTTTCTTTTCCCTATGACTGTTTCCGCTGTAAACACGTATTCTTGTCTTTTGGCTAAAAACATTGTAGTAAACCCTTGAAGTCTATTGTTTCCTGAAATTCCATTGTGTTGCTAACAACATTCCTGCGTTTAATGAGTCCATTTAGGCGTGTTCCCTGACACTACCCTGATACCGCCATCTATAGGAACATGTTGGAAATACTTTTTTCCTCGCCCAAGCAAAATTTCATTGCCTCACAATTGCACTTTTAAAATATCAAATCGCTCTGATGAGTAGTTTTAAAATTCTAGCATTTTGAAATTGTAACTTTATTTATAATCAACTTGTACTTTAAAACAACGCATGCACCCCAACGCAGTGCCAAAAGTTATATTAATTTGCCAGATGAAAGGAAACCAAACTAGAAAAAAGACATAATATGCTATTGTAAATCTGCATTACGTTAAAGAAAGAAAGAAATGCGGTCAGAGATTTCGCGTGTGTTTTAATTAGAAAATTATGTGGGAAAAAGGAGGATATAAAAATTTAAGGAGCGAATATAGGATAATATGTGAATTTAAGTTATAATTTGAGGTAAAAAAAAATATATATATCCTTGCATTAAAAGTGTTTTCTAAGATTGTATAATTATTTGAAAATGTGTGATAATTTACACCACAGTGTTATTTTAATTAACAAATAAGCCTGAGATGTGGTCACATAGAAAAATATAAAAATGGATAATAACAGCGCCAACTGCTAGTCGATGTACACACAAATTAAATCAACGTACTTTATTATTATAGCCATTACCCATTTCAACCACGTAGAAAAGTGCTTATGACTTCGGTTTGTCTATACATAGCTTCCTAAACTAGATGTCTGTCGTGTGGCTCGGAAACTTGGCAACCGTTGAAGCGGTAGACAGCGCCACCTGGTACAGATTGTGCCACTTTTTTATTCAACAGCCTTTAAAAATTTTAAAAAGTGGGATATGATATACATAAAAGGCGAATAGAAACGAAGAAACGTCGATTATAAATATCATATATCACTTATAAAAATTATTGGTGACAGTTGAATAAAAAAGTCATGCTATCTGTACCAGGTGCCGCTGTCTACCGCTTCAACTGTTGCCAAATTTTCGAGCCACCCGACAGGCATCTAGTTTAGGAGACTATGGTCTATCTGTCTTCATTTCAACTCTCTTAAATATTTATAGAATTCCCTGGAAATGATATATTTTACTCAAGTTCACTATAGGATTTGCCCTGTTGAAAATAGAATAAATACTGTCACTGATTGCGTACAAGGACACCCTAAAGAATTCCAAAACTTTGAGTTCTATGAAAAGTATTTCTATAAACCATATTTAAAAAAAAAAAAGCTCTTTTTCAAAACATCATAAGTCAAATTTAAATAAAGATGTTTTTATTCTGTAAATTTTATTTCGATTATTGAAAGGTCTTCAAGGGAGTGAACTATTCTCAAAACTATAACCATGTTATTTAATATTTTAGAGAAGATAAAATTTTACATGCTGAAAAAATCAGGAATATACACGGCAGTTCATAACTTTTATAGACAAAAAGACAACAAATAATCTAATTAGATTCATTGCAGTAGTTCAATCCTTAAACAACTCCTCTAGAGTATTTTGTCAAAGTTTCATAGCGTTTCAATTATAACTTTTGGAGTTATGATGTTTTGCGATGAAGCAAAATGTTAAAAATCTCATTTTGTGAAAAAGCAGAAAACAGAATTAAAAACCAGATTTTACCTATTAGTAAATAAAAAATAATTGCAATAAGATCAAAGTTTTTTATTTTCTTTTTTTCTTTTTTAAATTCATTTTTTTATGCAGTAATAAATTTTGATGCTTATATTCAGTAAAACATTTATGTAAACAAACATTTCCCTTCACTTCCGGCTTCAAAAACTTGTGAGTGACTAATATTAAAATGCCTGTAATTCACGTTCTAAGCAAGATAGAAACAAAATTCAAACTGATTTAGAAAGCTAAAATGCCAGGCTTTAATACTAAATCAAAAATAGAAAATCGGAGTTTTGACCGAAAATTTTATTTTAAAGATAGGCAGACACCTTAAGCACTACAATTAAAAATTGATGAAACTGCATTATTTTTAACACTTTCCAACGATATTCAAGAGTGCTTATGAATTAAACTGGTCTATCTGTTTTTCTGACATTCTGTTCATCCGTTTTGTGATCACGTGATTATAATTAAAGTTATGATTTGAAAGAAAACGCTATAATTTTAAAACTACTGTTGAGAATGGCTCGATATTTTACCAGAACAATTGTTAGACAATGGAATTTCGTTTGGCAAAAGAAATAATCTGGTGTGTCACTCACACGACTTTCTCTTACCCTGAAATTTAATACTACAAATATAGGTTGGAGATTAAGAGGTAAGATAACCATGTTATGTAAACCTATGTTAAACAAATCAAATTAGGCTTCGAAAGAGTTTCATATGATAATTAATTCTGTGTGAAGGAGGCTACCGCCCCCCTCAACCCCCCGTTTCGTTAATGCACCTAGATTTATATAAAATTTAATTCGGTTATTAAAAAATAATTCTGCTTTTAAAAAATAATTTATTAAAATTATTATTTGAAAAAATTATCTTTTATGATAATGCAGACAATTTCCATATTAGAGAAGTAGTGTAACACTAAATATCAAAAAGAATTTTTTAAACCAATGTAATTTTTCAGTAGCATGCATGAATTAATTTTGATTTTTTGTACAAGAAATTTGGAACTTGCTTTTTCTTTCCACAGACCAGAGTTTAGCAAATACATATTTTAGGCACGAAGTTATATAGAAAATTACACAAAATTATCATGCAAGTTATAACGTATATACAGTCGAACCTTGTTAACATGAATCTGAAGGGGAATAAAAAATTTGTTCATTTTATCAGTAGTTCATGCTATCAGTAACTCAGAAACTAATCTTCATTTTCACAGGGATTGGGGAAACAGTTCATGTTAAAAATAATACACAGTTAATAATTAACATAATTAATAGTAATTAATTCACAATTAATAATTAACATAACACAGTTAATACTTAAAATAATTAACAGTTCATGTTAAGCGTGTTCACGTTAACGACTGTATTATAACATATAGAATATTAAGTTTATTAAAAAACATTTTAAGCTGAGAAATTCGATAATTTTTCAAGAAATATATATATATATATATATATATATATATATATATATATATTCCTGAAATTTTAACTGTTAGTCAGTGGTTGCAAATACAGCAGGTTTCAATTTGCCTTTTTTGATTTTGATATTTACATAGTATACGAAAGACAAATATATTAAATTTCAAAATTAAGCACAAAGATTAATTTTTAAATGCATGTACTAAAATTAAAAAAAATAATAATAATAAAACATAAAAATAATGAATTTGTAATTTCAATATATATATATATTATGAAATATTTAATAATATTTATAAACAAAAATAAGAATAATATCTTAAAGAGTTTATTTTTTTTTATTAAAATAAATATTTTATCCTTTATTAGTAGTCAGCCATCCTATTTTAAATAATTAGGGTGGTTTATAAACTCAACGAAAATTAACGAACATTAATTTTAATTATTTTAAAGAAATGACTGTTTCTTTTTTATTAAATAGCAAATAAGAAATAAATACTGAATGAAGATATTTTATATTTTAAATATAATAATTAAGCTATTATAACGTTTCTTGCAATTTCATTAAATTTAAACAATATAACTAAATTAATCTTTAAAAAATCAATACATTCAGCCCCAAACAAGTTTTGCTTCCTATTTATTTCCTACCTTGCAAATTCAAGTAAATTTTAAACACTAGATAAGAAGCAAATAATATAAACTTACCTTACACTCCTGTTTCCCCACAATAATTAAGTTTTTATAATTTTATATTTACTTTAAAATTTTCATTATGAAAATTCATCAGCATATTTCCGTAAGACGGGAACTTCATAAAAATTCCCTCTCTTTGCATATTACTGGTAATTTATGTAAGCGTATTTCAAATACTTCTTCAGATTTACTCGAATAGCCAAGAAATGCACTGAGTTTATATTTCTCAGGAATGAAAAGGTGCATCCGCTAGCATTACGCCTATGATCCAAACTTGTCACGATCATGCACTGAATCACTTCAAACTTGTGCGTGCAAATTATATGAACATGACCAATGATGTCAATTCGTGATTAGAAAGATGTTAGGTAACTTGAAACTAAGTATACTTCTAGATTTGGATTTGCTTTGCTTTTTTTTTTTTCTCTTGTGAATTACAAAAATATCTTTAATGAATTACACTATAATAATTAATAATTAATGAAGAATTTTTTTTAATATATTACTCCCTAATTCTTTCATTTAAAAGGAATTTCAGATGAACCAGGAGAAAATAAGGATCCACACTGTTAAAAACAGTTTCTCAAACATGAGCAAAATTGTCTCGAAATAGCTTTGAAACAATATATACTTAAATTTGAAAATCTCATGTACTCATTTTTGAGCATATTGAAATGCTCAAAAATGGGGTTGACCACTAAAATTCCCAATATCCCCACTTTTGAGCATGTCAGTATACTCAAAAATGAGTATATGCGTTTTCAAATTTAAGTATATATTGTGTCGGAGCTATTATGAGACAATTTTGCTCATTTTTAAGAAACCATTTTTAACACTGCAGTCCTTTTAAATGAAGAAGCCTAATTACTTCAAGATCTATTTTTTTTCATAACCAAGCAGTTTATTATCTATCAAATTTTAAGATGATATTAACAAAATGTTAATATATATGTATTCAATGGGAGAAATTAAAAAGAAAAATCCTATGAATTATTTATGATCTAAATTTCGCCCGAAATTAGAAATTTTATAGCATTGGTTATTCACATCAAATTAAAATTTCTTTAAACTCCTTTTAAGGTTACCTTTAGAAAAATTTCATTTGTTTATGTCCAGTAGAAGTTAAGAAAAGGAGTCAAATTGGTCAAAAACAAACTTTATAGGAAAGGCGCAAATCGTAAAAATGCGCAAATCTTTCGTTTAGTGTGAATTGAACGGCAGATTTCAACGATAAATAATTCTAAGATAAAAAAAATTTTATAAACCATGTTTTTAAATTTTCTGTTGAATCATATAAACGCTACTGAAGGCAGCCGGAACCCCAGCATTTGGATAAAAGTATTAAAAAAATTCCTTTCCATCGTCTTTTGAGCTATTATAAAATTTTCAAATGGCTATCTAGCCGGGAAGTTAGTTAAAAGTTGATTGCAAGCTTTGTACTGGAAACGCTGCCGAAGGCAGCAGGGTCCCGAAGCAATTGGATAAAAATATTTTTAAAAAGCATTTTCACCGTATTCTAAACTATTCCGAAAGTTTCAAATGTCTAGCTACTCGGGAAGTTAGTTAAATAAATTTTCTGTTGAATCATATGAACGCTGCCGAAGGCAGTAGGGACCTGAAACAGTTGACTAAAAGTATTAAAAAAAATGTATTACCACCGTGTTCTGAACTATCCTGAAAGTTTCAAATATCTAGCTAGTCGGGAAGTTAGTGAAAAATCGATTGCAAGCTTTGTACTGGTAACGCTGCCGAAAGCAGCAGGAACCCGAAACAGTTGGCTAAAGGTATTTAAAAAAATGCATTTTCACCGTGTTCTGAACTATTGTGAAAGTTTCAAATGTCTAGCTAGTCGGGAAGTTAGTTAAATAAATTTTATGTCGAATCATATAAGCGCTGCCGAAGGCAGCGGGACTTGAAATAGTTGACTAAAATTATTAGAAAAATGTATTGTCACCGTGTTGTGAGCTGTCCTGAAAATTTTAAATATCTAGCTAGTCGGGAAGTTAGTTAAAAATCGATATCAAGATTTGTCCCTGACAAACACACAGACACACAAACAAGAATCGAAGTTAATAAAAACATGGTAAAATACCGTTCGAAATCCGGAATAAACCAGTGATTTTTCTCTTTGTGACTTATGGCTCTAGTTTAATTTAAAAAATATAATAAAATAATAAAAATTTTCAAGATTTTAGTACTTTTTTTTTTTAAATGTCATTTTTGGCGTTTAGAAAATTGTTTAGTTTATATCAATCGATTCAGAAAAGTTTCTTGTTTAATAAATAAGGATATATGAAAGAGAGTTTATACAACAATGTTCAAGAATATCGTTAGAACATTTCTTGAGATACGGACTTGCCCACTTGCGATTTTCATTGTTACACTTTCTGTTTTACAATTTTCACTAAAATTTGCCAAATTTCATCTGCTTACCGAATGTGTCTTAAATATGAAGACCCCGCCAATGGCCGAGAGGTTTTGCCCTCGAGGTTGGAAGCCCAAGTCGTGTTCGTTGACATAGCCGTTCGGATTTTTCCGTGGTTTTCTCCGAAGTCCGCGTGGATACGGGCTAGAGCTTCCTATAAAAACTTTCATGGAGGGCATACCCTTTAGACCTAGGTCCCCATAATGTGGACGATTGGCTTAAAATCGAACACTAACACATTTTAATTATGGAAGTTTTCACACACACAAATACATAAACACACATTAAACAATTGCCAAAAAAAAAAAAAAAAAAAAAAACTATTCATGTGTTCGTTTTTAAATTATAGATATCCCAAAGTGAGAGTCAAAAAGAATAATATAGATTAAAGCAAAATAAATAATCGGATTTCTCTATTTATTACTTTTATTATTATTATTATTATTATTATTATTATTATTATTATTATTATTATTATTATTATATCATTTATAAATACCAAAAATTAATTTATGTTTTAATAAGAATACCTTAATAATAATTTATGACAAATCCCGTATATCTTTTTATACACTATTATATTAATATAAAAAATAAATAAATAAACTTAAAATTAGCTATCAAAAAATTCAGATTTAAATTCATTTTCCCGTGTCTTTGTTATAGAGTTAAAGGAAAGACAAGTAAATTTTATACAATACCGCAGACTTCAAAGCTCCTGCGAACATGACAGATGTTTTAAATAGTTAAAAAATGATTCTCGAATTCATCTGCGTTATTTCCTTTGAGAAAACTTTTAAAAATTCTGTCAAACGTAATTATTCATCCGACTTCAAAAGGTGCAGAACTGCTATTGTAACTAAGTGGAAAGTTCTTGAAAAAGAAACATTCCCTACAAGTTAATTAATGAAACTTTGATTAGCGAACCGTGCTTTATTTTCTGAACAAACAAAAGCCATTGTGATAATTAATAACTCGGTACAAAAGAAAACACTCAAATAGAATGGGTCTGAAATATTAACCATACTTAAATGTATTTTCAGAAATGCGAATATAGTACGTCTAAGATAATTGTATTCGAATTCTTTCATCAGATATTATAGAAATGAAATTTGCATGTATGTATATGAGCACAAAAGATGTTTCGTTAAAGGTCTGTTGTTATTGTTTTAAATTAATTCATTTTCCATGTAAAAACAGTGAGTATATATTTCAGCATTAGATCAATGAAATTAAAAAACCTTTTAACTGTAGATTATTGCATATTTTTCAGAATTAATTTTAAAACAAAGAAGTTAATCGAACTCTTAAATATTATGACTTTGCTTGAGAGAACAATTGTGTGCCTCGTCTTTAATAACTATCAATTGAGATAGTACAAAGTTCTTCTTTATATTATTTTATCAA
The DNA here is from genome assembly GCA_963930645.1 of Salticus scenicus. Classification (NCBI taxonomy): domain Eukaryota; kingdom Metazoa; phylum Arthropoda; class Arachnida; order Araneae; family Salticidae; genus Salticus; species Salticus scenicus. The sequence goes on along the minus strand of OZ005654.1, from coordinate 16,804,121 downwards.
ATTTCCCTTCGATTCTGTTACATAAGGAAATATAATTAAAAATTTAGTTTTCCCTTACATAGAATTAAACATAATTCTAAAACATAATAGGTTATAATGAGCTGTAAATATTTGATTTCTGACTTAATCTAAACCTCATTATTGCAATTTTAAAATATGCAAAAGACATATAGAAACTCTTGGATTATTACATTAAATTAAATTTATAATATAAGTGTAATCAAAAGAAATTGATATATATATATATAGTCCAGACAATAGGGTCTAAATTTAGCGATATTTTTCTATGATAAAGTTTAAAGAAGATTAAATTTCCTACAATTTTCTTCATTACAACTTTTTTGTAGTACTAATAGTAAGCGTGTTACTGCCTCTTGAAAGTCGGCATTTTTTCTCAAGATAATAAAATACAACTCAAAGAAATGGGTCTATGCATGAACGTTTATTAGAAAACGGAAAGAAAGGAAGGGACATATTCAGCTGTCTGACCTTAGGACCTGACATCTGCTTCGTAGCAAAAAAAAAAAAAAAAAGAAAAGAAAAGAAAAACCTTCTTTCCCCCCCCCCCATATTAAAAATTTCTCCCTTTCCTCCCGCCTCTTCTCATCCTGTAGGACGCTGCCTCGGCTGAACATCTATCTATGTTATTCAGTTCAGTACGAACGTGAGAATGTACTGTTTCAACCCGTGAGCGTTTTCTATTACAATAACCGGAGTGTTTGTTTTATTTTCGAAATCAGTTTGAATAAAGGTGAAGTAAAGATTCCGAAGGAGAAAATTATACAAAAAATCTGTAAAAGTGCAATGCAAAACGTCAAAATGAAGAAGATTAGTGTTTTTTGAAGAACCAAAACTAGTAAGAATTCACAATGCCTGTCACAAATGATACATCAATGAGCGAATACAGCATATGTACGGCGTTATACAACTGGTGATGGAGCTGGCCCAAACAGTGCGGCTCCATACCTTCCATCAAGAACTGGAGGTTTCAGTTTTAAAGATCAGTGTTTCTTGTGGGGAGAGGGGATACTTGAAGATGGCTTTAAAAAACAGAAACGACTTCCTGAGCATGAAAGAAATTTCATCCACCATGCTATGAAACTGGGTGTGAAAGAAACAATTGTAAATGGTGCCGAAAATCGTGGGGATGAGATAAGAAAGAATAAAGAATTATTATTCATTTACATTTATATATAAATATTTTTTATTTTATTTATTTTTCTTTGCATGTGTTTGAGTGTGTATTATATGTTGCAGTGATAGAATACTATACATAGGCAGTTATTGGAGTCTGATGATGACTACTGTTGTTAGGCTAGAATTGTCAGTGCGGGGCCGGGGGGGGGGAGTTAGTAAAAAGGAGAAGGGAAAAATTAGAAGGGAGCAGATTTGTTATCTGTCGTCCTTAGTGAAAAAAAAAAAAAAGAAATGATCGCCAATTTATTTGGCGAACATACTTAATTCCTTTCAAAAATCCCGATTATTTTAACAAGGTATATGTTAAGAGAACAATCAAGAATATAAAACAGTATTTCTTACAATATATATTGTAAAAAAATACATCTGGCGTGTGTATTTCCGTATTACGTTCTTGATCCCCAAATCCAAAAATCCCAAGAACGACAGATATCAGAGCTATACCATTAAAAGTTGTTAAGCTTTCTGTAAATAAAGCTTCTAATTCTAATAATTACTCTACATTATTTATAAGGAGAAATGCGCTTTTTTTACGAAGTTGAGAAAACTGTTTATTTTCAAGAAGCTGTTACGCGCTTGCTATTAGCACTACAGAAAAGGTGTAATGAAGGAAATTGTAGGAAATTTAATCCTCTTTAAACATTACAATAGAAAAATATCGCTGAACTCAGCCATTTCTGAGATATTTCGAAAAAAGCCAAAAAACTAGTAAATTTTCGAGGTTTTTCAGCCGACAAAAATTCTCCCGGGGCCGATCATGTTGGATAACTCGTTTTTTGCATATTAGTACTAATATGTATAAATTAAAAAAATAAAATCTTCTACCCCACTTTTTGCAAGGTACAATGTATTTATTGACTGGACTAATATATATATATATATAGTTATAAATATTTACATATACATAGGGTGCGTATGCAGCGATTAGACGATTCACATGGCTACATAAGAGCAATCTTTGTAATGCTTTCTCTTTAGAAATAAAGCTATAAAGATGCTTTTATGAGACTATTTATCGTTAAAACATCGTATACTGTTGTAGTCTTTCTTTTAGAGTCCTGTGTGAGTCGGAAAAATATGACCCGCATCCGAATCGCAAAATGATTTTCGACCCGCATAATGTTAAATTATTGTTATAAAAAATATTAAATTAAAATTATATTATGTAAAATATAATTATGGTCCTAAACATATCTTTTAGAGTATTAATTATAGAAAAAAAAAAAAAAAGAAAAAAAGAAAAAAAGAAAGAAAAGAAAAGAAGTATGTATGTTTAAGTACACTAATTGCCATAAAAATTTGCACACCAAGAATGAGTTGTCAGAATGAAACGAAATTTTACATACATAAGTAGTGAAACGTTTACCTAAATAAGTGATTACAAAATCAAAGTGAAATGACCGTTTATTACTTGAAAAATTACAAAATAATAGAGGTTTTTAGTACTCTGTCGGGCCACCTCTAGCGTGAATGCACGATGTGATACGGGCGGGCATTGAGGCATACAAGTCACGTAAGATTTCCTGCGGCATCTCTTTCCACATTTGCTGTAAACTCGCCCAACTTGCTCTCCCAAGTGATCCCAGATATGCTCGACAAATCTGTGGATCGAACTGGCCAGGGAAGGGTGGTAATGTGGGGGAAGGAGTTCTCTGATTACCTTGATGTCTGTGGTAGAGCATTGTCCTGTTGAAAAATGGCTCCTGGAAGCCCTGCCATGAGTGAAAGCAACTGTGGCTGAAGGATCTCACGAACGTAACGCTGGGCTGTCATGGTGTCGTGGATCAATATTAGGAATCACTATATGCCGTATGCGATGTCATCCTATAGCATCACACCAGTTGTGGGTGCGGTGTGCAGCTGTAAAGCAAACGTCAGATTGAGGCATTCATCATGGTGCCTCCACGCACATACACAATTGTCATCACTGCCCAAATTGAATCTGGATTCGTCGATGGTTCCATTTGATTACAGTCCAATCCCGTCGAGCGCGACACCACACCAAACGGAGGAAAGGGTGGGTGGATATCATTGGTAGCACACGTAATGGACGCTGTGACCGCAATGTTCTTCAGCCAGGCGATGATACGTACAGACACAGAGACAGGTCGTGTAAGTGTGGCGTATGTCTGGCTGGCGGACAATGAGACAGTTGGTGCTATGTATATGTTTCGTATGATGTGACGATTTTCTCTACTATTGGTCTATCGAGGGCATCCTAAGCTTGGTCAACGTGTAAACGAACTCTCTCTTGATCACTCGCCCCTAAACCTTCTCACAGTAAAATCAGAACGGCCTAGGTGGCAGGTTACTAGCCGAACTGATCACCCGGATTCTATCATAACGATGATTTCCCCCCTCTCCAACTCTGAGAGCTGCTCATATTATCTTCGATGGTGACGTAACGGCATCTCTAGTTAAAAAGCATCCATCTGTAACAGATTATGTACATCAAGGAAGCTGTTTTTACCTGTTTTATACTCCAAGAAGAACGAAGTTCAGCGTCCTCTGGCGACTTTATGCAGTGGGCAATCATGCTGCATTTTTATATGCATATCTGCCTGGCTCATAATTTCATACCAAGTTTCTTTATGGTCCCACAATTACTTCTTGGTGCACAAAGTTTTATGACAATGAGTGCATAAACAAAACTTCAATAAAATATAACAAAATTTTAATATACTTTCAAAATTAACATAGAAATAAGTATTTAATTTAAAAATATTCGCTGTTCCAAATATTTTGACAGCATAAAAAATACATAATGTATACAATGCAAAACTTATCGATACACTGAAAAAAATTTCATGACGTTAAACACTAAACTTTAAATATTGATATATTTACGCAATTTTCATTAAATTCAGGTTATATGTCATATTGCTTTAAATTACTATGGAAGAAGAGAATATCAGCTAATCTCAACATTCCAAAAGTTTATTTAACGGAAACAAAAAGGATTAAAAAATTTTCTAAGAAAAACATTCTGCTGGTAGATTCACTGGTTTCACCTCCAGGTCAAAAATTAATGAAGAATCGACCCGCACCCGATCCGTTAAGCGAATAACCCGCTGGAAACTGCGGGTACCGACCTAATGCAGGACTCTACTTTCTTTTTCTGACAAAATATTATAATCACTATATGAAGGATATAGAATATTACTATATTATATGACTTTTCTTTAAAATAAATAAAAAGTTATTAAACTAATTTTGGCAAGTTTTCATCATTTTTAATTACAAACAAAATATTTCTTGTTTTAACAAGAAAAACAAATTTCAAATAATATAATTATAATTATCCAAATAATATTTCACAGCAATATGAATAGTTTATGTTCTTTCGATAAAAAAGAAATCCTGCCTTTAGATATATATATCTTCTGCAATGTTTGATAAGATTTTCAATATATATATACATTTATTTATTTATTTATTTATTTATTTATTCCAAAAGCTTAGTCTAAAATAAAAAATTCTTTAAAAGAAATTTCCTGAATAAAAGACAATTGCTGTCGAAGAACAAAGAGCATTATACATCTACATAATTGAAAAAAGCATTTTCCATTTTGAAAATACTGCCCATCATTCTGAATAAATGACTCAGAAAATGCATTAGGAAGATTTGTTCGATGGATGAAAGATAGAATCTTCTTGTCAAAACTTAAATACATATTTCAACGTGACTAAAAGTTTCTGACAAACTATTTGCTACATTTATGAAAGAAGGTATAAAGATAAATTTACTCATTTTGTTATTTGGTAAATTTAAAAATATCTATTTTATTTTCAACTGATGTTTTGGAATGGAAATTTCCGTTCAATTGATATTATATTATTTTTTATTTTGAAATATTCCAGTGAGAAATGCATTTTTTGATAGGATTTTTTATACTCTGAAAGTTGATAAGCTGAGTAAGAATTTATGCATATTAGGATTTAAAAAGTCATGGTATCCTTATTTAAATAAAAAAATTACAAAGTACGTTTTGGTGTTCATTGAAAATCGTTCTATTTTCAGTAAATCACTTACTATCGTTACTGTTGTTCTTGAAGTGATTTTTATTTTTCTGTTAGAAGTTTTAAGTTGTTGATTTTCTTTATTCCATATTTATTTTACTTTTTATCTTCGTTTCCTAATACTGCATAGTATGTTAGAAATTGAAATTGGATTTTATACATTGTTGATAAGGGAGCGAATTAACGGGAAAAGATTGTATTCTCTTTCCGTATAAAATTAAATAGAAATAAAAATAAAATAAAATACATTCAATAAGAAGAAACCTGCAGTTAAATAGTTTAGAAACGAGCAAATTGTAGGTTTATTTTTTATTTATTTTTTTTTTTTTTCAAATAAAATTATAGCTATTGGAAATTTAAAAATATATATACTTTAATAATTTAATAGGTTATACTATACAAATACACTGGTGTACAATTGCTTAGTTATTGTCATCCGTGCTTAGCAATTGTCCACCAGTGTGTATATATATATATATATATCTTTTAAAAATGCCTTTTAAAAGTAATAAATATAAATTAAATTAACAGGTATATAAATAAATTGCCAAAACATTTTAACACGTTCACTTGTTTAATCTCATTGGAAGAGCCTAATATAAAGTAGCCTTGATTTACGATCCTATGTACAATTCTATATATGTAATGCACCTAATTGCTTGTACAGGAATGTAAAGATTCCCTTCTGACAAATTCTACATCAAGTTTAATAATTCCTAACTGTATATTTTAGAACTTAACATATTATGAACTGGGTTTTCAGTAAAACATAAAATGCTTGAATACTTATCGTTTTTTTTTTTTTTTTTTATGATTTTAATCTGGAAAGGGGGTATTTTCCTTTTTTACGCATATTATTTTAAACATGGCACAAGAATGGAATAAAGATGAAAGTTTCCAATAGCCAAATAACTATTAGGGAAGGTACGTGGGGGTTGTCAGACATAGGCCTAGATGAAATACTCTCTGTCGGAAGTCTTTTAAATGAGTCTTAACTAATATTTACGTGAGTTTCGTAGAAAACCATGAAAATCTCTGAATGGTTAGTCTGACAAGTTTAACTCGTGTGCATAGTTTCCAAATTTTGCGCTTTTTGACTTTTGGGAAAATTTTATAGAAATTTTTGCTTTATTAAATCAGTCAAAACCGTGTATGACTTTCAATCAGTGTAAACGTTGCAGAAAGTAAAAACTGTTATAGAAAAAAAAATGTATAAAAATTTTATACAGCCAAAAGCGTGAAAATTGGCAATTATGCCTGCGTGTTTTGAGTTATGATTGGTATTTCTGTGATTATGGTCCAAAGAGCGAAAAACCCATAAATCCACAAAGGTAAACATTTATAATAAACAGAGATTCACGTTTTAAAATTACCTAATTTAAAAATAAATTTTACAATGAATGTAATATATATTTTTAACAATGAGTGATTTCTTTAGAAGATTATTTCAGTAACATTTTCAACAAAACACATTTTATAAATTTACATATCATTTACTTTCACAATTATGAAATTATTCGAATTTTAATCCTATGTCTTATGGGTGTGTTGTGTGTGTGTTAGGGATTAAGGCCGATTGACAACACTGGGGTCCTAGGCCTGAGGGGGAGGGCCTTCCGTGGAGGTCTTTCTAAGGGGTCCTAGCCCGTATTTACGCAAGTTTTGGAGGAAACCACGGAAAACTACGAACGGCTAGGTCGACGAGCGCGACCGGGGATCGAACCCGGCACCTCACGTCTACCAGCTTTGAGCGCAGAACCGCTCGGTTCCTCCTATGTCTTATGGGCGTTTTACACATAAAACCATCAATAAAAAACCGGATTAGTCTAACTAGTAGAAGATAACTTTATTTAGGCTTTAATGTAATTCTCATAAATATCTAAGTTATAAAATGATTTAAAATCTAGAACTAAGCGATGTTCATTTTGCTTACATGTTTTTAAAGTATTTGAAGAATACTGGAAAATCTTGAGTTAATTTAGAGTTCCTCTAACTAAATAAGAAATTTATAGATTTAATGCTGTATTTTGTACGTCCAATCGATTTAAATTTTATATAATATATGGGATAAGTCATTATTTTTCAAATATGTCAAATATTCTGGCGAGAAGTAAAAGCAGTTTGCTAATTAACTAAGCAAAATTAGTAAAGAAAGGAAGAAAGATATAACAATATAAAATTATATCGCACATTAAAGAAAATGTTTTATTATATTTTAAGCAATAATAATGGAAGTAAATAAATGAAGGTTTCATATAAAATTACTTTATAAATTTAACACTCCAATTATTTTATAAAAATGGCAAAATGTCCACGTACATGGTTTTCGATGCAACTAAAAAGAATTTTAATGAGGGGATAAAATCTTATGTATTTGTCTTAAAATATCATAAATAAAATCTCTTTGTAAAATTTAGCTTAACATTGAAATGTCCCAAACTGAAATTGGTGTCCATGTTATATGTTTTTAAAATGGAAAGTTCGAAATGCTGAAACGAATGTACAGAAAAATACAAAATATTGCCAAAAATATATTCTAAACATTAGAAATTCTACACTATTACGACAAGAAGTATTTGTAAAATTGTAAAAGATAATATGAAACAACCATTTATCAAGTGTTCTTTTTGACGTTAATTTTATTCTACAAATCGTTGAATGTAGTACAACTGTTTAATTATAATTGGTCAGATAATGCTTTAAATTATTACAACTAAATCATTTTTCCACTATTTATTTAAATCATTGTAATATTAATAATAATGATAATAATAAAATACTTTAATGGTAAATTTTGACATAACGCTGAAAACAATATAAAATTAATATGTAATATTGCAAATATTCTGAAAAATATTTTTAGACATAATGCTTTCCCATGAATACTTCTAAACATTTCTTTTTTTTTTTTTTTTTTTTTTTTTTTTTTGTTCAAAATTCTGTAATATTCTATAATGAATAGGTATTTTATTAATATTTAAATTATTTTAACAAAATTTAATACTAAACTTTAATTAACTTTATTTTTAAACAATACAGTTTTCAGCTTTTCTATTTTTTTTTTTACCGCGAAAAACAAAGGATTCAAATTTGAAATTAAATCCTCTGCATGCATATAAAAATACCTAAAAATAAAATGGAGCATGTGTTGAATTGCGGTTTTGAGAAATAGAAGTTTATCGTCTCATTTTACATGGCCTTTAAAGGAAATTGGAGGTATTTTTTGAAAAGTATTTCTTGTTTTACACTTTATTCTTGTTTCGGGTTACATGCATATTACTTCAAGAAATACACAACAAATCCCACAACAGTCTCTTTAAAAGTGTGCCATAGTATCAACTGCAATAAAATCTTCATATAGGCCGCCCCTTTTATTTTATTGAATTTCATTTCTCTATTTAAAGTTTACAAATGTTTTAAAATATTCTGTATATGTATATATACTGAGAAATTTAAAAGTTATAGAAAAAGTTTAAAAAAATGTATTATTCAAAAAGTATTCACCGTAGCATTATGCGTTTTTCACTGAAATGCAGAAGAATAAAACACTTTTTTTTTTTATGTAACGAAAAATGTACTGCAAAATTAGTTTAATTTTACTCCATCAGGTATTGCTTTAATTGTAAAATTACCTTTTCACATGTGTTCAGTACATTATAACTCAACTAGGACTACAAATGTTCTGCGTGAAGAGCCGTCTGACAATGTCCGTTAGATGTTGCGCATTGAGGTTTCTCATAATAATGCTTAACTAACAACGCTTTATCACTTATATACATGTATCTGTGTATACATATATACAGGGTGACTTTTAATTAGCTTAAAACTTTGAACTTAAATAACTTCCCAGAGTCTAGATAGCACTACAAATGCATGCAGTGAGAAAGGGTATAAAAGTAACTCATTTCATGTCAGTTCAGTTCCCCACCATCGTGAAAATGTCTCCCAAAATCTCCTATTAACTGCAAGTTGTATTTCCATTTTTAAAATTTGATATTTATGTGGTGAAAATGCAACATTATTGCTACACAAGTAGCCTATAATATTCGAAACCGACCTAAGTTTTCTAGAGCAATAGTAGCAGATCATACATGAAAACTTGAAACGTTTGTTTACGTAAAAAATGATTAAAAAGGAAAATTCGGCTCCATGAAGTCTGTTAGAACAGCAGAATTGAATGAAGATTGATGTGCAGAAAGAGCAGAATTGAACAGAGGACTGTTAACACAATTGTCGACTGTTGCACACATCAGTGAGTTTGAACCAGGGTTATCGCCTATCAATACCCAAACTGTTTTGCATTGGCCTTCTTATTACGCCTGTGATTTATATCTTGGAGGAAATTATGAAAGATATGATTTCCAAAAAGAAGCCTATGGACCTTATTAATATCAAAAGGTCCATAACAAAGTCATCTGCAAGCATAAAAAAATGCTTTTGAGTTTGTAACAGACAAATTGTTATTCTATTACTTCTAAAGATTCTTAGTTCAAAAGCCTTATCCATTAAATTGTTTTTCCACGTTCTTCTCAATAATAGTTTTAAAAAATGTGGTTTTATCTGCAACGACTCAAGTATTATTTCAATTCAAGGTTGTAGGTTGATTAAAAGTCACCCTGTGTATAAAAAATTGTTAAATTAATGAATCAAGTTCCTTTGTATTAAATTAAAACTGCTTAAAATAATTTCATTTGAAAATCTTGTACAAAATAGTATGTAAAGGCCATACTAAAACTTTCTTCGTCGTTTTTATATAAAAGTTTACGTAGTGAAAATTAATTATTAAAATTATTTCTTGTGAAAACTGCAAACGGTTTCCATCTCAGAAAGTATACCATTAACAAAAAATTTTATGACCTACAAACGGCATCTTAAAAAATGTGGGGAGTTCCTCCCCCCCCCCCCCCTTCTCTAAGTTTTTTTATTCTTTTTTTTTTTTTTTTTTTTTTTTTTCATTTTGTTAAAAAAGAAAAAAGAAATGATAACTTTGTTTTAACTGATCACAGATCTATGGCAAAAGTCCATCTATGGCAAAAGTCTATCTATGGCATTTTAAAGGTATTGAAGAGTTCTTTTAAGGGATACCCATGTTGAAAATCGTTCCCCTTGGAAAGGGAGGGGGGCTATATGCAGAATTTTTCGTCGTTAGCTATTGCATTATAAATAATTCTTTTTAGTTAGATATTAACAGTTAAGAATAATTCTCATTGGGCACATTTATACGAAATTTTGTCCTGTACTGCCAATTTAGAAAAAACTGGATGGTAAATGTCACCTGTTAGACGATTTTAACAAACAAACAAAAAATGATAAGCACTAATTTATTTCAAAGTGCAACTACAAATCAAATCAATTTGCATAAAATTCTGTGCAGTAGTCCCTGAAATACTTCCGAAATTTTTGTCCCACACAGTAATTTTTCTAAAAGTGGTTAAATTCTGTTCTAGATCTCTCAAAACGTCTGAATCTATCAAAAACTTGAAATTTATATACTTTTTTTTATCAATATTTTCTTCTGTTGAATATAGAAGAGAGTAAAAATATAATAAGTAAATGTAATGAAAAATATTATATATTGATAGCTTCAGTTTAAGAAAAATAAATTATTAACAGTTACAAAAAATTAATAAATAAATAAATAAAAATGCATTTTTAATTAAAATTAATTGTTTTTATAAACAAAATAACTATATTTTTAATCATCGAATACGATGTAGTTGATCATTATGACAAACGCAATCATATTTATAAATAGAGCCTAAAACGAAACTTCTTTTTTTTTTAACTCATCTGTTAAAATATAGTTTACCGTAAAAAAAAAAAAAAAAAAAAAAAAAAAAAATATATATATATATATATATATATAAAGCGGTGTTTTGACATTAAAAAAAAAAGATTGTGACAAAGAAAAAAAAAATCCCTTTACGATCCATTAGCCAAATAATTACATATTTTTTAAAAAGGTATTTTATCGATTTAAAGAATGTTATTTAGGATTAAAAAAAAAAAAAACTGAATTATCAATTTTTCTGGGCAATTCTGTTCAAACTTAAAATAGCATAAAGAGCTTTTTTTTTCTTTAATCTGCTACATTTTATTTATTTATTTATTTACCTATAGAAAAATTCAGTGCGCTACAATATAACACAAAGAAAACAAAGAAAAAAAAAAGGTTTTTATCATAAAATTTTATTTTCTATTTCAAAGTACAATATTTTATTTATTGATTTTAAATGATTTTAATAAATGTGATATAGCCCCATGTATTTTAAATTTAGAATTAATCAAATGTTATGTTTCACTTTAAACTGAAAATTTACGAAAGATTTCATTAGTTCGTTGTATTTAAAGTTAATTTGCGTGTTTATTCCTATTAAAATTAAATGTACAGATGGGTGACAAAATAATGTGAACACTTTCTCTTTTTCACGTTTTGTCAAATACCTTGAAAAGTTCTTTGGGAATCATCTTGAAACTTTGATAGTGTAAAGAACATGTTATACCTCATATTTAGCAGTAAAAGTTGTGCCATGAAAAGGAAAAGGGGACCAGTAAAAAATTAAACAAAAATCAAAATGTTTTGGGTCAACTTGTAAAAGGTGATGCTTTAAATGCGTTTTGGCTGTAGCATGTGATTATGAGGATTTTTCTCATTATCTGTGTAAAATTTTATGAGGCTACGATATAAATTCATCCAGATGTAGTGGTTTCCTTAGAAAACTGCAAAAACAATTTCCACTTTTTAAATTATAACACGTAGGGTATTAGACCCACTGCAAAGCCATTTTCAGGAAATATGGCATACTACATTAGATACAGCATACAGCCATCAGAATGAAAAAAATATTCAATATCTCACGAAATACAAGCATTTTTACTAAATAATTTTTAACTACGCATGCACTAGCTTTATAACAGTGTCATTTGCATAATTTAATAGCCAAAGGTATTGAGCAACTTATATGAAAAGCCCAAATTAATATCATATAAATTCAAAACGTTACTAGAGATAGAATAAATAGAATGTAAGTTCTTTTAAAATGTTAGGGAGTTTTATCAATATTTATTTACAATCGGCAAAAACACTGTTATATCATTGGGCATGGATTGAATCAAAATAAAAATGTGAGTGAAACCCCTTATAGTTTAGCTTTTATTTTGAAAGAACTGAAATTCTGTTCATTCTATCTCTAGTAACTTTTGGAATTTATATGATATTTGTTTGAGGTTTTCATATAAGTTGCTCAATACCTTTAATTAATAAACTATGCGAATGAAATTTTTATAAAGCTTGCGCATGCGTAGTTAAAAACTATTTTGTAAAGTACTTCTATTCCGATATTTAATATTTTAGAAATATATAAGATATATATAAGAAAATATATGCAAGATATTTAATATTTTTGCATTCTGATTGTTGTATGCTGTGTCTAATGTAGTATGCCAAATTTCCTGAAAATGGTTTTGCACTGGGTCTAATACCCTACGTGTTATAATTTCAAAAGTGGAAATTGTTTCTGCAATTTTTTTAAAAAAACGGAAAACTCCATGAATTTATGTGGTAGCCTCATAAAATTTTATACAGATAAAGAGAAAAAGCCTCATAACCACATGCTACAGGAAAAACGGATTTAAAGCATTACCTTTTACAGGGTGATACAAAACATTTTGATTTTTGTTTTATTTTTTACTCGCCCCCTTTTTCTTTTCATGACACAATTTTTACTGAAAAACATGAGGTATAACATGTTCTTTACACTACCAAAGTTTCAAGATAATTCCTGAAGAACTTTTTAAGATATTTGATAAAACGTAAAAAAGCGAAAGTGTTCGCATTATTTTGTGCAAAACCTGTATATTTCAGATGATTTTCTTTTATATGCTTTTTCGTGAAAACAACTGGCAGTGGTTTGTCAAAATAAGTTAATGGGAAAAAAATGATATATTTCATTCTTATTTTGTATTTAAATTAAACCTTAACCCCATGAACAGCATACTGTAGCTAAAACGGTTGATCAGATTACTACTAAATTCAACATATTCGACATGGATAACACTAATTTCGCAAAATTTGAAAAACAAGTCCAAAATTATTAAAAATGTGGCACTTTTCATGGAAATCCGTAAATTTCACGAATGAAAAAATTAACATGGAATGTTCAACGTATATTGTTCAATATTTGGTCCCGTTTGAACCCCAATCAAAACACACGCAAAGAGTCATCTATCACATATTTTTTAAGCTTTCTTTAAATAACTTAACGCATCTTCTGATAATTTGGTTTTTCTCACCATTTATTTAAAACAATATAAAATTATAATAACATTTTTTATTTATTTTGTAAAACATTATTTTTAACAGTACAGTAATGTTATATGATTCCTAACAGACCTTTTTTTAAATTAAACGAATTTTTATCTTTTAGTTAAATGAATTGAGTTATGTGGTTTTTAATGTCGTACTATAGCTCCGACAGTCTGGGATTTGCTCCTAAGGGTTGTCTGGAGGTATGCCATAATAAATTTGATCAAATGTGTCGGGCATGATTCCATCACTTCGTAACCACTAGAAGTATTATTTTCGAATTATGAAAAGCATCCCAGACATGACAGAATTTAGGGGCATCAGCCAACATTATTGTATACAGTGATCTTCGGCCGGCTCGAGTATCGAACTTGCAATCTTCCTATTATGAGATCGGCGCTCTATTATAGGCTTTTTCATATTATATTAAATGGTTTTCGTTCAGATTTCATTCAGATATTTTTTGCTCAATAGCCGTCGTTAGTTATTCCCAAGACAGATTAATAAAAATGTTGCAAAGGATTCCGTTCTATAGCAAAAGAGGAACATTGTTTTAAATGATCTGTTCTCTTTTTATTTTCATTTCATTTTATTTTATTTTATTTATTTATTTATTTTTAATTTGTTTTTCGTGAATAGTTTCAATTAATTTTCATTCAAATTTTCGCATTTTGCGGGGGAAAAAAAAATAATAATAATAATTTCCATAATTCTCTAGTGATAAGTATAAAGGATTTAAGTCCATATTCTTGATTTTTCAGGAGACGAAAAATAAAGTTAAAGTAACTAAAAACTAATCAGAAGAATCTATTAGGGAAAAGGGATTAGGTTGATTTATACCCTTTATACCATTCAGTGATTGTCAATCTTCATTTAATAAAGGGAAATTTTTGAATTAAATATTTTATACTAAAGATTAATGCTAAATTTCTGACTTGAATCTTTTTTTACCAATGGATTTTCTCAAAGACTAAATGACATGGATTTAAATCCTTTATACCAATCGATAGAGAATTTTTTTCTGAGTCTGACTATGTACTTAACTCAAAATCGACATTTTTGGACTTAAATCCTTTATACTTATCAGTACAGAATTTATAACATAAGTTTTAAATATCTCCATAAATTTTATTAAATTAAAAAAAATAATAGTGGTTTAATAATATAATAATAAGTTACTATAAATAAACTCATTTTCTTCAAACACATATGTATATATAATTATTCACCCTTTTCCAATCGTACTAGTTTGAATATTTAATGGTAGTCATAAATTTGATTAAAATAAACAAGATTAAATAAAAAGAGTTGATTTTAATTTTAAAAAAAATAGCGTAATTTTCTTTTTTACAAAAATTTTATGTGTACTGTAATACTGTAAATAATTTTAAAGAGCATCAGTTTTGAATTTGGTTATCTGATTATCGTAAATTCATATGCAACCTGATTAAAAAAAATAAAAAAGAATTAAATAAATAAAAAGAATTATATTTAACCAATCTGTTTAAATTAAATTAGCATTAAATGATTTAAAATAAAATTTGAAACTAAAATATTTTTTAACTATTGAAAATTTGAAATGAACTCATTCTTACATTTAAATGTCATTCCATCACAAAAATTATATTTTATTTTATATTTACACACTTTCACAATTTCAAAAAGTTCGCTAAATTTGTTGAAAATCATAATATTGTAAGGCAAACATTTTTATAGATTAATTCAAAAAAAAATGTATTAATATTTAAAGTAAATCTATTTCAGATACTAGCATAAATTTGCTTGAATAACCATGTAGAGCTATAAAACAATATTCCTGTAAACCGAAAAGATGTACTCACTAGTATGGCACCTATGTTCCAAACTTGTCATGATCACGTAATATAGCTTTTCAAACCTGTGCGTGCAAATTGCACGAACATGACCAGCGATATCAGTTCATGATTAGAAAAATATATAATTCACAATTGTCTATAAAATTTTATTCGGATTTTATTATGTTATTCCCCTCTTTTAGATTTCGTTACAAAATAATTATAATGAAATAATGATAATGAATTAATATAAAAATTCTTATTTTATTATTAAAATTCTTTAGATTAAAAAAAAAAAAGAAGAAAAAAGAAAGAAAGAAATATTCTGAATAGAAATTTAACTCAAAATAAATTATCTTATACAAAATAATTTGAAAAGAGATAAAAAATATTTTTACGTTTATTATTATGTTTGTTATTTGTAATGGGGCTTTACGAGGCTTTAGTTTGATTTAGTTTATGCTCAATGTTCATATTTCGTACACTGAGGCTTATTAGATAAGGATGAAGGCTTAAATTAAATTTCCAATCCCTAAACGGTACTGGAACACGGCACCTTGGAATTGAAGGCTAAAAACAAGAGCTTCGAAAAGAAAAAGAAAAAAAAAAAGATCATAGGACAGATTAACCCGTTTCAGACTTTCAGATGTTAACTTTTTATTGTACAAAAATATTTCAATTTACCAAATTTATTCATGAAAGAAAAAAGTTTAATTCATATTCAAATTTGGTAATTTGACAAAGTGATACATTTCTGTAAAACGTAATGTGAAATTATGAATTTTATACGTGTCTTAGTTGTATACTACAAGTTAAATCATAACAGGAATGTCTTCCTCCGTGAAAAGAATAATCTAGTTGCATAGGTGGACTTTGCTCAGTTCCCCATCTATATTTATTCTTATAAATTTCTGCTACAGAGCATACTATGTTTATGTTAAGAGAAAAGAATTTAGGCGACCATTCCACACGGTCGCTAAAATAAATTCTGCACCTAGTATTCATCCGATTCGTTATATAGATTTTATCCTAATTTGCTGATTAATTTTATTAGAGTTAATTTCGTATTTTAATTTCCATGCAATTATGTACTAATTAAAGTGCAATCATCTCCATAATGCAAGTTCCTAAATATTGTCTTACTCTGTCGTGATAAGAAAATTTTTATTTTTAAATAACTTATGAAGTTTATGTCTAAAAATATTTATAGTCAAACATAAATAATATTTTAGAAGGTCTGACGTCTTTGCATTGAAAGTATTCCTCATAATGGACACTTATGCAAAATTCTTTCTTATTCTCTCACGTTAAAAAAAAAAAAAAAAAAAAAAAAAAAAAAAAAACTGCAAATTTCGAATAACCTACAAATTTTTCAAAGTAGAATTTTCATATTTATGGTGTTCATGACAGCGTCATGAAAAATTGTTTAAAGTTGGTCTGACATCTATACAATAAAAAAAAAAAAGCTAAATTTTGTCCTATTAAGGAAATCGTAAATTTTCAATAACTTACGAAGTTTTTAAATTACAAACTAGCTAATTTACTGACTAATTTCTTATAAGTTGTGTGATTTTCGGATTTTTCAAACCTAAAAATGTGTAAAAACGATTAAAAAAAAAAAAAAAAATCGAAAACGTTTACGAATATCTGGGATCCCCATATTTATATTCTGATGACGAAATAATGAGAAAGGGAAAAAAAAATAGTTCTTATTTTCGTTTTTCATAACTAAGAGATTCTGTAACAATGTTGATCTGGGCATCTATTCACCGACCAGACTATACCTCAATTCCGACTGTGGCAGTCGTTATTTTGATCACGTGACGTCACATTCCGACTTTTGATTTGATGACTGTCGTTGTTTAAGGACAGTCGTTATGGCAGTCGGATCGGAGAATAGATACCCTGGTTCCTTGTTTTAATTTAATTAGGCCTAGTTATAAATTTATAAATAACATATGGTGCTATTGAAGTATACAAAATAATACTGAAGAAAGTTACGTGATAGACACAGCATACTATTTTTTTTATTAAAAAAAAAAAAAAAAAAAAAACTTAGCAAACAAATTGATATACTCATGTATTCTTACCTAATGTGAACTTATATACGTAATAATGAAACCTATTTTTTTAGAAATACTTAAAACTTCTCCTTAATACATAACTACAATAGATATAATACTCAAATAAAGAACACAAGATGCATGACATCTCACTATATTACCTTTTACTTTGTCTATATTCTAAACCTGGAGCAAATTAAGTTTTACTTAATAGGCTAGATTTCAAAACTCGTGCGAAGCTAAGAGATACTTAGGATAGTTTTAAAAGGATTCTTGAACTCATCGGAATCATTTTCTTTGAAAACATTTTTAAAAACTTATCAAACATAGTTACACTTACTACTTCAAAAGGTGTAGAATCACTTTTGTAATGGTGCAGAAAGCTCTCGGATTATTCCCTTGAAATTAATGAATGGTGCTTTGATAAACGATGCGTGATCTATTTTCTGAACAAATTACAGTCATGAGGATAACTAATAAATTGTACGTACAAAAGAAAACACTTAAATGGAATAGTGTTGAAATTCTAACTATACTTCAGATCGTTTTGAGAGGGATCTACTTGTATTCAAGAAAATAATACCGTAGTTCTTTAATAAAATATTGCCGAAAGAATATTATTAAATATGTAAATGAAGTAATAGATATTTAATTAAAGGTATATTTAATTTCGGTTATTTTAATTTTCAAAGGCAAACAATTATTGCTATAATGTAACTTTATCTTTAGACAATAAAATTTTGCATTAACTCTAATTTTAGATCTTTGAATTGTCTTGATTTCAAATCGTTAAATAATTGTATTGTATTAATTGTATTCTTTAAAGTTATGATACTTCTTGAATTGATAATTTTGTTATTTATAGGTGAGAAAATCTATGATAATTTAATTTAAATTTTAAATTCATAATATGGGAATATTTTTTTATTAGCCATTGATATAAAGTAACTGAAATTAGTTGTTTTTAGTATGGAAAATATTCTTTTGTGCATATGAATAACATATTTTTATTTCATTAAAATTTGGTTTATAGAAATACTTCTCCTAGAACGCAGTGCTTTGGAATACTTTAGAGTGCCTTGTATACAAACCAGCGAGGGTATGCATTCCATTTTCAATGGGAAACATCCGATAGTGAACTTGAATAACATATTTCAGTTTCATTAAGATTTGTGTAATGTAAAAATATTATAATATGGTTTATAGAAGTAATTCTAATAGAACATAATGCTTTGGAATACTTTCGGGTGTCCCTGTATACAAACCAGTAAACCATTTTCAATAGAGAACTTGAATAGCATATATCACTTTCGAGAAATTCCATGAATATTTACGGGAATTAGAGCGCAGACAGACAGACAAAACGAAGTCATTAATACTTTTCAGCCTTGTTGGAAAGTGTTAAGAAGAAAAAAAATATGAAACTAAAATTTAATTCTGTAGAATAAATCTGTAGTGATAAGTATAAAGGATTTAAGTCCATATTCTTGATTTTTCAGGAGACGAAAAATAAAGTTTAACTAGCTAAAAACAAATCAGAAGAATGAATTAGGGAAAAGGTATTTCGTTGATTTTTACCCTTTATACCATTCAGTGGTTGTCAACCTTCATTTAATAACGGGAAAAATTGAATTAAATATTTTATACCATACATGAATGGTAAATTTCTGAATTGGTCCTTTTTTTACCAATGGATTTTCTCAAAGACTAAATGACATAGAATTAAATCCTTTATACCAATCGATAGAGAATTTTTTTCTGAGTCTGACTATGTACTTAACTCAAAATCGACATTTTTGGACTTAAATCCTTTATACTTAGTACAGAAATATTCTAAAGTATTTCAACAAATTTTAAGTGATTTATAGACAACCCATATAGTATTCAATAGTTTTTTGTTCTTGAATGTCTGTTCCTACACTGTTAAAAATGGATTCTTAAGAATGAGCTAAATTGTCTCAAAATAGCTCCTAAACAATATATACTTAAATTTGAAAACCCCTGTACTCATTTTTGAGTATATTTACATGTGAAACGGGGGGATATTTTGATTCTTATTGGTCAATCCCATTTTTGGGCATGTCAATATACTCAAAAATGAGTACATGATTTCTCAAATTTAAGTATATATTGCTTCGGAGCTATTTTGAGACAATTTAGCTCATTTTTAAGAAAAATTTTTTAACAGTGTATTGTCTGAAGTTAATGCAAAACCTTTATATTAAAAAGAACCAACTCCTCGTTACCCAAATTTCCTCTTTAACTGATACTTATTCTAGATACATAGGAAAGAATTAGAAGAAATACACCTCATTGATATTTTTCTGTAAACTAATTAATGAATGCTTTCGTGTATTCAATTTTTCATCCAATAATTTATTCGTAATTGCGTAAAAATTAAAATTTATGCAATGATACAATAAAATGAATGACAATAAATGATACAATAAATGAACTTAAAAAGAAAAGAACAAGAGAAAGAATACAGTCAGATCATTTGTGAACATCATTGAAGAACAATTCTTCATTAAAAAATTATATTTATGCGAAAAAGTTGTAATTCATTAATAATATTTTAGTATTATAAAAAAAAAAAAAATATCAAAATCTACGTGTCTGCATAAATCCATGTGTACCCGCTAATTTAGTTGTGTTCTGTTTATTCCAGAATACCGAAATTTTGAACGCAAGTTCGTTTCACTACTACCCCCTCACCCATGCTTTAGTGTATTTCACTACAATTTTTCTTGCGTTTTGCGCAGCATAAAGACATTAAAACATTCTTAAAGCAGCACTTCTCATGGCCCGTAAAATATCTGAATTTTTTTGTGAGTTCTTGTATACAAAACAACGATGCTAATTATATCCTTTTCTGTAGAAAATATGTTGCAGTAAATTTGAATATCGTGTATCAATTTTAAGGAATTTTAAAAATTATTATAGAAATTAACAAATAATAACAAATAGGATGGACCGAATTCATAAACACTTTTTAACATTCTTGAAAGTGTTATAAAGAAAATCCTGTATTTTAATGCTAATTCGAAAACATTTACGATTTTGCTTAAAAAGTATAGCAAAATACAGATTATATCTTCAGTTTTATAGTAATGGAAAGTATAGCAGTTAAAAAATTCCAAAAATAGAAAGTTTTGTTCCATTTCAACACATTATTTGAACTTTTTGTCTATAGAAAATATATTACTTTTGTGCTTTGAATTTTTCCTGTTTTGTTGATTTATTTAAAATTATTAAAACTTCTGTCAAAAATGAAAGTTTGAAAATTCTACAAAGCAAACAAATACTTTAAACAAAAGATAAGGATTTTTTTTTTTCTTTACCCTAAAAGTTGATTTTTTTTCCCTAGATATTTTTATATTGTTTATTTAGTTGCTATTCTGAAAACCTTTAGAAAAAATGAAAGTTACAAAATGCTAGACGAACAGAAAAATGCACCAATAGAACATGAGTTTATTTAAAAATGTAATTCGAACGCAAAAAAGCTTGACGTTTAAAACTTTTATATTTATTATGAACTGTATCGATAAAAAACGTCTCCCACAGAGCGTCCCAGGAAAAAATGCCTTACATAAATTGTCTTCTTGAAAAAACATATGGCCCCAGAAGAGTCATAAGTTTTTAATACAATAATGATGCACGAAAAAAGGACAATAAATTTACACGATTTTTTTATTCAAAATTAAAAATAACTTAGAAATAAAATAAAAACATCAATATTTGGGGAAAAAAAATATTGATTATTAGAGTAGTTGCAGTGAACTTAAAAGTAATATATAATATCATTATGTGAATGAATGTAATTTTAACTAAATTTGTAATTATTTCTGATAATTTCAATCTTAAACTAGTATGATTTGTATTCAACCAAATTATTTTAAAATAATCACATTTCTTTAATTATTATTTCTTTTACTTAAAGTTTCATTATGTATAGTTTTCAACCCATTTAAAAAAACTAGAATAAGAAATTGATTGAAAAAACTGTTTATTGAGAAGTATACGAAGTACAAAGACGGATGATACATGTAAAGAAGGATAAATACACTCACCAAGTTTAAAAAGACCGCGTACATGCTAACTGGCGAGCTTTTCTCAACAGAGAACTGCCACATCGTTGGATGAGGCCAGCTTTTCTATGTGATATTCCTCTCTTACCATGGTCCTCTAGATCGCCAGATCTCACACAATGTGATTTCTTTCCGTGGGGTAATAACTGCAGAAACGCATAAATTCTGCTGTGATGGACATTAACTACAGAACTGAATTACCGTTTGGATGTGTGCCGCGTGACCAAAGGTGGACACGTTCAACATTTGCAGAATGTACTGGAAACTTCGTGAGTGTATCTTTCTTTTCATGTATCACCCGTCTTTGTACGTCTTCTAACCCTGTGGTATACAATAATCAAATGGTTGTGTTTAACGTCGCACTTGAGCTAATAAATCAGTAGGCAATTGGCGACGGTCTAATTAACGAGAGGGATCTTACATGAAAATATTCCAAATTCAACATAAAGAAAACTGAGACAGACGTTTAAGTAATTCATCTCCAAACATAAATCATTCCAAAACAAATAAAAAAGTATCTAAGGAATGAAATAAACAAATGCAGTAATCACTTTATTTAAAATTCTATTGTGTAAACTGGGTTATGATAGCAAAAATCCTTTGGAAAATTATATTTAGGATTTGAGCCAATTTAAAGTACGTTAAATTTTGCATTCATTTATTAATATTGAAAACACAAAAATAGTAAAAGTAAAAAAACAAATAAATTTTCAAATACTAATTGGTAAGTAAACGACGGACCATATATATGAATAGAATTATTTATTTTTATTTCTTGAGTTGGAGAAAGTTGACGCTTACCGGCCAACGTATTTTTCTCTACCGCTGAACTTTTACATTGCCTCACTAGAGGGCGTATCAAAAAGGCTTACATGATGCCACAGAATATTTAGTAATTCTGGGAGGGAGAAATACTTAACATACTCCCCCCCTTGAAATTTTTGAATTTCAAGAATAATATATCATATGAATAACATGAATTTGATATGAAAATTACATTATACAATAGTAATATAAAAATAATATAGGTTGCAACCAAAATAATATATAAATCACAATTAAAGATATGTTCCGGAACATTTTATATACATTATATACACAACACATAATATTAAAGAAGATTAACTTACCAAGACATAAACTATAATGCAAACAAATCTATTTTACCAACACATTATATACACATGTACAGTTAAACCTTATTTTTCAAAATATATATCATTTTAAGAATAATAATATAAACCATGAAAATACATTTTTTTTTTTTTTTTATATGAATAGAATTCTTTTTTAAGATTACATGCAATTAGAATTGCACGTATTAAATAATTGAGTAAATAAATAAGCAAAAATAAATCACGCAACAGAATGAGTGAGTAAATAAACAAAAAATGAGAAAACACAAATAATCAAAGTTACCCTTATGGTTGCATCATCAATTAATATTTTCCTTACCAAGCGCTTGGCGCCTGTCTGCATTTCGCAATCTGGAAGTAAAACTAAGATTAAAAAAAGATCAGTGATATTATTACTGTTCAAAATCCTTTCAATTTGAGCTTCCGAGTTGCAAAAAATGTCAGATGCGAAAAGGAAAGTATTTGTCCAGAATGGAAATTTAATTATGAGTTTATTTGAAAGAGTTTTTATCGATGATAAGATCATCAGTAATCTAAATACGTTGAATAAAAACATATATATACAGTTCGATTGTCTGCACGAACGTAAAAACATAGGTTTAGAAAAGGGACAGTTTGAATTTGAATTGTTATTTTGAGACACTTCACTGGAGGGGTGCCTTATGCTCTCGTCTTTCTGATCATTTAATGAAATATTCTCATTCACAATAGAGATTTGATTATGAGGTGGCAGATTCTTGTATCGTTTCTTTTTGATTGACACACTTTTTTGGATTTTATCTCCTATTGATGATATAAACTTGACATCGAGTTTCGTATTGGTTTCCGCTACGTTTTTCGGAATGAAGTTATTTTGCAAATCTTTAAAATTATCGCCGTAATTTTTGCTCGAAACGAAGTTCTCTTGCTTTAAAACTAGTCCGGCGAATTGCTCCGAATTTGATGCATTAAAATCTTGAAATTTATCAGTTGCAGTGACTAAATAACCAAAGACACTGTTTTGAAAAAAGAAACACTCATCATGTGATTTAAATTTACCTTCTTTTAATAATTCAAAAAATAGAGTGTTTCCTATAAGAATTTGAATGGAGCTAGGAATGTTAAAATTATCATCTGCAAGAGTAATTTCTGATGGTATGTTTAAGGATGAAATGTTAATTTTATTAGCTGGAGTTTTGTCCACTATTTTATGTAAAATAGCAAAGTTAAATAGTCCTTGAAAAATCATTTTTTTCATTTGTTATTTTAGCTGACAGTTTATTCTTAACAATAGTTTCTCCTCCATTTATGCCGATAATCGATGTATTTGTTTGTTCTAATTTCAATCCTAATTTGTTAGCAACTTCAGATGTTATAAAATTCAAATTACTGCCGGAATCAGCGATTCCTTTTACCTTTATTTTTTTTCCAAAGGCATTTTCAATATACGCATAAAAAGTACATAAAAGACTACTAGAATCTCTTTCATTGGTCGTTAATGAAGAAGACATTATTCGATTTCTTTCCTCACTTTCGGTTTGTGATGAAAGATCGCAGGCGCCAATCATTTCCTGTTCACTCAAATGAAGCAAAGTATTATGTTTTTCAGAACATATTTTACATGTGTATGTAGAATTACAGGGATGATAATGGAATTTTAAACAATTTTTACATAATTTGTGTGATTCGACTATATTAATCCTTTCTTCGACATTTAAGCTCTTAAATTTATCACATTTATATAGAGCGTGAAAATCGTTACATAATATGCACTGTTTTGGAAAGGATTTTTTATTTGCATCCTTATCGGAATTTATAAAAAATGTATTTTGTTTATTTCCTGAATGTTGGTTTCGAATTACAGAATGTTGATATCTATTTTGATTTTTCTCTTTTTCTAATTTACATAATTGATCCAAAACAACAGATCTTGACTGTAAAAACTCTATTAAATCATTTAATGATGGAATTTCTTTAGAAGATACTGATAGTTCATATGACTTTCGCGTATCTTTGTCCAATTTATCAAGTATTATATTCACAATCATCGCATTTGACAAATTATTAGATTCTAAATTAAGCAGTTTTAATGCTCTTAACGATTTATTGACAATGTCAGTAATTTGTTTTAATCCTCTCGCGGATTCGTATTGTAGTTTTTCTAGATTTAATATTGATTGAATATAAGTGTCTACCACAACTCTTTTATTCTCATAACGTTTTCTAACGTTCTAACGCTAACAACAATGACTGAAATGTGTCATTGGTTGATTCAATAGATTTCGCTTCTCCGCTTAACGAAGCCTTTAAATAAAATAACTTTTCTTCATCATTTAAGTTATCATTTTTTTCAATCATATTTTTAAATTGTACTATGAAAATTGAATATTCTTCTATTTTTCCGCTAAATGTCGGCAATGGAATTTGTGGTAGTTTACAGTGTGAATCACATGATTTAGAATTCTTATTTTCATGAATTAAAGAGTCATTCATATTTATTACATTTATTTTAGAAAGTAAGCATTTTAAACTTACCCCTAAAGCCGATCTTTGATCCTCTAAGTCATAAATCGCTGTATCAATAGTCGATGAAGTTTCTTCTTCTTCAGGATTTATTAGAATGTATTCCTTAAATAGAGCATCGATTTCATCTTTTAGTTCAATGATGACCTTTAATCTTTCTTCAATATTAATGCTGTCTATTTTAGAATCATGAGATTCCTTGAAATCCGTTACAAAACTATTAATCTTCGTTAGTTTTGCTTTGATTCGACCTCGCGTTCTATTTAACTGTTTAAATTTATTTTTTTCGGTAGCATCCATTATCGCGTGTTCGACTCCTGGGCTCGACCAGGACCACTTATGGTAAGTAAACGACGGACCATATATATGAATAGAATTATTTATTTTTATTTCTTGAGTTGGAGAAAGTTGACGCTTACCGGCCAACGTATTTTTCTCTACCGCTGAACTTTTACATTGCCTCACTAGAGGGCGTATCAAAAAGGCTTACATGATGCCACAGAATATTTAGTAATTGTGGGAGGGAGAAATACTTAACACTAATAATAAGAAGAAAAATAAAGAAATTTATGCTGTTTATTTAGATTCCCAACTGCACTTATCCATTACATTATTTATCCTTCAAGTGTATTATAACTCCTTAACTAAGTCTTAAAATATGTTTCATTTTTTGGTACGGAGGAAGAAACACTTTCCAAAAAATATATGGCTTTACTTTAATGGAAAAAATTATACAATAAATTGCTTTTGTGTTGTCCTTATATTCTTCAAAAACAGGTAAGCTGCAAAATATATATTTTGGGTTTAACTATGGAAAACGTAATGTCATAAAGTACCTTTATAACTTTATTTCTAAAGAAAAGGCATTATTGTGTTTGTGTTATATATATATATATATACCAACTAACATTTCCTTACAACGCCGTAACATAAAAAAAAAAAAAAAAAAATCTAAGAATTTATATTGAGCAATTTTCACTTATATCGCATACTTCATATAAACAAATTTGTGAATTCTTGTAAATTAGTAAATTATGCTGATTATGATAGTCTAAGAAAACAATTTTTATTTTCTAAGTATGAATTTAGTGAAGTTGTGTACAGTATAAAGATAATGGAATATGTTTTTATACATACTTATCCTAGACAATAGTGCATCAGAATGTTTGCGACTGCCTGCACACAAAACAGCAGAACTATTTATCTTATTTTCAATAGGAAATATGACATAGTGAACCTAAATAATGTATATTACTTGTAGACAGATAGACTAACCACGTCATAATCCCATTTAAATATTTTTTGAAAGTGCTAAAAACGCTGAATTAGTCCGAGAATTGTATTGTGACATTTTCTGAGTATAGTCCTTCTTTTAATTTGGATAAATAATTCTGTGTGACCCTGTAATTTTTAATACTTATGATACCATATTCCGTAGAAAACATGTTCATGTGCATATGAATAAAATATGTCAATTTCATTATGTGCAGCACAAAGCTATTAACATGTTATCTGGGTATGAAGAAATCTTTCGTCATACAAGAAAGTCATCTTTAATGACCATGATGACATTTTTTCGTCACAGGAATTGTGGTAAGAGTTTATATTACTGAAATGTAAGAACAAATTAAAACTTACAAAATCGCTTCAAATGAATATCAAAAAGAGATAGCTGTTGCAGTTTGTTTAATAAATTATTTGGTACGTGGAAATCATTTCATTTTTATATTAAACATTTTCCTTTTCAAAATAAATGCACTAAATAAGTTATAAATGTTTTTCTCTTATTACTTAAAATAGGATGATATTATTTATGATTACAATGAAAAAAGTCTCCATTGTGAAATGAACTGAATAAAAGTTTATTCCCCGGTTAGCGTGTTAAAATATGTTTTATAAAAATACCTCTTATACAACGCGGAGCATTGGAATAGTTTTGTGTGTTCCTGTACACAAAACAGCAGTGCTATTCACACAGTTTCCAGTAGGGAACATTCCATTATAAATTTGAATTACATGTCAGTTTCATCAAATTCTATAAATATTTACAGTTGAAGTGCAGAAAGAAAGACGGATGAACAGATAGGCACAGGCACAGATATTGACATTTTCCATTGTCTGGAGGTTTTAATAAAAAAAAAAAAAATGCATTTTTTTTTTTTTTCATTTAGGATTCTTCTTTTGAAGTAAGAATGCAAGCAGAAATTGTAAAACACTCTAGACAAATTTGTTTTCGCATAAGTTCTTTCTTAAAAAACATATATGTAAATTTATTAAATTTCATAATTTTATTCCATTATTGTTAATATTCCAATTAAAGTATTATAATGTTTTAAATTTCCCAATATTTGAAATATTCTAATTATTGAAATATTCAAAATTAAATTTATTTCTAATAAACAATAATTTAAATATTTCAACTCAAAGTAAATAAATAAATAAATAAAACTAAAACAATTTTGAAAGATTTTAAGGGAGGATATTGCAGTAATTTATTTCCGGAAAGATTTTTTCAGATGTGTTTTCCATGAAATTTTTTTTACTAAGAAGTTTCATGAGGAAAGTGTTTTCACTGTTTGCATTGTCTAGAACTAATTTAATCACTAAAACGAAGAATGTAAGTACATAGTTATATTCATTATAAATTAATTATAATAAATTAATTATAATAAATCAAAAATAACTACAACAACTGAAATTTCTCTATAAATTAAAAACCAGATAAAGGATTAAATATATGGGAAAAACAGGTTTCGATGTATATTTACGGATTTCACTAATAAAGTTAAGATTTTTTATAACTCAGTTACTTAAAATCAGGAGCGTTATGTTCTATCTATAATGCTTTAAAACTATCTTTAATGTTAATTTAATTTTCTAAAAAGTGTTATTAAAAATTTTTGCTTCACTTCCATTTTGAAAATGACTTTAAGAGTAGTCTAATAAAGTAGTATAAAGAAGGAAATTACACTCTCTTAATTGAACGTGTTAGTCAGTAAAATAATTTGAAATTTTCTTTCAAACTAAAGTGTGTATTTGAAGTATTCAATTAACACATTCGGTTTCCGAGCAATTCTAAAAAATATGCAATGATGTACAGTAAATTTATTAATAAATTTATTTAATTTAATGTTTCATGTATAATTACTTTTTTATATAAAAACTGAACTAAATAAAAATAATTATAAATTTAACTAAATGTCATTTATGATTATTCACATATATAGGCACTTCCTTTAAATAATATCTTATGAAAGAATTAAAATACAATTATCTTGGATACATATACGCTCTCCTTAAAAATATATTCAAGTATGGTTAATATTTCAGACCCACTCTATTTGAGTGTTTTCTTTTGTACCGAGTTATTAATTATCCTAATGGCTTTTGTTTGTTCAGAAAATAAAGCACGCTTCGCTAATCAAAGCTCCATTAATTAACTTAGCGGGAATGTTTCTTTTTCAAGAACTTTTCACTTAGTTACAATAGCAGTTCTGCACCTTTTGAAGTCGGATGCATAATTACGTTTGACAGAATTTTTAAAAGTTTTCTCAAAGGAAATAACGCAGATGAATTGGAGAATCCTTTTTTAACTATTCAAAACATCTGTCATGTTCGCACGCGCTTTGAAGTCTGGGGCATTGTCTAAAATTTACCTGTCTTTGATTTAATTTTATAACAATGACATGGAGAAATGAATTTAAAATTGAGTTTTAGATATCGACTTGGGTGCTTATTTATTCTTTAGGTATTAATTTAACTCTATGATAAAGACATAATGTCATGTGGAAAACTTTAACGAATTTTGTAGAGCACTGTTTAATAGACATAAATATAAAAATTTACTTTTGATATTTCTGAAAATTTGAAAGGTAAAGGTAGAAATTTCTTTGCTAAAAAGAAATAATATTGACATAATTATATTATTATATTACTGTCGTAAATTATATAGGCATTTTTATGTCTTAGTTTTGCATCAAAATGCACCAAAATACGTGTGTGAAAATTATGAGTAAAAATTTTATTAGAAAATACCATAAAATGCAATATTACACGATAAAAATTCAGTTCTAAATAACTGAACAAGAACCTTTCTCAAACGTAAAAATTAAAGCTTGATTGCAGCAGGAAACGTATTTTTTTTTTATTACAGTTTAAACAAAAGCACTGTATTAGAGATAACTTAATTTGATAAATTAATAATTTAATTAGATACTTTAAAAGAAGGTTTTTAAAGGTGGAATTGCTTCTAAAAACGAGAAAAATTATTTCAGAACGTTGATTTTTGTTTTATAATCGCTAAGTATGTAGATTAAATATAATTATATAGATTAAGTCTGCATAATTATAAATTAGCTTTTAAGGGAAAATATATAAATTGTCTCCATCCCGATCAGAGGATAAGATTAAAAAATAGAAATAACATAGCTCATCCGAAAATTTGAGATCTTATTGAATTAAAAAATAATAAGAAGAAAAATAAAATTAAGAAAGCATTATTAAAAAAAATATTTATAAGAAAAAAAAAAAACTTAAGAAGTAATGTAATTTAAAAACTCTGTTACAAGAAAAGAGTTAATTAGGTATTAAAAGAATATTTATTCCTTTGAAAATCTACAGTATTATTCACATGCAAGAATGGTTCCCTCGGTTAACGGGAACTTTTTCTTGAAAAGTCCATTATATATATAGAGCTGTTGCCAATATAAAAATAAATACTACCTTGCTACTTTTGAAATTAGTCTACTGCCTTTCGTTTCATGAAATTAAAAAGGTATTATTACTACAACAAACGATTAAATGATAATGATGTTTTAATTAATATATGATTTAATAGATCGCTTTTTTATTTTTTTTATCTACGGAGTAGGCGTATTAAGGGGATATGGCAATTTTAACTTAGCACCACTGAAGGTTTAATGTAAAATCTTATATTTCCCTTTAATATTTATAAATTGATCTACACTATTAGGTTTGTTCAATAAAATATTTATTCAGGTAACAATTCTTATTTTACGGATTTAAAATCTTTAAATTGCGTTTGCATTTTTATCATGAATTCAGTTTGCATTTTTATCTTGAATTCATGATTGTCAAAACTTCTACATATAATTAAGAAAAAACTTTATGTATACATTTTAAATGTTTAAAAGAACCTACTTAAAAGAATTAGGGATAAACTTTGACATTTATTATTATTATTTTTATTTATTTATTTATTTATTTTTATTTTTTTTTGGGGGGGGGGGGGATTAAAAAGTGCATGTCTATGTAAAAGTTTGAAAAAAAATAAAAAAGGAATTTTTATTTTCTTTCTTTCTTTTTTTTTTTTTTTTTTAAGATATTGCAAAATCCATTCCTTATTTTTTAAGTAGTTTCTAATGAACGTTAAAAAAGTATTAAGTTTTCTCTTAAATATCTGTAGAAGTTTTAGCACTTTGAAGATCATGAATTCATCAAGAAATATAAACTGAGAAATCGCAATTTAAAGATTCCAAATGTGTAAAAAATATATCAAATAATATGGTGTGTCACTCACACGACTTTAATACACTGAAATTTAATACTATAGGTGCAGATTGGAGATTAAGGGGTAAGATAACGAGTACTGTTATGCAAACCTATGTTAAAACAATTCAAATTAGGTTTCGGAGTATCTTTATTTGATAAATAATTATGTGTGAGGGGGCCCCCCTCAACCCCCCCCGTTTCACTTTTGTACGTACATTTATATAGAATTCAAATCTGTTATTAATTACAAAAGTTCATTAAAAATTATTGTGACAATTTTCACAACAACATTCATTGAAACTTATCAATCTTGATTAAACTTTTCTAGTAACAAACACATTAACTTCAAGATACAACACTTGGATCGCTTGAAATTATTTGTTTTTAATTTACTCTAACAGACACAGACAAAGGTCAAACGTTAAAAACATGACTTCGGTAATCAAGAAGCCTCAAAACATGTAAATATACAAAAAACAAGCGATGAATGTTTAGCTTAAAAAAATACATTATTTACCATATGGATATGAGGAATTCGTTTCAATACCTGAGCAGCTTTCCTGGACATGGTAAAATATTATTGTGCTGCACTTCCACTTACAAATAAAAAAAGAATGTTATGGCTTTAATATTGGCAGCCCTGTATACTTCCTGAAAGTTAAGTACACATCACATGGTGCACATAAATATAATCCTATATTAATAACACACGGCACAACCTGGAATACACTTCCATCAATTTTCAGCTATTGTCGCACTATAATCTAGTTCTTGTGTGTAGCACTGTAAATGAACAGTGAATGATTTATATGCCATATTCTACACGAAACATATTTTTACGCATATAAAAAATATATATTCGTTTCATTTGGTTTAGTGCAGTCTATAGATGTTAAACTCTACTTACCTGCATCATTCCCCATAGTAATGTATTTGAATTCTCTTGGGTGTACACGAACCATTTGCTTCGTCTTAACGAAAGGTTTAGGGTAGCATCCTTATATGATACACGTTTAGAATACCAAGTTTGAACTTTCTGCTATAATTTGTTATTGAGATATGCTGATAACAGACCGACAGACAGATACACACACAGAGATCAACCGCTAAAAACATCATTTTCGAATTCAGGGAACCTCAAAACGTGTAAATAAAACAGAAATTCACTTTTGAAAATTTGACCCAAAAACAATGCTTTCTCTACTTTATGGGTAAGAGAAATTAAAAACGTAAGAGTTGTTGCCTGAATAAATATTTTATTCAACAAATCTAATGTAGTTCACCTTATAAATATTTATTAGAAATATAAGCTTTTATATGAAAAATACTTCATGACTAGTCAAAGGTGTGAGGTCCCCTTAAATGCACAACAAAGATTTTTTTTTTTTTTTTTCATTTAAAAAAATTAGCTTACAGGACAAGTTCTTCTGTAGTTCTAAAAAAAGTGTATATAGCTAAAATTGGTTTAGCTAATTTTTGCGGTCAGTGAGTTGTTTTTATGCTACTGACATTAATTAAAGTAGAAGTTATTCGAAATTTTAATCTTGTGCAATATTAAAACTGTATAAATTGAATTACACGGTATATTCGAAGCGTGAAGCTGATTTTACAAATAATTCCCTGTTTCCTAAAGCTATGTTTTACACTTAATTGAAAAGTCTTTTTTTACCTACACTTGCTCTTTTTTTTTTTTTTTTTTTTTTTTCTTTTTTTTAACCTTAAAAAAATGAATTTGATTTTACGTGAACTTTTTAATTGGGAATAAATATAGTAGCATCTTTTCAGTTTTACATTATGGTGTCGGTGTGTCATTTATTTTTTAAACCTAGCACATTTTACACAACATACTTTTCAATTTTGTGTAGCTATAGAATTTTTGAATAGCTATTTTGTTTATGAGGTATTATGAGGTATTAATGATTATAAATTGAATAATTAATCTCTCAAGTTCTCGTCTATTTAATGATAATATGTAATCATCATCTTTCCACAGATTTATAAACTTTTTCATCTAGTTCGGCGTTTGAAAAATTGATCGTATATGTTCAAAGACAATAATTCTTTGTAATACAATGAACTCAAAATAATATCTAAAAGAAACTCTCATCGTTATTAAGAGTTAAATCGATTTTTAATGACTATAAACTAACATAAATCAGTCAATAATTTTATTTTTAGAATATAATGATATAAATTACTTATTATTTTCTTTATCTGTATTTCTCATACAAATCTAATGTGTTCTCTATTTCTGTTTTTTGCATTCTTGTAATTTTATCAGTTATTATGTAGTTTTTAACCAAACAACATGCGTCTTATTTTGGGGCTTAAAATAAATTCTTCTTACACACAAAAAGATATATTCAATTAACAAATTAAACAGTGCACTGGCTTTCTTAATTTACACAACAGCAAATAGACACTTCTCTCAAATATAAACTGTGGACTAATTCTTATGGAAGTGATTATGCTCGGAGAGATAAAGGAAGACTATATCGATGCTGTTCTGCGCTGAAACATCATTATTGTAAGTACACTACTAAGCAAGGTAAGTACTAAATCTTTTCTACACTTACCTGATTATAATGTTTGAATGTATGAGCTTATATTTTTAAAAAAGCACTGAAAATTTTTTAAATATTTACCGAAGACATATCAAAGTAAATGATATAGTTATAGTGACTTTTTTTACTTGAATTAACCTACTACAAATTTTCACACCAACCATCATGAGGTAATTTTTTTTTATCGTGTCACAATTTACAGGTAGTCATTTTCTACATGTCCGTCCAGGAAATTTAATATAAGGTTGTTTTTGAACGCCATATTTCTAATTTTCAAAACCTAATTTTAAAACTGTATCAGAATTTTCATCTTAAAATTAAAGTTTTTAATTTTTTACTGAATGATCTTTTAGTACCAAAATAGAAATTTCTGTAAGACCGTGGCACACAAGAGACGGGGGAAAAGAACTAACTGATTTTATTTAGTGCCTTAGGAATTCTAACTATATGAGTAATTTGTCTGCGTGTGATGAATCTGTCCTTGAAAGCTTTGGTCTGTGTTACTTATACAAATTTTATTTATTTTATTTTAATTTTTTTTTTTTTTTTTTAGTTTATTAGTTCCCCATCATACTATAGGTATGGGGGGAACTTAGGTAATCGTGAAAATTTTCGACCTCGGTTTTTTGACTTTTCTACACCTTTTCAGGTGTGCTTGGCGCAGCATATCCCACTGCGGATTTTGCGCCAATAAAAGCCAACCAACCAACCAACCAACCTTTTCAGGTGTGAGGAATCCGAAAATGACAAAATTTCTATGGTGTCTGTCTGTAGGGTGTCTGTTAGTCTGTTAGTGTGTTAGTCTGTTAGTGTTTTAGTCCGTTAGTTTGTTAGTCTGTGTACACAATATCTCAAGAACAAATTGTCGCAGAGAGGTCAGATCAGTTTTAAAATATTACTTTCGACACTGGCAAGAACCCTATTCATTTGCAGCATTCGAATTTAAAAACTTCGTAAGTTATTAGAAATTTACGATTTTCTTAACATAGGAGAATAGGACAAAAATTCACTTAAACGTGCATTAAATGGAAATTTTTTAATGTAAAAATGTCAGACCAGTTTTAAAATATCCGTATTGATGTCGGAATGAACATCAGTAACTATAAATAGGCTACTTTGAAAATTTCGCAAGTTATTGGAAATTTACGAATTTCTTAACATGGCAGTAGAGGGCAAAATTTCACATAAATGTCAATTTTGAGAGATATTTTCATCGTAAAGATGTCAGACTACTTTTGAAATATTATTTAGGACACTGGCATGAATATTAATGACTATGAATTTTCCAATATAAAGATTTCGTAAGTTATTGGAAATTTACGAATTTCTTAACATGGCAGAATAGAGAAAATTTCACATAAACGTCAATCTTGAGGGATATTTTCATCGTAAAGATGTCAAAGCACTTTCGAAATATTATTTAAGATGCTGGCATGAATATTATAGACTATGATTTTTCCAATTTAAAAAATTCGTAAGTTATTTGGAATTTACGATTTACTTAACATGTGAAAATAAGGCAAAATTGAGCATAAACTTCCATTTTGAGGATTCTAAATACATTAGACAGCTTCAAAATTACGTTTATGATATTTCTTTGAACATGATTGAATACAAATATTCTACTAGGAAAATTTCGTAAATTATTGGTAATTTACGATTTCATCAACATAGCGAAATTATAAATTTTTCATATCAATATGAATTTTGAGGATTATTGCATTGGAAATAGTAGCATGAAAACTAAATAACGGAATTGACCCCGATAAAATAAATTAATAGATTAGAATAAGATAAATATATCGAAGTGAACGGTGGATAGCCTATTAGGCGGGGATTTCATTCTGTCACTGTATCAAGCTTTGGTCAAATTAATTTCTTTTAACATGATTATAATATGTCTCGCACTAGAAATTTCTGCGAACATAAATATGATGGGGAACTGAGCAGAGTCCACCTATGCCAACTAGTTTTTGCATATTATGTCTCATTGCATCAGGATTTACGGCTTAAAGTGAATTCTGCAACAACTTATCACCGAACTTTAGAATGCAAAAAGCGAGGAAAGAAAAGCTAAAAATTCATGGAAAAAGCATGGGATGAGAACGAAAAAAACTCACAGTGTTAAGTGTGGAAAAAAAAAGCTAACACCGGCAAGAATCAACGGTCAAAATTGAGTAGAAAAAGATGTCGAAGAGCGTAAATAGGTGGTTTAGGGCATTAAAGCTATCGTCAAGGGTTTAATACGACTCGCCTAGTATAAAAACCGGGGCTTTTCTAGTATATTATAATAAGGAATAAATAAAAATGACTTTTTAAATAATGTGTGATGCAAATAGGAAGTTGAGGCTCCTGATCTGCAGGTCCACTAGTTTTAATTTGTTTTATTTTATTTTTGCATACTATAATAAACTATAGAAATAAGTGGAGAGAACATTTGGAACGAATGTCAAATGACCGTATACCAAAGGCAGCTCTAAAATATAGACCAAGAGGGAGAAGAGATAGAGGAAGGCCACATAAAAGATGGATTGAAGCCGGAACAGGCTTACAACCTTCAACCGTGTTGGACATGATGATGATGATGATGTCTCATTACATCAGGATTTACGGCTTAAAGTGGATTCTGGAACTTTAGGAACAGTCATTGGCTACCATAGAAGACTCATCGGATAGAATCATGGGTAAATTCTTGCAAGAAGTGTCCTTGCGCATTTTATCGAAATAGCCAATATATGCTTGTTACACTGTTCAACAACACAGTTATAAATTAAACAAAGATAACAAATTTCTGTGGTTTTTGATGCTGCTTTAAACGAAAATGATAACAAAAAGTGAAATTTAGCTCAAGTTACTTTCCGAAAATTATATGTAAGAAAAATATTGTAGTCATGATTTGCGCAGTGGATTTTGTACCCCGCATACCTCAAAATAGAATGATCGTAGAATGTAGCAAATTTATATGGGTGACTGTCACGATGTCTGGTAGTACATCACCAACTTTGGTTTTAACACGAGCTCCTCTTTTTAACACGCTTTTATTAGTTTCACCTGTATGTATGTTTGTATGTATGTTTGTATATGTATCAATGTATGTTTGTAACCGCTCTGGGAACAAACAAAAAATCTATATTGTAAAAAAAAGACTTTCCCTACGTGAACGCGGTGGCTGTGAGGTAAAACTCTGAGCTACGAACCTAAAGGTCTAGCGTTCGAGCCCAGTCAGGGGAGATTTTTTTTTAAATGGTTTTTGTTTAATTCTAAATTATTTTAATTAAAGATTTAAATGTATGTAAATATTATGGTGTGTCACTCACACGATTTTCTCTTACCCTGCATTTTAATACTAAGACAGATATTTTGTGCTTTTTAGTTCACATTTCTATAAAAGCGTGTTCTTTAATTTTTTAAAACTATAATATTATTTATTGTTGTTGCTATATTTATTGTCAATCAATATCGTGTATTTCCTTGGTAAAACAGTTGTATTTTTTTTTATAGTTTTAATTATATTTCATACTTACAATTCGTGGCTTGATTTTTACTTTCCGAACATACATATCTGTAAGGAAAGTATTCTAATTATGACAAAAGTTTGACTTTAAGATTTTGGTGTTTTAAAACGGTTTTGAGGTGTCCTGGGTTCATTTTTGCTGTTTTTTCGGTGATGTATCTATATAAATATGTGTGTGTATATGTGAGTGAACACGATACCCTAACAGCACAAAATGTTCCAGAAATGTAACAATCATATAACATCGAAACATTGGAATTATTTCAGAAACGTTTCGAAACGTTCAGTATGCTTTCCGATTAGTTTCAAAAACGTAGAAATGTTCGCAATCGTAACAAAAATCGGATACGTAACAGAAACGTTGCAATTACTTAACAGATGGAGCATCGAAAAGTGCGGATGTTTAAATTGCGGATGTAAAAATGCGGATGATGAAGTGTCAGAAAGCATACTTAAATGTGTTACGTTTTTCAAAGATTGTAAGGGTGACAACATAACTGAAACATTCTGTGCTGTATGAGTAGCGTCTAAACGCTTTGATCAAATGAGCTGAAAGCTGGTACGAATCCTACTGATTTTGAGGAATCTAGAACATACAGTTTTTTTTTACAGGGACACAAAGACAATTTTTTTATCATTATTGCCGATGGACTCAAATTATTCAATTGGATAGCGTCTGAATGCCATATCCGATTGAGCTGAAAATTTATGTATTTACATGTTATAGGTCACTGTCACACAAACTGTATAAATTTTGGGGAATCTAGTGCTTATAGATTTTTATATAGTCACAACGAAAAATTCTTTATCATTATGATCTATGGGCTCAAATTATTTGAAGTACAATAGTGTTAAATTAAAAAGTATACTGTATAGAAAAAAATATTCAAAAACCCTATTACAATTTTTTTCATTTGCTTATTTAACGACATCTCTTATTTTAATTAATTGGTACAACTGTTAATTATCTAATGTTCGAAAAATCGAATGGAATCACTTCAGATTTTTTTTTTTTTTTTTTTTTTTTACAAGCATTGGTTATACAAAATCTAACGCGGTAAATGTTACGGAAAGAAAAAAAAAACTTATACTAATAAAAAAAAAAACTAAAAAAAAAAAGTTTTTAGAAAAATTTACAATTGTTGCTTGATTCTTATTTATAAATGAATATTTATATTTGATTTCTCATTTGTTCATATATTGTGATATTTATTTTTTGTTTCAGAATGCTTTGAGATTTGTATGAACTCATTTGTATGAAGTCTTGCTTCCTTAGTGACACGTAACGCAATCTAGACAGAGACAAGCTATAATGCCATTGATTGAAACGGCATAAAATCGTTATTTTGGTTGTCGAATTGGAGATCAAGAAAATTATTTTGAGTCTCACAGTGCTTATAGCACTTGTGGCGTTAACTTGTGTATAAGATTAATGGTATAGATAATTCAATTCATTTTACAGTATTCATAATCTGGAGAGCATCTACAAATCATTCAACAGGGTGTCATTTCTGTATGATACTACCTATTCGGCTACGATTTTCTAAAAGGAATATAACCTATATGAATATCTCCTCAGCCATTCTCAATAAATGAATCCACAGTAAATATAGTTATTTAATAACAAGTTGCAGGTTGGTCCACTACTGGATTTGGCGATTTTTCTTTGGTGATTATGGCGAAATGTCATTTTCGGAAGTGGTTGCCATAGATTGGAAGCGTAAACAAAAGCAAAACATGTTTTTCAAAATGGCGTCAATTGTAATGTGCAAAATTAATTAAGCTTATTTTTAATAGTAATAAAACAAATATTTAAAATTAACTTACCTCACTATTCATGATAAAAAATTTTCATAAATTTCGATACTTCAAGGACGATCAATATGTATAAATATATGCTTCTCGTACATTTATACAATTTAAATGTGCTTCACTTGCTGGCAAAATAACTTAGAATTCCGTTTAGCATTTCTCTTAATGATCTTTAGAACATAGAAACGTAGCATGAAATGAAAAATGCATGAAATTCCGTATTTTACCGATTAATAATACGCATGTAGCTACATCACTCGCCCAATTTTCACAAATCATACTACTTTTAATTAATTTACATTTTTTTCAAAAATTTAAAAAACATTTCTCTCTCGCTGAACTATTTACTCAAAAACAATTTCATTCACTGATTCACTACTACTAGATGCCATACTTAAACAAAATAAAATAATAATAAATTAAATAAACAACATAAAATAACAATAAAGAGTAAAAATACAATTTTATATAATTGTGCTTCACCAACTGAAATAGAATAGAATAATGTTATGGTTAGTTAAAGTTATCTTTATATTTAATTGCTGGTTGCATTGTAATAAAAAGTAAACGGAACGCTGGTTGCTATGGCATTAAAAATAAACAGCATGCAGATTGCCATATCATATTGCAAAGAATCTAGAACGGCATCGTTATCATACAAAACAGCGCCAAATGAAAGTCGCCAAATCCAGCTGAAGACCAACCTAACACTTGTACCGTCATGGAATTGCTATTTATACACTTTAACCCATACAATGAGAGATTGTCATCAAAATTCTTAGTAAAAATGTGGAAAAATGTTTTAATTTCACATTCTAACCATGAATTGTAAATTTCAATAGTTTCGTTATGTACGTCACTTAAATTACATATCAGAGCTTATTATTTAGCGATGTGAATTTATTTTGTCCTTTCATGGCCATAATGTTTTTTAAAAAATCGAATGGATTTGCTAAAAAGTTATTAAAATTTCTTGAACAGTCTTATCAGTAAAAACTTATAAAATCAATTTTAATCATAATTGATTTTAATTATGAAATCATGATTACGTAATAAAGGTTTCTAAAAGAATGCTTTTTTAATATATCCTTTTGTAAAAATTTTAGAGTCAGTTTTTGAGTGATGTCTTCAATACTATCCATTCAATATGACAAAAATTTTCATTAAAAATAATAATGAATCATGATTTCATAAATTTTGAGTCATTTTCAAAAGTCAAGGCTGTATCACAAATTCTATAATATTATCACCATGTTACAAATACAGTAGAACCTCGATTATCCGAAGTAATTGGGACCGAACCTACTTCGGATAATCGAAATTTTCGGATAATCGAGAATTCATCAATAATCATCTCAGGGGTCGTACTCTCCGCCCTTTTTCAGGACACTCTCAAATATGACAAATTTCCGCCTCTATTCCTACCACTATTTTTTTACGATGATCTCTAACCAGATTAATCTGGAGACATTTCTATAAAAAGTACCGTAAAAATTTCTGCATGAAATTACTGGTGGCAAAATAGGAGAAAATTTCTTATTCTTAAGTGTGTCCTGAAAAAGGGGTGGAGAGTACGACCCCTGTTATCTAGGTTATTATGTAGTATCGTCATTGAACTGTTATTATGACTATTTTAACTGTTAAATAAATGAAAATAAATTTATTTCTGAAACAAAAACTCACAATGGTTTAAATGGAAGCTTGATCTGGTATAAATTGGCCATCCTTTGCCGTGCAGCTCTATCCCGAAGTTTTCTTAAAAGCAGGAGTTCAGAGGAATCATAAATGACACAAAGTGACAAAAATTTTGGAATTCTGCTGCAATGAAAATTTCTCTGCCTTGAGATGACAAAAGAGGTTAGGTTCTTTGCACTTGCTTACAATCAGAGGGTGCAATAACATTCGATTGTTCTGGGACTTGGCAGAATGACCTTCCACATTTCGAAATGGGGTGTGTTTTTGTTTAGAACAGGGACGTTTGAAAGTGGGGAAGAGTACACTCATACCGAGAATTGAGCTTGCGAGAAGGAATTCTAAAAAAAGAAAGTCCAAAATATTTATCTGCATTCGTAGTTTGGTAAGGACGGCTTGCATACAAAAGGAAATGAGGGGGGAAAAAAAACTTTAAAAATGCATGTTTGTTAAGAGAAAACTTTGGATGATAGTAGAAAGTGAAAAAAAAAGTGAAGAAGAAACCGACTTCGGTTAACGGAGAGGAATTTCGGTTAATCGAGGTTCGGATAATCGAGGTTCTACTGTAATTCGAAACAGAAACTGTGTGCAGAGACGAAATTTGCTGTCTTAAATCTATTTTTAAATTAAATGTTTGTGTGTGTGAGTGTGTACGTGTTTGTTTTCTGCTTCGTAAATTATTTTCCTTTACCAATATTGGTAATATTTACTTTCAAGAACTCTTCGTCCATATTTCTATGAAGCATATTTTTTTAACACCCCCCCCCCCCCTCCTTTCCGCTTTTTTTTTTTTTTTTTTTTTTTCTTAAAGAGTACCTTTTTCTTTTTTCTTTTTTTTTCTATAGTAATGTTTACTACAGTCATTTTTCTTCAGCATGCAGTTTGGTAAATAGGTGTCATTTTATTCCAGATATATGTTTCGTTTTCTTTTCTTTTTCTGTTATTTTACCTTTCTGTTTTTTTAATACAAATAGCTCTTAAGAGATCTATTTGTAATGTCCTAGCGCCGTTATCAGTTTTTTCACACAACTTCAAAAAGTCCTGAAAAATCCATTTAACAAACAAATGGGCTTTCCCTCAACTCCAATTTATTTTAGAAAAGGGGTTTTGCTTTTTTCTTCAGTATAAATAGAATTTTTTTTAACTTCAATTTATTTATTATCGTTAGGATAGCAATTTTAATAATAATATTTACAATTTTCTCTCATTTTTCTCTTAAAGAATAAATAAAATGTTTTAAAGTCTATTTTTATAGCCTGATAAATTAAATTTATAATGAGATTTTTAAAAATTCCTTTATTTTATTTAACATACGTTTTATGTGTCCTTTATTTCATGGAAGCCTCTTTTATATAATCTATATATACAGGGTAACCCGAGCTATTAGTGTCCAACGGATCTTTTAACTAATATTTACTGTGTTACACATGTATCCCTATATTAGTGCGGTTAGTTAGTTCCACAAGAAGCATGCGTTCATTAGAAAAACATGCACTAGATCCAGAGCCAATTTTTTAAGAAACGCCGGTTTCGAATCCCGGTATTTGCGTAATGTTCGTAGCGTTCGTAATCCACTATAAACCGTTGGTTCCTGTCAAATGAGCCTTAATGTGATAAAATAAAATAAATGACCAGAGAATGGCAACCCAAAGTTCCAATACATATAAATAAATAAACAACAAAAAGAAAAAAAAATCATATACAACGATATTTGAAGGCGTCATTGTTAAAAAATTATAAATCATAATTGATTTGAAACTTTCGAAATACAGTTTATCTAATTAATAGGACATTTTTTCGAGTGTCCAGCACTCACTCCACATGTTTTGAAATTGGGACTGGTACCACTTGAGGACAGTCTAAGAGCTGTTCTCTATAGACAAGAAGCTCCAAAGTTGGCAGCCGTAATCATCAGACCTTTGGTGCCATCTGAAAATCCATGGACACGAAAACAACAACAACAACAACAATTAATAGGAAGCTTTATTAACTTAAGTATTTAATGTCATTAATAAAATAACAGGACAATTAGGAAACAATTATGTACTCAATTTTATGTTTAATTCAACATTGCTATTATAATTTGATAATTTTATTATAGGTTTCTTAAAATCAGTTTGATACGATTTAAAATTCACATCATTATACAGTACTACCTCTACAATAGTACTACCTCTACCATTATACAGTACTACCTATTTTACTTCTCCGACTTTGTTAGTAATGTTACCAAGCTGATATCTTGGTAATTTAAATTTTCTCTATGAATAAAAATAAAATAAAATAAATGACAATAGAATGACAAGAAATATAAAAGGCGTGCATGTACTAATGTCGTGTAGGATGCAGAATTACATACATATATTTATAAAATAAAACAGAGCTCCTACCATTTAATTGCGTTATTTTTAGGTATTTCCAATAATCCGTCATTTTCGGTAATCCTACATTTGCCGGATGAGGAAGAGACTGGTACAATTTGAAAAAAAAAAAAAAAAACCTCACTTCAGTATTCACTTCACACATTGTGACCTAAACATAATTTTAAGTTTCCTGCAATAGAATTTAAATTAATTCAAATTGTTGTAGCTATGAACTTTTTAACAAAAAATGTATCGAGTGTCAAGTTGGTTTTTATTTTACATTACTTTATTTTATTTATTTATTTATTTTCAGAATAACATTTTGAGTGAGATTTTATCTTCTAAACCTTGACATTCATGCGTACTATTTCTAATGTGTAAAAAAAAAAAAAAAAAAAGAATGAGCATTAATTAAAATTTTTTTACAACTGAATTTTCATTCATTAAAACCAGCTTTATCAGCAAGCCGAATAATCATATTTTACCTTTGTTGCTGGTCTCCTAGACCCCAGAAGACAGGTAACTATCTTCTGAAACAGAGTTTTACAAGTTCACATGTTTCGGGTAAGCCATGTATGTTTGTAAAGTAATCGGGTGTATGTAACAAAATTGTTCTGATTTTTTGTATTATGGACCATTTAACACAAAAAACAACAGGATACGTGTGCTTCTAGTTACTAAGTGTTTTAATTATTAAAATCTATGTTTAATTCAATTTCACTTTAATGCTATTCATTTATAAAAACATTTCTTTTATATGACGCAAATGCTGATTATACGACACTTTCAATTTTCTAAATTTCGTTTTCTTTTTTCCTACATTTTTAATTTACCTAAATTTTGTTATAATCTTTAGCTATTTTTATTTTTAGTACTTTATTTGGTTTTGATTTTTATTTATATTAATCGAGTTTTATTATTATTATTTTATTGTATTTTATCATTCGCATTAACCCGTTAACGCCCGAATTAATTTTTCAAAATATTATTAGCTGATTATTTCACTTCTAAATTAATATAGACAATTGACAGTAAAATGTATTAACTTAAACAATCCTTCTGATAGTTTTAAATTTAAAGCCTATCATCATTTATTGACGTTTAGTGTTCTAGCGTGAAAACTTCGAGATAGAAAAACTTTGAGATAGCAGATTAATTTCCTATTATATGTTAACAAAGATCTCAAAAGTATAGTATTATAATATATATTATTATTCAACGTGATTTAAGTTAGAATACCTGCACAAAAAGCAAATATAGGTGCGACGAATGAAAAATCATAAAATGAGAATCCACATTATGAAATAATAAATAATAGTAGACACATAAAACTTTCAGAGATCATTTAGAGTGACGCTATAAACTGTCACTAAAGAGAAGAAATCATTCCAAGAAACCACAAAAAATATACGTGCCATTTTAT
The DNA here is from genome assembly GCA_963930645.1 of Salticus scenicus. Taxonomy (NCBI): domain Eukaryota; kingdom Metazoa; phylum Arthropoda; class Arachnida; order Araneae; family Salticidae; genus Salticus; species Salticus scenicus. The sequence continues at coordinate 16,760,117 of OZ005654.1, read as the reverse complement.
TAGCTGTCCTCAAATGAGGACACTGGGCGCTAACGGGTTAATAAAAATCGTTTAGTGATCTCATTTCGATTTTCTAATAGTCCAATACTCATAGTTATTTTTCAATAAACGGAAATTGCAGATCGTAATCAAATTAAACAAAATAATTTATTCAAATTAATCGATTACACTGAAAACTGAAAGATAAAATTTAAAATAACAAGATAAAAACTGAATTGTCATTAACTCTTTTTCTTTTTCTTTTTTTTTAAAGATAGGAAAAAAGAGAATGTTTTTAATTAAAATTACTGTTTTTTTAAATTCAAAATCAATTTCTAATTGTAAAAAGCAAACGACAATTTTTAAATTAGTCACAATTTTCCAATTAAAAAGAAAAGTAAATTTCGGATAATTTTCGAAGTCTTTTCACGTCTTTGAATTACCTGGAGACTTTTTGTGTGTGTGTGCCTTTTGTATTTAATCAGGGATTTAAAAAAAATAAATAAAACAGCAAAGCAGATTTGTATACATATTTTTTTGTGCAGATATTATTCTAATCATGATTTTAAATGTATTTGAACGGAGTATAAATTCTGAAGCCATTGAATGATTTTAATTAATATTACCTGAAAATGTAAGGAAGTTGTTATTTTATTTATTTATTCTTTTTATTTTTATCAGAAATGTCATTTTGGAAGAAATTGATTTTCTAAATTACTAAACTTAAAGTTTGTTTACAAAGCGTTATAATATTTTGTTGTAGAATTTACATACATGCTGTAAAAAGGATATAATTTACAGACATGCTATAAAGGATTGACATTTTTCTTGTAAATCAGTAATGAAAATCAAATTCAAGACACATTTTTCTGTTAATTTATTAAAAATAAATAAATAAATAAATAGCTCACATTAAAATGACTACATATTTTTGGATTTTCTTGCACTATAGAAATGTATGAAATATTATTTTTAATTCAGATATGTAGTTATCTTGAAAAGAATACTGTGATATAAACGTCTGTAAATACACATACACATATCAAAACTTTACTGATGACGGTGATGTTCAGTAACAAAGTCAAAATAAGTACATAACTAAATGCCTCCTAACCGAGGTATTTCAGTGCAATATGATTTCAAAACGTTATTATATTTCGTCTTTCCTGTTTTCATGGACCTTGTGTTCTGTTTCGTAATTTTTTGAACATGTCAGTCGAAAGAGTTGAAGTTATCAATGCTTACGATTCATAAGAAATCATTTATTGCATCCTTGCATCCCCTCCTCCCCCTCCCCAAATGAAAGTGGTGAATTTTCAATAAACATATTTAGAACTTCAGTGAATTTTACATGCAATGATTATTTACATGTAACAGAAATATTTTTACAAATTATAAATAAAAAGTCACGTTTTTGTGTTATTGATGTAGTATGTATGTTACTATTTTAAAATTATGAGGAGAAATCTTTTTCAGACTCTGTTTACGGTTAAATATTTTCATTATAGAATGGTATAGTTGTTTTTCTTTTCAGTACATAATTTAAAACTCAAAATATGAAAATAATAATATTAAATTAAAAAAATGCAGTGATAAAAAATAGATCACCCTTAAAACAGAACAGTACCTTTTTCAAAAGTAAATAAATTAATTCTTTATATATACATATATATATATATATGTGTGTGTGTGTGTGTGTGTGTAAAGAATCGCCTCCATGCATGAGCCACAAACATTATGATTATATACACGAATAAAAACTATACAATTAATAGAATTAAAACATTTGACATCATTTGGATGATCACATAACGTTATCGGTTAATATATTAAGTGTCAGCACATCTTTTTCTGCAGAAATGTCCTTTTAAACATCTTATAAACGTATGTTAGTTTCATTATGTTGAAGCCATCGAAACCATGTAAAAATATGCATAAATAAATTCCGTCTATAGATTGTACTGATAGGAAATCTTTTAGTACGTCCCGAATATAACAAAATTTTGGTGTTTACACTAATAACAATCCAATATACACCCAAAACTATACAGTTAATTTCGTGTAGCTTATGACATCTATATCAACTTTCAAGTCAATCGAATGTTTTTCGGAACCACTATTGCGTTACATACAGACACACTCAAGAAAAAAAAAATTAGGTCTGTATGTGGAGCCCTCCACTAACGTTTTGGCAATAATTGCTACTAACATTTCTTTTTTTTTTTATATTAATAAAAAAGCTATTGATTTTTTTTTATTACGATTCTGTTCAGCAATCCCTATCATAAACGTTTTTGCTATAATTATAATTATAGTTATTATTTGTTCTTGAATTGCACTTGATTTACATTTAATTATATTAAAAAGGAAATTTTTCTAAAAAGGAAAAATGTTAACGTTCTACTATACATTCAAATGCATAAAATTCTTTTAAATGCCGAGATACAGTTTTAATACGAGCGGAAAAAATGAAATTTCAACATCATAGAATACGTTACCGAGATTTTTTTCTTTGCTTTTCATGTTTTATTTTCTCTAAAATTCAATACTAAAAATAGGAAATCAACGCATATATGAAATGCGTATATAACATTTTCGTTATTAAAAAATCCATTTTTTATCTACAGCATGATATACTTAAAATTATATTTTTTATTTTCATAAAGCAAGTACTTCTACGAATAATGAAAAGTGATTTTTTTTTTTATTATTAAATTACATTGCATGGATTACTTTTACTGGTAAAGTAATATAAAAAGAAAAACATTTTTTAAATTTAAGAATATTTAACAATGTTCAAATTTCTCCGAAAAACAAATTCATTAAAAATTTTCATGTGGATTCGCAAATAAGTTTTAAAATGATGTACATACTTTGCATTTACAGAAAATATAAAAAATTCTTTGTAAAATTCTTTAAAATGCCTTAACTTGATTTTCATAATAATGAAGTCCAAGTTTTCTTTCTTTATTTTTTTTTAAGTAAAAAAATATCAGAAATAATGTCTGATTGTAAATGTTCTTTATAATTGCATTTAATATTAATTTTTACAAAAACTGTTAAAGTCGTTTACATTTTTTAACATTGTCTCTCGTAACAAATACAAGATTACGACTGGGTAGTAATTTTCGCGAAGATATGTAATGATAGATTTCTATTGCCCTCAAGACCCCTAATCTTTGTTTCTTAGTAAAGTATGACAGGGTATCGTGAAGTCGTGAAGTTTTAAGTATTTTTGAATAAAATTCAAGGCAGAAAACTTAATTTTTCTTTATTATTTTTGTGATTTATTTACAATGTCCTCTCTAGATTTATGCATCTCCCTTAGCGTTTCTAAATTAGGGTTTTATGAAACCAAACACACATAAAAATTATATACATAATATAAAATATCATGCACGCGAAAATCTATTAATATTAAGAATAATATTTATCCAAATATCTCGGTTAATTCTTAGCAAAAATTAAAACTTTGCAATACCGCATTGTTTGATGTGTATATATGATTATTTCAGTGTCGGTTTCCTGAAACAAAAAAGAAAAGAAAATTAGCACTAAAAGTTTTAAATTACAACATGATGTATACGAGGATCAATCCATACACAGAATAAAGTTTATCCAGATAAATCGTTTATTTCTTTGTAAGAGTTAAAACTTTACGCTACACTAATACACTTAAAACTCTCTGATGACTTGAAAGCGTGTCTTGACGTCTATCAATTTTAGTGAAAATTTCCGTTTCCCAGACGGATTATGCGGCCAACTAAAGAAATTCAATGAATGAGGACGATACATGAGGACGATAATCAAAGAGTTCAAGTAAAGTATATTTAAATGCTAATAATAGAACTGCTTATTTTAAATGGAAAAAAAAAGAGAAAGAAAAAAAAGAGAATGACAAAATGAAAATGACAAATGGTGTAGGTGTTGGGATTAAGGTCGACTGTCTGTATGTGAGACATAACCTTGATAGGATTCTCTCCATAGTGGGTTTATTTTTATGTGTCCTATCTCAATTTAACCTGAATTTCAAAGAAAACCATGCAAATCTCCAAACAGCTAGTTCAATAAGTGAGACCTGGGTTCGAATCCGGAAACTTCCGTCGATCAACTTTTAACGCAGAACGTTTTGGAAGGATGGTGCGGCATGTCCCGAAGGAAGTTCATAAAATTAACAGATAAATTATTGAATTTCCCCCGAACAATATTAAAATTAAATACGATGGAAATATATTACGAAGTAGTGGAAAGATAATCCAAAATGTCGCGGAATATCGGGCATAGGCTAACAGGATATAGTAGCAGGGTGGTGATGTCATTGTCGATGTGTAGATTGCATAAGATAGTCGATCCAGTTAGAATTCTTAGTTATAGTGTGGCGTTGAAGTAAACAGTGTCATTTTTACCGCTCTAAAGCATGTTTACAAAAGCAAATCAACAGACGGGAATTAAAATCATGGATGCCGTAGCAAAAATGAATCTGAATATTATCAAAGATTACATGAAGCCTATGAGGAGAATGCGGTACTGTTTAAGACGGTTACGCGATGGATTAAAGCGTTTAATCCAGCGTTTAAAAAATGTTTACTATTATATTATTATTATCCTAATTATTATTTTTTTTTTTTACAAAAAAGGGTACAGTAGGTTAAGAACTTCTAAAATGATTGGGTGAAAAAATAATTTCCTTTGTAATTATTATTATTATTACTAATATTAGCCTTACTTCGTTTATTTATAATTTATGATTTTTATTTTGACATTTCATGAGATTATTGTTGTCAAAACAAATTAAACAAAATTGGTTATTATTACATAGATTACATATATAAAGAAAATTTACCTCTTATAAATATACATTTTATCTATGGCACGTAAAATTTCAACAATCGGTATTTGATGTAAGAAAAGAGAATTTATGTATCTGTGCTTTAAAATTTTCATAGGAATTAATATTTTATCAAATGTAATAGAATAAATAGATAGCAAAAATAATAGTAAGAAAAAGAAGAACTTTACAATTTTTTTATTCTTTTTATTATTATTATTATTGCTGTTATTCTGCTTCTTATTAATTTAACGAATACACCTCACACTAAATATAATTTTTAGAATTATCCGCAAAAACTATCTAAATTATAATTTAGATAGTTTTGTTAAATACATTTCGTTAAAAATACAGTACTGTTTCTTATAACATTCTCCGACCTTTTATATATACACTCTAAAATAATTTTTGTTTTCTGAAAAAATATATAAATATAAGAACTGTTTTTGATTCTAGAACAACTTTTCTATGTATTGCAGTTTACAAAACCTTGCAACAGAAACGACATTCAAAATATTTTTAACTTATTCGACTAGAATCCACTTTATTTGTTAAAAACTTAGTTTAATGAAACTTTCTATACGTAATGCTTTATTATTTATGTTTAAAAATTGGCAATAACAAAGAGTTTTGTTTCTGATAATTAATTAATTATACAGAAACATATTTGACTATATTGAATTAGTAAAATCCTGTTTATTTTCGTTAACTCATATTTCGGTTTTAAAAAAAGAAAAAAGCTCTGTTGTTTTTGATTTGCATGTAAGTAAAAAATGGTCTTATTGTTCTTTTATCTTTTGTTTTTTAAGAATTTAGTACTTAGCCTAAAACTGCTTAGTTTACTCTGCTTTTTATTAGGAACAAAATCATCAAGGACGGTCAAAAACTTTTAGAAAGACGAGAGAATAACTGAATATATATATTTTTTTATTTTAAATGATTTTGGATCATCATTCTTAGGTAATCGTTTTATTTCGATCTTCGTTTTTTTGTTTTTCTATGGGGGTTTCGGGCCTGTGAACAAAGAAATTCTTGGCTTTTGCTTTATTTGTTACAGAAAAACATCCATTTTTTAGCATATTTGCATTCTACCAGGCCCTTGAAAACGTTAGAATGCAAAATATGCTTTATTCTTCTTCCAATTTCCAATATTAATTTCAAATTTTATTTAATTCTTTTGTGGTTTGATTTGGGTGGTCTTCGCTTATGATCCAAATAATTGGTTTAATGCTGAAGTGAATCGTCTTTAAATTTTATGCACTGATATTTTTGTATTACTATATATATATATATATATATATATATATATATATATGAAGACGTATATATATATATATATATATACGTCTTCATTTTTTCTAACTATTTATTTAAGATTCTATTAAAATATTACTATTGTAAACGATGAAACACTTCATCATTCTTCTTTTATATTTAATGCACTGAATATTACAGTTTATAGAGTTTTTAACACTTTCCAACAAGGTTAAAAAGTGTTAATGACTGGTTTGCCTGTTTGTACGTCCGTCAGTCTGTCTGTCTGTCCGCGCTCTAACCCCCTTAAATATTCATTGAATCTCTTGAAACTGATATATGTTATTCAAGCTCACTATCGAATGTCCCTTATTGAAAACGGAGGGAATACCTCTCCTCGTTTGTGTGCAAGGACACCCGAAAATATTGCAAAGCATTATGTTCTATGAGAGTTCTATAATCCACTTTTTAATACCTTTACCTCAAATCTTAAATTGAAATATGTTGTTTACGTTCACTATCAGATGTTTTCTATAGAAAATGGAGTAAATACCACCACTGGTTGGTGTACAGGGACACACAAAGTTGTTCTACAGCATTACGTTCTATGAGAGGTATTTCTATAAACCAAATTTTAATGCCTTTAGTTTGCACAAATCTTAATGAAGGTGAAATATGTCATCTCTATGCACAAAAGAATGCTTTCTATAGAATATAGTATGATTAGCATTAAATTTACAGGGCCACACAAAAATAGTAAGTTACTTTAAGGGCTATTATTGGAAATTTACTGAAATTGCATTTTCCTTTTCTTTAAGCGTTTTTTACACTTTCTAACAGTTTTTGAAAGTGAATATGCTTTCAATATGTGTATCTGTTTGTCTATCTGCCTATCTGCCCATCCAGCGTCCGTATATATTTTCAGAAATTATATATATATATATATGATTTTCCAGCTCACTATTGAATTTTCCCCATTTAAAATGGCATTAATAAATCCTGTACAACTGGTTTCTATACAGGAATACGTAAAAAATACCAATGCATTTTGTTTTAGAAGAGAAGTTTTTTATAAATCAGATTTTTTTGCTGCAAAAATCGCAAAGAAATTGAAATTTATTGTTTATATGCCAGAATGATATTTTGTATGGAATACAATATGCTTAATTTTCACATTTACAAGCCTACATTAAAATATTCAGATACATTAAGGTTTGCAGTTGGAAATTAAGGGTTGAATTTCCATTTGTGTTAAGCATTTTTCTCACTTTCCAACAATGATTAAGAATGATTATGAATTCAATTAGTCTATTTTTTGCCTATCAGTTGTTCTGTTTTCCCGTTATGTAGAAAAGGAAGACGGAAAGTTGTATGTTACAACAAGTACGTACAGTTGGAAAATGTTAATAACGAATGCATACCACAGGAGTTTTGTTCTTGTTGTATTCTTAACAGGTTTTCAAGAACATACTTTTGTTAAAGAAAAAAATAATTTACATCGTTATGTTTGTGTTTTAAGAACTTATATCTTTATCTGTATTAAAAAAGGGAAAGAAAAAAAAAAGAAATTTTCTAAAACTGATAGTCAGTATATACAAATGAAATAATTCAGAAAATAAATTTACTTCTTATAAGTTACTTCAGTATCTGTTTAATAACAGAAAGTTTTATAAAAATTCCAGTGCTATTTTCATCGTGATGAATAATAAAATAAACGCAAGAATTATATTTTTACTATTTCATTAAATAAATATTTTTAGTATTCAAATGTTGGTAACAAATTACGTTTTTCATGCATTGTTTACATTTTTTTTTTTTTTTTTATAAATGTATTTTTTATTATTTGGAGTATTTCTCTACTCTTATTTCCTACCCTCCCCCCCCCTTTTTTTTATATAATATACGCTTTTTTATTTAGTAAAATATCTAATTTATCAAATTATAATTAAAAATAATAATAACAAAAAAATTCTGTATTACATGAAATAATAAGCCAATGATTTTCTTCCTAGAATAACCATCAAGAATTCGTATTTATGCAATAAGTTCTTTGAAAGAGGCTATTCAACAGCCTTTTAATATTACTTATATTACATATTTTAGGTAAGTTTTTGATGAGAAATGTCAGTTTTAAATTATTATTTGTGTATAGGTAAAAAGCTGTTTACTCAACCTTATTTCAAGGAAATACTTAAGAAGAAATAAAAGGAACTTTATTAAAGGAAAAAGTAAAACACATTTAAGTTACACATGACTCTATTTACATTTATTAATAGCGTACTTTCTGCAGCCTCAATGATTTTTATTGTTTAGAGTTGAACTAAACGTGCAGGAAAAGGAATTTAGCGCATTTCCAAAAAATGTATGGCTTGAAATATTATAGTAAAATACAAAAGAATTTATCAGTTTTTAAAAATTATATTTTCCATCGCATTAAGTATCATTACCTGGTGCAATGTTTGATGATATACAGGGCCTGTCTAAAAAGTAGTGACAGTGGCTTTTTTTTTTTTTTTCATATAAGGGGGGAAAATATTTAGAAATTAAATTTAAAAGTTAATTCCAAATAATTTAAACAACTTTCACCCGCAGATTTTTTTCAGGTAACGACCTTATATTAACTTCATAATACAACATTTAATTTTTTGAAATTATTTGTATTTAAGTTATTCTGGTAAAAAACATAGACAAAGATAAATTGTTAAAAACATGACTTCAGTATTCAGGGCAGCTCAAAACGCGACAATATAAAAAAAACGCTAAATATTTAGTTTAAAAAATACTTTATTTGCCAGATGTGTACGAAGAATTAATTTACATTTCTGAGTAGTTTTCCTGGACATGGTTAAACGTTATAGTAAAGCACTTCCACTAATTCTGTTCAAAAAAATAAAAAGAATAATAAAAAGAATATTTTCGCTTAGTTATCGGCAGCTCTGTACAAAAATGATGTACACATCACATGGTGCACAAAAACATAATCCTATATGAATAACATATAGCGCAGCGTGAAATGCACTTCTATAAATTTCCAAGTATTATCTCACTCTATTCTTTTATGTAGCCATGTAAACAGACGCGATGAATGATTTCCCTACTATATTCTACATGGAATATGCTTTTATGCTTATAAAAAATATGTGTTCAATTCATTTGGTTTAATGCAGCCTATAGATGTTAAACTTTATTTACTTGCAATTTTCCCCCCTAGACGAAATGTATTTGAATTCTCTTGGATGTCCCTGTACATGAACCATTTACTCATTCTCAACGAAAAGTATACTGTAGCATTTGTATGTGATACAAATTTAGAATACCGAGTTTGGAATTCCTACTGCTCTTTGTTCTTGAGATAGGCTGATAACACACACACAGAGAGAGAGCAACCGCTAAAAACATGTTTTTTGGTTTTAGGGAACCTCAAAACGTGTAAATATAACAAAAACTCACTTTTGAAAATTTGACCCCAAAAAAATACTTTCTCTATAATATGGGCAAGAGAAAGTAAAAAACAATTTTATTTCTATGAGTATAGTCATTGAAATCAAATTTTATCATAATTCGTCGCATATTTTTGCAGATAATCGGAAAACATGTAAAATTGAAAGCGTTTCCATTGTTTTGTTCACCCTCATTAAGTAAAGTAAACTTAGATTTTAACGTATTTTTATCTATTTTAATAAGGAGTTTTAGATTATCGTAGTTCAAGTATTTTCAGTCGGATTATGTTCTGTCAGTAAATTTTCTAAATCCTCATGAACATGAATTTAATCATCTTTCAAGTCAAATTATTAAAAATAAAATTAATAATAAAAAATAAAACTACACTTTCTTCATGCAAACGACTAAAAAAAAATCTAATAAAGTGATAAAAAGTTGGACTGTATACTTGTGCTGATAGCAATCCTGAAGTTATTAAAAAAAAATAAAACACACATAATATTCTTCCAAGACAATCTAAAAGTTTGATGAATTCGATTAATACATTTGCTTTAAGATCAACTCTAATAATTGTGCAGTGATTGATAATCAGAATATCTTTAAAGTATTTAAAGTTTCAAATGTAATAACTATTTTCACATGAAAATTGAATTAAGCAAAAATAATTATACCCTTTAACTAAATGTAATTTATGATTATCTATACACATACACATTTCAATTCAATAAAATCTCATGAAAGAATTCGAATACAATTGTCTTGGATGCATTTACGCATTTTTGAAAAGTACGTGTAACTATGGTTAATACTTCAAGTCCATTCTATTTGAGTGTTTTCTTTTGTACCGAGTTATTAATTATCCTAATGGCTTTTGTTTGTTCAGAAAATGAAGCACGCTTCGCTAATCAAAGCTTCATTAATTATCTTCGCGGGAATGTTTCTTTTTCAAGAACTTTCCACTTAGTTACAATAGCAGTTCTCCACCTTTTGAAGTCGGATGCATAATTGCATTTGACAGAATTTTTAAAAGTTTTCTCAAAGGATGAGAATTTCAGATGAATTGGAGAATCCTTTTTTAACTATTCAAAACATCTGTCATGTTCGCACGCGCTTTGAAGTCTGGGGCATTGTGTAAAACTTACCTGTCTTTCCTTATATTTTATAAAGAAGACAAAAGGAAATGAATTTAAAATTGAGTATTGCATATCGAATTGGGTGCTTATGTATTCTATATCTATTAATTTTATAACATAATAAAGACATCTGTCACGTGGGATGCTCTGTTAAACAAATTCCTTAACACACAGTTTAAGAGTACATAAATATATAAATTTGCTGGTGATATTTCTAAAAACTAACTTTAAAAAAAAATTATGACTAAAAGTGAACAATATCTTTTTTCTCAAAATTATGTGAAATAAATTTATAAATTATGCATATATTATATTGTCTAATTTTGCATTAAAATGCATCGGAATACTTATGAAAAAGGATGATAAATAAAACTTTACATGCAAGAAGCGAAAAAGAAAAGAAAAATACGCAATAGTTATTTTAATCGAAATTTGTTGAAATATATGACTTTTGAAGTCAAATACAATGAGATATTTTGATCAAATGATAATGAATAAAGTTTTTGTGAGCCAAAGCCATAAACTGCAAAAATACGTAACAAAAGCTTTGGATCAAAATAATTAAGCACAGCTCTTCATCAGATGATTAATGTAGGGACGAATGTCACTTGAAATAAATTTTATTTATTTGTATATTTTATTTTATTTATCCTACAAAGTGAGTATAGAAGATCCATGTGAAATATGAAAATTTTAAAAATTAGGTACTTTTAAAATGTTTTTTTTTAAATATGGCCTACAGTTTTCTTCTAAAAACGGTAAAATGTTGTTTGAAAAACGATTATTTTATCACAAACTTTTTATTAATAATTTTGAATTAATAGACTTCTATTCTCTCATACCAAATTTGTATATTTCCGGAGAAATTTTAAACAAAAATGTCATTTATTGGCAATTTTTTTTTTAACTTCTACGAAATCTCCCTAAATTCCACATCCATTTAAATGCAAACTTTCCATTAAAGTCAGTTTTTTTTTTCCGAACACTAACAAGGAAACATTCAAAAGGTGTCGTCTTCAAATAGTATTGAAAAAAATATATGTGATTCTACTCTTCATGAAACATCAGAAAGTGAAAAAATTATCGGCTGAAATGAATTACAGCGACCACAAAAAATTATCAAATTTAAGCATTTTTGGCGATTTGGCGCTGTTAGGCGCTGTTAGGCGATAAGTTTGCTAGCACTGAGATCGCCGTGTACGAACAGAACCGTGTTTTCCTTCTCCGCCAAGTACTCAGAATCAAACGCCTAACAGTGTGAAATCGTTAAGGTCGCTGTAATTAATTGCAGCCGATAATTTTTTCACTTTTAAAAAGAGTAGAATCACATTTTTTTTTTTTTTTTTTTTTTTTTTTTAATATTTTTTGAAGACGGCACCTTTTGAATGTTTCATTGTAAGTTTTCCCATAAGACTAATTATAAATTTAAATCTTTTAAATTTCCATGTACAAAAGTGTACTCCTAGTGCGAGGGAAGGTCATTTTGCGAGAACAGCAGATTACATTTTCCCCTAGATTTGAACAAACCACTGCCTACCATGTAAATAAGGTAATAATATAGTAAATAATAAGGAAATAATAAGGTATAAATAATACAGATGTGAATATTTTAATATTTTAAAAGAACTGACTCATTCTTCTACTTTCTAAAAATGATACCAAGCATTTCCCATGAAGGTGTGTTTAGATGGAAGAAGTGAATAATAAGACTTCGTAGATATAAATATATTACAACAATTTTCATGTAGAAGCGTTTTATAAAAAACGTCTTTTCAAAAAACAAATTTTTTAAAAGTTTTATCCAAAATTGTATGTTCTATTCAAAATTTTAGCACCATGTGAAATAAACCGAACTTCAATCGTTTTTACAGAACTAGCTGTAAAAACGTGTAGTCATCCGCGCAACATTTGTGTCAAGAAAATGCTGTATTTTTGCAGATTTTTTTTACAGCGTTACGATACCACGTTTTAGTCTGCTCCCATAAGAACAGTCTCTAAGAGTTTTATGAAAATGGTCAAAGTACTTTTCTTTATACAGTTTTCATGTATGAAGTGCGACACTGAGAAAAAAATCTGTAACTGACATCTAGAATCTAAATTGTGGCTCTAAAAAAAATAGTTCCATGTCACCTTTATAAATTCAAGTCCCCTTTGAAAGCGAGTTATAGAAACCCCTATTAGAATTCTAGTGCGTATGTCTATATTATCAAGGGCAAGGTTATTTAAAAATTTTTGCAAAGAAAGGAGAATACAAGAGGCGGGTTTCAGTAACTATAATCTTGGTTTATGACCCAATTCTAGAAAATCAAGCGAGAATTTCTCGCAATACAAAAGATTCAAAACAGTCAGAATATTTAGAATATTGTTTCACCATCTAGAAATGTGTAGACTAGAAATTCTTGATCATTTCGTCTATTCAGTTTATTGACGTGCCTCATGCGCATAGCTCGGAAATCTATATTTATAGTTTAGGTATTTAGAAAATGACCACTTATTCATTCTAGATGAAGGCGGTATATTTTTTTTCTCAATGGAGTTAAAAGTAAAAATTAACTCAGAGATTACAAATGTCAGACAGTCTTAAATCATGATCGATTAATATTATAAATTCATAATTAAGGGATAAAAATGTCTAAAAAAGGCAAATTGTTTATAATACTACCATGAGATTTTATTATAACTACAACTTCTTTTTCGTTAAATCTGACGAAAGTTATTAAAAATCGTAATAATTCCATAATTTTCTAAATTTAAAATCGTTTTTAAAATTTAAGATTCCAACATTAGTACTTATAAGATAAAAATTTTCAAAAAATTACCACAATGAAAATATATCAGCACAAAAACTGCTAACACGAAACCACGCTGTTAAATTAAATAATTCAAAATTTTAATAAAAAATGGTGCTAATTAGAATAATTTATCTGAAATGAGTATTTTGGTGCTAATTTCTACCAGTTTAAAAGTTTTAACCCTACAAGGCACCCATTTCCATATGTGGAACACCGACTTTAATCGTTCCTATAGCTATAAAACTATGAGTAGGGACATCTCTTGACATCTTGATAGGAGCTACTGAGATTTAGCAATGTAGTAATACGAATCTTTACCTAAAGAGGTCGTTCGTGCTATTGTTATAGTGCACTCAGTGTGAAATTTGAATGAAAGGGATACGTTAGTCGTTTGTCTGAATTCAAAAATAAAAAAAAAGAATAGTTATTGAACAGTTTTGACTCGAAAAATAAATAAATAAATAAATAAATAAATACTGTGTGTTATAACGAAGTGTATATTTTGCAGAGGTAAGTTTTTTTTTTTTATATTACAATAGTAAACGTATTAGTAAATCATATTTTTATGTATGTTCCACATACGGTACGTTGAGCTAAAAAGTTGATTTTTCCGTGAAATATGGTTTTATTTTATTTTTATAAGTTTTCCCTATCTTCTGATCACTCATTACAACCTATATTTTTTTGTCGCGCACTGAAAAAAAAATTGAGCCTTGTAGGGTTAACTATTTAAAATGGCATAACTTAAAAGGTGAAACGTAATGTGCCCTAAAAATGTTCGTTGGAATTAAATTGTGACTATTTTTCTGGTGAATCCCTTTTAAAACAATGTTTGAGATTCAAACCTACTAAAATTAGAAGCCGGTGTGTATATTTGTGTGTGTTTAATTGTATTTATCCTCTTTTGATATTATTATTATTATTTTTAAGTTTAGTTTCATGAAACATTTCCCTTTAGTACAACATTTCATACATTTTTCGATGAAACAAGGATTTTTTTTTTTTTTTTTTTTTTTTTTAATAACATAAAAGAATGCATTTCCGTTTTTTATATCAAGTGTCATTTTTCCTCCGCAAATGTTCATTCTTCAGTCATTTGTTCTAGCATGCATTTTGGTAAATAGGTGTCATTTTATTCTAGATGAATGTTTCCTTTGCCTGCCTTTAAAAGAATCACTAATAGCTCTTAAGAGATCCATTTGTTATGTCCTAGCGCCGTTATCAGTTTTTTCACACAACTTCAAAAAGTCTTGAAAAATCCATTTCACAAACAAATGGGCATTTTCTCAACTTCAATTTATTTTAGAAAAAGGGTTTCGCTTTTTCTCTCAGTAGAAATGAACAAAAAAAAAAAAAAAAAAAAAAAAAAAAAAGGTGTATTTTTTACCATTTTATCATCAGTATAATCATATTAATAATATTTACAAATTTTCTTTTTATTGTCACTTAAAGTAGGAATAAAACAACTTTGATTTTATAACCCAATAACTTAAATTTATAACAAAATCTTTAAAAAAAATTCCTGTTAATAAATTGCAATTCACATCTGTGTTATTTTGTCGATTTCACTTTTGTTACTTTGTCTAAAGTGTGTGTAGTGCTATTAGTATCTAATAAATCTTTTAACTGTTATACACAGTGCATCCATCAATTAGAACGGTTATTTATTTCCACAATATTGTCGCATTAATCGAAGCATGCATTCAAAAGGAAAACCTAAAATAGATCCAGCCAGTTTCTTGAAAAACCAATTTACATAAATTAACAATAGAAAAATATACAACGATACTTGTATGTTTTTTCTATAAAGTTGAATTCTACTTTATTTAATAAGTTATTATATATATATATATATATATATATATATATATTTAATAAGTATTTAATAAGTATTATAGTAAAACTGAAAGTTTTCTATAAATTTAAAAGAAACGTTTTATTGTTAGAAACTACATATCAGCCCTTGATTTGAATTTTTTTTTAAATATAGTTTATCAAATTTACATGAAACTTTATTTCTACAAACATTTGAGAAAAATAATAAGTGATAAAAAGTTATTAAACAATAATTAGTCTATTTTAAGTTTAATTCTACATAGTTATTAAAATTTTTTTAGATTGAGTGTATTAGCTTTGGGAATATTAGTTCAATATAATTAAAATTAATATTAATGCATCTTTGAAAAACCTATGTAGCTTCATGGTTACCATTATGGCGTAAACATAGTTTTAAAATTTCTGCAATTCAACTTAATTGATTTAAATTAAGATATCTTTAAAATATTTAATGGGAAAATTATAAATTATCAGTTGCACAATTATTTCTTTTTTTTTTTTTTCGGAATACATATTGAGTAAGATTTGATCTTTTCAACCTCGACACAAATAAATACTCTCACTAATGTCAATAAAAATACATGAACATTATTAGAAATGCATTAATCAACTTTCTCCAACTAAATTTTCAGTAACTGAAAACTGAATGCTCAGAAACTTCCCTAATTGCAGGATGCTTATACTTCTGAATACATTATGTTTCTTTTCTTTTTTCTTTCTTTTTTTTATCTACTATTATTTAAAACAGTTTAAATTAATATGAGTATACAATTACTGTAATAATTACTAAATTTAATGTTCTATATATCCCTCAATTCTGCAAAGTATAATTATGGAAATCATCCTTATAAAATTTGATGAAGCATAACACTCTTTTAAAAATAATCCACGCTGCAATTCCATGCATTAAAAGCATTAAACATTTTGATTTAAATCTTTTTTTTTTTTTTTTTCTTTTTTTGACCCGTTACAATCTGTCTGTAAAAAACAGTATAACAATTGAAATTCAAGGTACAGTAAAGCACTTTTTATACTTTCTTCATTTATACGACTTTTACGCTTATCTATCTATTCATTGTAGTCGAAATTCGTTTCTATTTGTTTAAATATAAAAATACTTTGTTTACGTCGTTTATAGGTCATCCCCCCCCATTTTTTTTTTTTTTATTTAACTATTGTTGTTTATTTGTTTAAATATAAAAATACTTTGTTTACGTCGTTTATAGGTCGTTTTCCCCTTTTTTTTTTTTTTTTTTTTTTAAACTATTGTTGTTTATTTGTTTATTTTTTTTTATGTGTTTATTTGGTCAGAGCATAAAGAAACAAAGAACTCTAAACAAACATGAAGTATATGCAATAAACTTAATTCGATTCCTAATGCTACATTTAATACTCACAGACAGTCTTCACTTTAGAATACCATTACAGATTTTCATTTTTTTTTTTTTTTTTTTTTTTTTTTTATTACTATTTTTTTATTATTATTATTATTATTTTTTTTTTTTGGGGGGGGGGGGATTTTACCCATAAATGTTGGAAAATAAATAGTCGTTGTAGACGGAACTATTAAATTTCTGTAGGGGAAATATTTCGATTTCACTTACACATAACCAATGCAGTATTATCACACATAACTTATAATTTGTAAAAACACATTCATATATTTATAGACAAAAAAAGAGCCATTGTGGGCGAAACTACTAAAAACTGCAGATTTTTTTCCTTTCTATATACGTAACTTGGAATTCCATTATTAAGTTTGATCTAAACTGATGGTAGTTAGATTTTAGGATAAATTGTTCAACAGGTGGCTCTGTCAAGCCATCTTTTTTCATAATAAGATATCAGTATAGGACAAAATCTAGTATAAATAAACATAATAAGGATTATTTTCAACTAGAAATTTAAAAAGATATACATACTTATAATTATTTATCAGATTTTTTTTTTTTTTTTTTTTTGTATATGCAAGAGCATTGCACCCCTCACAAGGTGCAAATTGAACTTGTAACTACTTTTAAAATGAATGGTTAAAACATAGATCTGTAGTTACTTGAAACAAAATTATTGATTATTTTCATGAAAAATAAATTTGATAAATAATAATTTGAATCAATAACATGTATTGCGTAAATTTGTTTACTGCGGGAATTTTTTCAGCCTCGAGACTGTATAATGTTTTTCTAACGCATCAGTTAAGACGTATTTATCACTAGACGTTAGATGTGTTTAATTAGTAATTATATCATGTAACACATATTTTCAAATATGTACAAATATGAGCACATTTAAAGGCCACAAAAAAAAGCAAGATACTACTGAAATAACTTTTCAATTTCATATTGAAACTTGAAAATTATTTACATTGTAACAGAAGATAAATTCAGCTTTCATCTGAAGTAATATTGAACAAGTTAATAATAAAAGTTACAATATATAATATTCAAGAATTCTTAAAACAGTTTAATTTAATTCTTTGACACAAAGATAAAACATAAGGATAAGATTTTTAATGGAATTTCTTTTTTATCAATTTAAATTTTCATTCTAGTTTTAATTCATAATCTACGGAAAATAAGAACATGTCGTTAAAATTGCTAAAATATTTGGTTTAATTCTCTAAAATCCTTCATGCAAATGCTACAGTTGGAAAATAATTATCAGTTATAAAATTATACATCCAGAATAAATAGGTAAAAACTGAAATATTTTCATCAGATTTCAACACTGACATTCTTAAGTGAAAACATAAATGTTCTCAGCAATTTTCATTGGAATTTGTTCATTAACTTTGAACTCTGTTTTAATTAATCAGGTATAAATTATCAAAACACTTTAGAAAAGTAATGGAAATTACAGATGGTAATTAAATTAAACAAAATTAATGATTTCACTGCAAACTGAAAAAACAAAATGTATATCAATGTAACAAGATTTAAAATGAATTATCATTATTTCTAATTTTTTTTAAGTACAAAAATAAGAATTTTTTAAAATTAAAATTACTTGTTTTAACGTCAAAAAACAATTTCCAATTTTAGAAAGCCAAAAGAGAAACAGTTTTTTATTTTAATCACAATTTTCCAATTAAAAGAAAACTACGTTTTTGATAATTTCAAATTCCTTTCACGACTTTCAATTACCTGGGAACACTTTTTAGTTCCCCATCATACTATAGGTATGGGGAACTTAGGTAATCGTGAAAAATTTCGACCTCGGTTTTTTGACTTTTCTACACGTTTTCAGGTGTGAGGAATCCGAAAATGACAAAATTTCTATGGTGTCTGTCTGTAGGGTGTCTGTTAGTCTGTTAGTCTGTTAGTCTGTTAGTCTGTTAGTGTGTTAGTCTGTTAGTGGGTCAGTCCGTTAGTTTGTTAGTCTGTGTACACGATATCTCAAGAACAAATTGTCGCAGAGAGGTCAGATCAGTTTTAAAATATTACTTTCGACACTGGCAAGAACCCTATTCATTTGCAACATTCGATTTTAAAAACTTCGTAAGTTATTCGAAATTTACGATTTTCTTAACATGGGAGAATAGGACAAAAAATCACTTAAACGTGCATTAAATGAAAACTTTATATTGTAAAAATGTCAGACCAGTTTTAAAATATCAGTTTTGATGCCGGAATGAACATGAGTAACTATAAATATGCTACTTTGAAAATTTCGCAAGTTACTGGAAATTTACGAATTTCTTAACATGGCAGTATAAGGGAAAATTTCACATAAACGTCAATTTTGAGAGATATTTTCATCGTAAAGATGTCAGACTACTTTTGAAACATTATTTAGGACACTGGCATGAATATTAATGACTATGAATTTTCCAATATAAAGATTTCGTAAGTTATTGGAAATTTACGAATTTCTTAACATGGCTAAATAAGAGCAAAATTTCACATAAACGTCAATCTTGAGGGATAGTTTCATCGTAAAGATGTCAAACCACTTTCGAAATAATATTTAGGATACTGGCATGGATATCATAGACTATGATTTTTCCAATTTAAAAAATTCGTAAGTTATTTGGAATTTACGATTTATTTAACATGTCAGAATAAAGCAAAATTGAGCATAAACTTCCATTTTGAGGATCCTAAATACGTTAGACAACTTCAAAATTACGTTTATGATATTTGTTTGAACATGATTGAATACAAATATTCTAATAGGAAAATTTCGTAAATTATTGGTAATTTACGATTTCATCAACATAGCGAAATTATAAATTTTTCATATAAATATGAATTTTGAGGATTATTGCATTGGAAATAGTAGCATGAAAACTAAACAACGAAATTGACCCTGATAAAATAAATTAATAGATTAGAATAAGATAAATATATCGAAATGAACGGTGGATAGCCTATTAGGCGGGGATTTCATTCTGTCACTGTATGAAGCTTTGGTCAAATTGATTTCTTTTAACATTATTGCCGAAACGTCAGTGGAGGCCCTCTGTTGAGACTCAAAACGGTTTTGGGCTGTGTCTGTCTGTCTGTCTGTCGCGCGATAGCGGCCGCCAAAAATGCGCTATTTACTTGAAATTTGGTACACATGTTCATGAGCCCCACGAAATCAGCTGTATAGTTTTTGGTATGTATTCCATTTGTAGTTCGTATACAGGGACACGCCAAAGTTTTTCTTATCATTACGGCCTATGGGAGAAATTTATATGTCTCACGATAGCGGCCACAAAAATCACGCTATTGACTTGCAATTTGGTACACGTGTTCATGTGCCCCGCGAAATCTGCTGTATAGTTTTGGGTGTGTATTCCATTTGTAATTTGTGTACAGGGACACGCCAAAGTTTTTCTTATCATTACGGCCTATGGGAGGAATTTGTATGTACCGCGATAGCGGCCACAAAAATCACGCTATTGACTTAGAATTTGGTACACGTGTTCATGAGCCCAACGGAATCAGCTGTATAGTTTTAGGTGTGTATTCCATTTGTAGTTCGTGTACAGGGACACGCCAAAGATTTTTTATGATTAGGGCCTATGGGAAGAATCTGTATGTACCGCGATAGCCACCGCAAAAATCAAGCTATTGACTTCCAATTTTTGCCGAAATGTGAATGGAGGCCCTCTGTTGAGACTCAAAAGGATTTTGGATTCCGTCTGTCTGTCTGTCTGTCATGCGATAGCGGCCGCAAAAAACACGCTATTGACTTGAAATTTTGTACACATGTTCATGATGCGCACGAAATTAGCTGTATAGTTTTCGGTGTGCATTCCATTTGTAAGTTCGTGTACAGGGACACGCCAAAGTTTTTTTTACCATTATGGCCTATGGGAAGAATTTGTATGTACCGCGATAGCGGCCCCCAAAATAACGCTATTGACTTGCAATTTGGTACACATATTCATGAGCCCATTGAGCAAGCATTTGACGAAACTGATATAGATCTGAGACTGACCGCCTTGGCGAAAATAATGCTCCTTTTATACTTTTCTATCGAAAACAGACTGTTCTGGAAAATTCTCGTATCACATCAGCCAATGAGATTAGAGCTTCCGTATTTGGTATATCCCTAATAAGGATTTTCTCGCCAAGATCGCCAAAAAAATCGCCAAGGAGGGAAATAGTCGCCAAATTTGGCGCCAAATTTATTTCTTCCCTTATAGGAGCTTTTTAATGCGTTTTTAAAGGAAAATTTGGCTATTTTAACGCTAAAACGACTATAAAGGCACAAAATTAGCATTTTATCAACTTACTAAACCTCTTTGAAAGAATTTATACAAAAATAAATGCAATTATTTACAATTTCGTAACACTTTATATCATATACAAATAGGTATACAAAGAGAGATACAACGGGGGGTTGAGGGGGGCTGCCGCCCCCCTCAGGAATGTATTTGATTTTGGTAATAAGTCGATCGAATCAATATATACTATTATATAATAAGGAATAAATAAAAATGACCTATTGAATAATGTCTGATGCAAATAGGACGTTGAGGCTCCTGATCTGCAGATCCACTAGTAATATGTCTCGCACTAGAAATTTCTGAGAACATAAATATGATGGGGAACTGAGCAGAGTCCACCTATGCCAACTAGTTTTTTTTTGTGTGTGTGTGTTTGTTTTCTATTTTTTCTACGATAAAAAAAAATAATAAGAAGTTAAGAGCGAAGCAGATTCGATTTTATTTTATTCTTATTTATTTATTTATTTTCCTGACAGTCATTATTCAACTAGTGATTCTAAATTAACTTAATGTTAATTAAATTCAGGGTCTGTTAAAATGTTTTAATCAATATTAACTAAAATACCATCATATTATCGAAACTTATTTTTTGTTTCGTATATTTTTTATTTAAAAAGATGTTTTTAAAATTGCCTCTTTTTAATAACCAAGTCATTTAAATCACTGATAGATGTAACAGAAGTGTATCGGCAGAAATTTGAATTCAAACAAAGTTTTAGAATATGAATTTTTTCATCAGCTACAATATTCAACAGCTGTCTTGTGTTAAAATTGTTAAGCATGTCCTTCATCTAACGAAAAAGAAAAAAATACAAAAAATGTTTCCACGAGAACACAGCAAAACGTCTCGACGTTTTATACTTTATAGTATAAAATCATTAAGCAACGTTAATGTGAAAAATACGAAATATATAATTCTGTATTTCTTTAGAAAATATTATGATAGCATAAAAAAAGAACAGCTAGAACATAAGACTGGGAGACAAGAAAAAACATTAGTAATATTCAATATTTTATCAAACAAAAAAATTGCAAAACATTTACATTGAAAATATTTTTTTATTTTTTATGTAGACTACAGGCTTAGTAGTCAAGCTGTGATCATGGAAATACGACCTGCGTCTTCTGAGATCTTTAGTCATATTTCTTTCCGCATTTCTTTCACACATACAATATATATACATATATAAGTAAATTCTGCTTACGTTATTTGTAATCAGAATTTAAATTAGTGCGACAGGCTTTATATTAGTACGATAGGATCTCTTCCATATAAAGGCATGCAGTAATTGCATTCCATTCCCTAGCATCGGTTACTATATTCATTTCTTAAAATTACTTTCGTATAGCTTTAGCATAGAAGCCTCTTGGAAGTTTTTATATTTTTGTTGTCATTTTGAAGATGAAATAAAATGGATATCGCAATTGCGTAAGCAAACATCTTGGCTAGAAACAATCGAGCTATTTCGGTGGTAAATTTCAAATTCGAATATTTTTTGGTTATATCCAGAAGAAATAGCCATCAAATATTCAGAAGCCGTCATCAATATATATTCAGAAGATATCGCCTGCACTTACTCAGAAGCAAACATCGCCCACAAATATTCAGAAGCTATCATTAATTCTTATTCAGAAGACAATGGCAATAAATATTCAAAAGCCATCCAATTTATGAATGAGGATGGCCTCGGATACCGAAATCGGCAATCGGTTTTTACATACAATCAAGAATGAATTTCTCTTTTAACAGTAGGTTTTGTAAAGTATAAATGCTTTTACAGATTTAATGTAGTATTTTAAGATAGTTTCAGAAATGAAATTAAATGTTAAAATTAGATATTGGGGGGGGGGGGGGGGGGCATCTTGCTAAATTCAAGGTGTAATGCAATAAATAGCGACAACGGAAAATCGCTGTTAGAAAGAAATAGTCCTGACGTACTAATAAATCATAATACAAGTTTAATTTTTACTGTGTGAATGTTATATAATTATTTTATGTTTTTATTTACATTTTCCAATTACTCTAATATATATGTTCAACTACTTTGGATAAGAAAAGTATCTCACAATACTATGTTGGCTATGAATTTACCTCATGGACGTGACGTTTGGCTATACCACAAAAAGGTTACAAATATTCTGTTCATTCTGATAATTGTGAATTAAACTAGTTGACAATCGATTTTGGAATATCTAAAGGTTTTTACAAATTGTACATATTATTAAAAAATCTATTTATTATTATTAAAATTTATTTATTTGTTATTTATTATCATTTATTTATTTATTTATTATAATAGCTTTAATTTAGGAGCCAATTGGCGGCTTTTAAATTTTTATTGTCATTTTGAATGGTGAATGGTGAATGGGTTTTACGTCGCACTAATGCTGCGCAGATGGGCAATTATTGTCATTTTGAGGATGAATTAAAAAGGCTATTGCAATTGTGCAAATAATGACACTGGCCAGAAACGTTCGAGTTAATTAAGTACCAAATTTCAAACTTCGCAAAAGGGTTCTATACTAAAGCGAATCTATTAATAGGTATACCAATTTTTGATAAAATCTAATAATCCGGATAGATACAATGACAAACATTCGGCTTTGTATGGTTTAAATAAAAACAAAAATATTTGCATGCATGTTTATTCAAAGAGGAAAGTAAAATTAGGCGACAACGGAAAATCTCTGTCTGAAAGAAATAGTACGCCCTAGCGTACTATTTCTTTCAGAGAGTAAAAAGAGACAAAAATATCACCCCACTTACCTGAATCGCTACCATAGGCTGCTTTGCGTGAAGATTCTTAGATGGTGAGAACATGAAAACATCAAATCGTTAAGGGTTATACTGTGTTGCAAGATTAAAGCCGAATTTCTGCATTTGGCACCTATAGTCTGATCCCAGTGATTAGAGAATGAAAATTATAAAATTCACGTGTAAATTAGCGTAATTAAACACTTGGCGCATTGCCAGGTACGTGAAACTGCGTACTTATTTTCATCTCCAACGTCTTTGACTGATAAAACTAATCATTTTTTTTTTCGAGTGGTTTGGTACTTTACACACGCAAATGGAAAATGAAAAAACTCCTTTTCGTTCAAATTCCTTTGAGTTTTCTGAGGTAATTATTTTAAATCTTATCAAAATAAGTATACAAAAAATAAAGTAATAATAATCAAAAGAAATTTTCGAAAAACTAGGTTTTTAGAGCTAAAGTGTAGCTGCTTCATGGTGTTTCCGCAAACCATTTGTTTACTTTCGACCTCTCATTTCTGCGAAAGCACTATAGGTCTGTATTGCATGCCTGCTTTGTAAGAAATTCTAGTACATATTTACGCATGTTTCGGAAGAAACTCAAAAAAACTCAGAATGGCTAGGCCGACGATCTCAGTTCTTGTTTGAATTTTTCACCTCCCATCTACCAATCTTGAAAGCAGAACTGTTTCCTAAGGGTGCCTGGGCGATAATTTTTCCTGCGATCACACGCGCCTCGACGACTGCATCTATAAAAGGAACGATAGAAATTAAATTTCAAAACGGTGCGTTATATGCGCAAATGTTCTTTGAAATTTTATATTTTCTTCCACCTTGGCAGACATTATCACAGATAAATTGATATTTATTTTCAACTTCACTTCAAATTTCATTAACAGCATTTTATCTATTATTAAAAGATGTTTTAAGGGCCCGGAAATATTCATTACACTTTAGTTCTATATCATAATATTAACAAGCATTCTGTACAAGATATACAGAAAAATACTTAGATTGTAAAGAATAAAATAGAAATTCATATCAGAATTTGCTAAAGTCTTCGGTGTCAAAATACTTTGCTGTCAAGACATGGTGTAAATGTTAGTGAAATCTTTGATAATTTGTGGTAAACATTTTAATTAAAAATCAAGTTTAACCCGGTAGTAGTCGCTAGTTGGTCGATTTGCCGCCCATCCTTAAGTGTTGTCAGATTTTTTTATTCGAAAGCCACCAAAAATTTTTAGAAGTAGCATTTGATACACATAAAACGCGAAGAAACTCGAAGAAACGTCGATCACATCACTTTTTAAAATTATTGGTGACAGTTAAATAAAAAGTGCGCAATCTGTAACAGGTGGCGCTGTCTGTAGCGACTACTAACGGGTTAATACACCTTTTCCTCTTACCTTAAAGCAAAAATAAAAATTACATTTAAGACATATTTTTTCTTACATAACTAAGAAAAAAGTTGTCATTAAAATTAACATTCTATTCTTCATATTTTTCTTCCACAATAGAAATATATGACACCTTTAATTGAGATAGTTATCAAAGAAAGATAAAGACTGATTAAAATTTATACTTTTATATCAGTGTTTACCAGTACTGATATGAAAAATCTCTAAATACGAATACAAAGTTCATATCATTGTTACGCTTGATTATATTTGAGGAATTTCGGTGCCTAAATCAAAATTAACACGGCATTAAATTTTTTATAACTAAGGTACTTCAGTGCAGTATTGCTCAAAAACAATATTTTTTATTCAAATGTTAAAAAAATAAATAAATAAATAAATAAAATAACATTTTGATACATTTTTGATTAGATCTATATCAAAAATAAAAGTAAATTATGAATTAAAGCTAAATATAATTTAACGAAAATATAAAACTAAGTAACTAACAAACATATAAAACATAGCTCAAATACAAATTAACGAAATATATATTTTTCTTTTTGAAAAATAACATTTAATGGATTTTAGTAATTTCAAAAAGTTTTTCGCATTACTCGTTAAAAAAGATTCTCGTACATTTCTTCTTTTTCTTCATTTTATTTTATTTATTTATTTATTTTTATTTATTTATTTATTTATTTTTATTTATTTATTTATTTATTTTTATTTTTTTATTTATTTTTATTTATTTATTTATTTATTTATTTATTTTCATATCCATTACGAAAATAAGTGTCATTATATTCAAGAATGATTCAAAGTTTTACATTTTTAAAATGTGTTTTGCTGACGAAAAAAGTTGTATAACATTTGAAAAAGTTTTAGGTGTAGGGAATTATATCATAATGATTAATAAAGTGCATGAGCATATATATATGTTTTCGACCTATATTTATATCTTCTATACAAGGTTTTCTACCACTATTTTGTATTAAAATGTTTTCCAGCTGATTGTTTTTTACAATTATAAATTCTTATAAGGTCATTACCATAATTAATCGCTTAAACCAGTTCAGAAATGTAGGTATGTAGAATATGGTATCCAGATCAGTGTACCTTTATAAATTAAAAGCGTTACTAATTATTACAATCCCTGATTAGGAATACAATTTTGTATTCTTTGTAAATGGGGACTAAAATGCTAAAACTTATGATAAATAATTTTCCTGCAAAAATTTTTAAAACTTAGAAAAACGGCTTACAAAAACGAACTGTCCTCTAAGTAAGAGGACATCTGGCCAGCATAATGTAGAAGGGCTGCATTAGCCTTATTGGTAGAGCGCCGAGACCGTAACTGAACGATTGTGGTTTCAGTACTGAAGCCGTCCAAAGACCGCCATGCACATGAGTGGTGGCTGGTGAGCGTAAAATTCGTCGTAGCTGTAAATGTCTCCATTTTCCGAAATTATCGCCACTTGAGATTATCGGAGTGGAAGATTCATTCCCACCGCAGAGGATTACAATTGTAATGGAATACCTCTGGACCATCCCTTAGGGGTGAGTCCCTGGCTGTCGCCAATTAGATACCCTAACAGCACACCTTTTCCAAATGACACCCTCAAGATGTCCTGTGGATGAAAATGACGTCTATGGACATCCCATGGACATCTTCAGAATGTATTATCGACAAGTGTGTTGTTAGGTAGTATTGAGCGGAAAATAAATCGACATAAAAATAGAGTACGTAGGGATAACGTAAACATTCAGTTAGTACTAAAATGCAATGGATATAGAAACTTAATTTTTATAAGTTATTCCCAAAGTTTCTTTATATAGTCACTATCCAAAAATAAACATTTTCCCAGCATTTCTGATTTGATGACCATCGCTGTAGTACTCGGCAAACTGGGTTGAAAATGCAATTACCTCAATAATACACTTCCTGAAAAAGAAATAAACTTTAATAGATGTATAAAGCAGCCACGTTTTCTGCGCCAAGCTTTCACGATGATTCTAAAAGCTGGTAGAAGTGCCCAATTGGCCACTGTTTGGGATCTGGTAAGCATTCAGTCATTCGGCGTTCCCTTATCGCTTATTTTCTCTCAACTACCCCTATTTTAACACTAGACTCGTTGCGTAAGCACTTGCGCAGACGCTTCCATGATCACGAGAAACGTGGTTGAAGAATAGTTTATAACATATTGTACACAAGAATTAATGAATATTCGGAATAGTATTTATCCAGATATCTAGTTTTTTCCTTATTATAAATAAAAACTTTACGATATTCCTCGTATGAAAAAATGAAGGATATTTTGCGGGTTGTTTTAGTCCACGATTTTCTGAAGGCATTTATAGCTGTAATTTAAAACATTAAATATACAAGGATAAATTGATATACGGAATACATTTTATCCATATATCTTAACAGTACATGTTCTCCACATGACACCCACAGGATATACTATGGATGAAAGTACATTCCCATGGACTTCTCAAGTTGCACTATTGGTAAATGTGCTAGGGCAGTAATGACTGAAATTTTAGGACGAACTCCCGTGCAGAAGAAAGTTGCTAGTAAAAAATTCTTGCGGACAGTAACACAGAAATTGTCAAATGCAACAAGCGTCAAACACCAAATGTACTCGGAAGATGAATTTCGCTTATTATATCTTTCACTATTAATAAAAGTTGTGCGGGCAGAAATCAATTCCATGTAAAATCGATTCTTTTTAACTTGTATATTAAGTCTTATGCATTTTGCACAGGATGTACGGCTTTGTCCAATATTTCTATGTTATCAATAAGCATCTCTGTCACAAAGAGCTCATTCAGTTCATAAACGTTTACCATTTCACCACGTTTACCATTGACACTGCGCATAAGCGGTACATTCTACTGAACACAAAATCGAAAAAGATAAAACATGGTGATAACATTAAATGACTATTTTTTATTTTAATTTTGTTTGTTTATTTATTTATTTATTTATTTTTGCGTAAGGTCATTATGTGAACTATGATATTATCTTGCATCTCAACATTATATCTGCATACACTGGTCTTTCTTTCTCCCTTAGAAGAAGAATCAGTGCCGTTAACTATGGAAAAAGAAATTCTTGTTTTGGTGAATGCCACAATGACTTTTTTTTTTCCTAATCTCTATTGCATAGAGTAGCACAAGTGCAACGCAAAATCCACTCTCTCAAAGTAATCCCTTTCCAGCGCAATCGTTTTTTGTGCTGTGCGTACTGTTGAAACAATATTTATCGTTTTGCATCACACTTGTGCTACGCTATGGGTAATTGGTGTTTTTATTTTTAAGTTTTTTTTTTTTTTTTTTTTTTTTTTTTTTTTAATATTATTATTCAGTTACTGCGACAGTAACTTTGAAAACTAGTCTGTTACTTTCCACAACATTCTTCAGCAAATAACATTTCGGTCGATAAAGTGCTGCCTTCTAGATCTCAAGTCCCGGATTGAAATCCCGGTGTGGACATGGATTTTTGTGATGTCTTATTTCTACAACATATTGTGCATTTGTTTCTTTGAATTTTAATACGGATCCTTAAGACAAAAGTCATTGTAACTATAGGTCTCAAAGCTGTCAAGCAAATAACTTAAAGTATCCCTTATTTTATTTCTACCTCGTATGATATATTCACCCAAGGGCCGTGGGACGCGCTGACCATTCTGGCAGCTTTCCTACTTGCGTCAGCCGACCTCACCTCCCCGTGGTGGCCCCTGGGTAGCCGCTTCGGCGGTGAGCTAACGAGGTGGCGTGGACGACAACATTGCAGGATGTCTTTTGCATGGGCAACTACGCCCTCTTGATCTTCTGATCAAGAATATAAGGTGGGGATTTTATAAGGGTGCTAGCGGTTCTCGCTGGCACTTACAGGGTGGTCCGAAAAACATGATAGAAAGTAAGCAACCGTTGTGGAAAAAACAAAATATGCAAGAACATGAAACCTATGTTATTGAATAAAGATATAAATGACATTTAATATACAAGGTGCTCGAAATGTCTACTGTCCCCGACTATAGTGTTATAAAGCCAGTTCCGAAACTCTGTCATAAAGCGCTGGAGTGTGTCGGAATCAAGTGCATCAATCTCGATTCTGATGGTCGATTTCAGGCCCTCAAGTGAATCAGGGGGATTACTATAGATTATTTCCTTGGTGTAAACCCATAAGAAGAAGTCGCACGGATTTAGGTCCGGACTGTATGGGGACCTCTCTATATCGTGCCCCGTGAATTTTTCTTCATCTAAAGCATTCAAATGCTCACTAAACGTCGTTTTAAACCACAGAAAGACATCAGCAGTTCTATGGGGACGAGCCCCATCTTACATGAACCAGTACTGGCGTGTCATGTTGAGACAGCCCGCTTCAGGGCCAAAGTGA
Source organism: Salticus scenicus (assembly GCA_963930645.1). Lineage (NCBI taxonomy): Eukaryota > Metazoa > Arthropoda > Arachnida > Araneae > Salticidae > Salticus > Salticus scenicus. Next base: position 16,730,575 of record OZ005654.1, on the reverse strand, counting down.
CACTCTAGAAACTCTCGATGTTTCACTTCCGTGACCATACCGTCAATGAATATCGGACCACTCATCCGCTTCGATGATATGGCACACCACACCGTGACCCTTTGTGGATACAGTCGTAAGACGACACTGAGATGAGGTTTTTCCGTACCTCAATGGCGCCTCAAAAAATATTCTTACGATAAATAATCGTTTTTCCAAGGTCAGTGATTCCATATTGGTTATTCATTATTTCCGGTAATCAAGCATTCACCTTAAATGTCAATATATGTGCTATTACATTATGGAAAAATTATGCTTATATCAATAAATTTGAAATCAGGAACTTAAAATACTTTCTATCATGTTTTTCGGACCACCATGTATATGCTAGTGGTTCTCACTAGTATTCTGACCTATAATTGCGGGGTCGCCCAGAAAAAGGGACATCTGTGCGACCTCAGCTTAGCAGCTTTTGCTGCAAATCGTAAATATCTGTGACCCGATAGGGCATAAGCTAACAGTTGTGTCCAGTGGGAAGTTCACGAGTGCCAGGATATGGGTGTGTTATCTGGTGCGCTCGCATTGACGAAGATGATGATGCCGACGATGAAGATACATTGCAGGTTGTCTTCTGATGGGTGGCCTCGCCACTTGACCTCCTCGAGTCTTGGAAATTCAGTGTAACGTCCAGCCACGTTGCAGGTGCTTGAAAGGTCTCCTGACGTTGGAGTCTGGCGTGCCTTGTTAATGGCTCAAGGTTAAGCACTGTTTTTCCCTTGAAAAGCGTGCTGGCGGTTCTCGCTGACACTCAATATGCTAGTGGTTCTCGCTAGTGTATTCTAACCTATATATGCGGGGTCGCCTTGAAGGGGAACAACTGTGCGACCTTAGCTTAGCAGCATCTGCTGCAAATCGGGCTTTTCTGCGACCCGATAAGGCATAAGCTAGCAGCTCCTACTCCTTTCCTTTTGAGTGCGTCCAAGAAGCTTGGACGTTTTTCAAAAATTTCTGGTAGATTACCAGAAAATCTAACCCACACTGGTTAGATCAAGGCTTTTGAAAATCTACGGTTGGTTTAAAGATGAGGGTTTTTACTTTGCTTTTGCACTCTTTGTAATATAAGACGAAGGTTTTTCTTCCCAATCATTCAAACTATAAGACAATCACTTCCTGTATGATATATGGGAATATAGAAATATAGATGTATAGAATATTGAGGCACCCTTTTTTTTTTAAAGGTTGCTCCTTGCACGTTCATACGTTGCAGGATATTCGTCTAGCGGCCCTTTGCTTGGCTGTAGTTTGTGTTGGACCCACAATGATGTGAGCAGGTCTGTCAATTCTTGACTGGTGGTGCATGTCAGATATATATACTGGCTGGTGGTGCATGAACGGACGGCTTATGTGACCTCTGGTTGTAACGACTTGGTGCCCCTATGGGGGTAGAAGCCCGGGCAAACAGGGTCTGTCCAAGTTGTCCTGAGTTTAGCCTGTTGTGTGGCAGTTAAAATACTGGTTTAGCAAAAAAGGTAAGCGTGTGAAGATCCTCCTAGTTGGCCCGGTTGGTGCGAATCGGCTAGTGTGGCGAACGGCGTTGGAAGTGTGGCATTTTGGACGGCCTGGTGACGTCCTCAGAAGGTATATGTGCCCTTCTGGCCACCAAACCGTGGCTCGGCCAACATCGAGTGGCCTTGTCCCGATTTTGACTAGCCCTGGTTGGTCCGAGGGTGATAGTAAGGGTGCTGTAATGCTGATTGCCGGCCATGCCTGGATCAGTACTTGCTATCGCGCGGCAGGTATATTGCTGTCGTAGCGTTCGAGATTTCAATTCTTCGGACCGTATGGGCTACTTAGCGAGCCTGGGCCGGTTGATGGTGCGGCGCAAGCACCGATTTCCATATTCACCCAAGACTCTATATCGGTAAAGTTTATCTATTTATTTTTTTAATTATCATGTACTAAAAATAGACTTAAATAAGAAATTTTTTTTTTTTTTAATATATAAATTTTTAACCGAAAACATCATGAAAAATTATTCATAAGTTTTAATTTTTTTTTTTTTTTTTTACGTTTATTAAATCTTTTCATCTATTTCGAATGACCGCTTTCTTTATTATTTTATTGTTATTATTATTTATTTATTGATTTATTTAATTTTTATTTTTTATTTATTTTTTATTTATTTATTTATTTTTTTTTTTCGAATTACGTCGCATTTACATTTGGAAATACTCGAATAAAATAAAAATGAAAATAAAAATGAAAATGAAATCTTGTTTCTTCACAAATTCAAAGAGGTAAAATTCTTTTTAAACAAGTCGAGATCCAGTTTCACGACTTACAAAAAGAAAAGAAAAAATAAATAAAATTTAAACATAATCGAAAACAATACCGAGATTTTACTTTTACTGTTTTTATTTTATTTTATTTTTTTATCTTTTCTATTTTTCGATATCTAATAAAAAATGGTAAAACAAAGGCGATGTAAAACACGTACATAACATTTAATTATGAAAAATATACCTTTTATCTGCAACATTGTATATTTAAATTTTAGATTTTTTTAACTTTAAATAAACAAATACTTTTTATGATCTACGGAAAATGAATTTTTACAATAAATTGAATTTCATCGATTAATCGTACTAAAAAAAAATAATTTTCTTTTTTTTTTTTTTTTTTTTTTTTATGTTTTTTAACAACTTGAATTTTTCCGAAAGATAAAACTTTTAATATTTTTCATTTGAATTCGAAGATCAGTTTCATAAAAATGAATTTTAAAAAAAAATGAGGAACAGCTTTGTATGAGATTATTTAGAACGCCTTAAGTTAGATTTTTAAGCTAATATATTCAATTTTTTTTTCTGATAAAACAAATAGATAATTTAAAAAGAAAAAATTAAAACACCTAAGCCTATTTTTGCTTCTTAAGTAATACATATAAAATTCTACACGAAACAAAATTTAATGTAATACAATAGCACTAATTTTAATCTATTTTTTAATGTAAAGTAATGCAGTAAGTGTTTCATTCCCTAGCATCGGTTATTATATTCATTTCTTAAAATTTATTTGGTATATCTTTAGTATTATTTAAGGCTTGGCGGATCTTAATTTTTTTTTGTTGTTGTTGTTATTTTGGCAATGAATTAAATGGCTATCGCAACTGCGTAAGTAAAGATCTTGACGAGAAACATCCGAGCTTCTTCAGTTCCAAATATCAAATTTCGCGAAGGGATTCTATAAGGAAGCTGTTCCATTTTTCAGCACGTTTTTTGTCAATTTATTTTAATTATTTAAAAAAAAAATGCATGTTCATTTTTTTTCCCCGACATAAAAAGAAATATGTTTACTTGTTTATTTATTTTTGGCATAAATTTAATTTTTTACTTCTAATATTTTTAAAATAAAAATGTTGGTTTTATTTAATTTCTTTTGAACCAATTATCCGATTGAAGTAAAAAATACAGTGTCCGGTAGATTGTGTCCTGATTAATAAGTGTACCAATTTTTGATAAAATTTAATAAATTGGATAGATAGAATGATAAGTGTTTAGCTTTATATATTTAGATAAAAACAAAAATGTTTGCCCGTCCATTCAAGGTGATAGATAAAAACTGGTAGCGACTCCGTCTGAAGGAAATTGTGCGACCTGTCGTACTTAAGAAGAAAAAAAGTCTGATTCTAAATATTCTTTATAATTTCATTTACTATTAATTACTATCAAAATGGTTGAGTCTTTTACTTTCGCTAATGTTTTTTCTCACAGCAAACATGGTGTTATACCTGTAAAAATTAATTTTTGCGGATGATTACAGTGATCAAATAGATTTCTGATCCTTCTAAGTCATTAACTTTTGCTTCTCATGGAAATGTGAGAGCTTTTTGTAAATATTTGAATATTACAAAAACTTGATTGCAGATAGAAACTTAATTGTTTGTTGTTCTTAAGAATTCTTGACATAGTCACGATTCAGTTTTATGCATTTCACACAGCTTTTCTTGACTTTTCGAAGATCGTCATTTTAGAGTACTGCGGGTGTGGGTTACGTTATTTAAGTTTTCTGAAACCAAACAAATCAGTATTAATAACTATAATTTACAACAGGTCAATTAATAAACAGAACAGCTTTTATCTCAATAACTCAGTTATTTCTTTGTAATAGTTAAACTTTTAAGATGTAGCCTCGTTCGGTGTGGAACTATGGATTAACTCAATATGCAACTTCATGAAACCCAACAAATCAACACTGATATCCCTATTTTCAACATTATGTGACTGAGTATAATCAATATTCGATATAACTTTATCGAGCTATCTATGTTATTTCTCAGTCATAATTAATATTTTACGATACACCAACATAGTTAAAATTTGTAAAGTCTTGACGGATTAAAAACAGTATCGATTTTAGAAAAAAAAAAAAAAACTAATTTCCCTTGATTCTGGTGATTAGTCAATGAGTCAGACTAATTGCATGAGAATGAAAGTTCGAAAATGAAAACGAGAAAACTTGACCGATCAAATTGTTAAACTATTCAACGAAAAAAAGGTTATAAGTAACCGAAATGAAAAAAAAAAAAAAAAAAAAATAGTGTCAGTGTTGGGATAAAGGCAGGTTATCTGCACGTGGGACTACATGGGTAAGGGATAACTTTCTTGGTTGTGTTTCTTTGGTGTCTTAGTCCGTACTGATACGCGTTTAAGAGAAAAATACTGAAATCTCCGAAAGGCTATAAGTTGAAGAGCACGACTGACTTTCAAACCCGTCCCTCTCATCTACCAGTTTTGAGAACAGAATATGCTTTACCTTTCTTTTGCCCTAATGGGGCAAATCACGAATAGAAAAAAGACACTGGAAAACTTAACAGGTAAAATATTGAATTTCCCCCCAACGATATCATGAATTACAAAGTGATGCGCTTACTTGCCAGTTTTCAAATGAAAGAACTATAATTTTCTTTCAAAAAACTAGTCTGAAAACCATTTTAAACTCTTGCCGTTAGATATCGAATTATAATCCAAGTAAAGTCTTCTACTAAATTGGAGACTACACATATTTGCAGACTGAAAAAAACAATAGGTCTTTTTATTTTTTTAAATAACCCATTATTTGAATTTTTTGACGTTTTAGAAATATCACAGCAACATTTTTTAATTGTGTAGCAGCTTTTCTCTGAAAATATCAGTAATGTGATTGGTGTTCTAGTTTTCAGGCCAATTATCTAGTATGAGACCTAGGAGGGGTTGGGGTTATGTCAATGATGGTTTTTTTTTTTTTTTTCTTTCTTTTAATAAGAATACTATTAAGATTTTTTATTCTAAACAAAAAATGTATTTGGTAGAATTTACTTATACGCTCCATAAATTATGTACTTTTCACTTGTTTCCCTTTATACACTATTTCTGCTATTACAAAAATAATATCTTTGCCTGTTTCTTTTTACAAAAAAAGAGAAAAAAAAACTAATTTCTCTTTTGTATTTAAATTTAAAAACATTTTTACGAAAAATGTATCTTTTATGTTTATACAGTTTTTCATTTACACAGAAACCTTCACCAAATTATTTTTAATGTAAGAAAGAATGAATCATGTATTTTGAAATACTTGTGCATAATATTTTGAGAGAAAAAAAACTTTACTAAAAATTAACTGTTGAAATTGTAGTCGAACCTTTAAATAGCAAAACAAAATTAACTGTACAAATAATTTTATTCGAAAAAACCTACTTTATTGGTATAATTCTAAGGCATACTAATTCAAGGAATATAACTCAAATGTAATTTTTTTAATTATCTAATTCATCATAACTTATAAGAGATATTATATTTTTGAAAAATTACAATAAAAATACAATACATTTTAAAGAAAACAATTTCAAAATCTATTCTACATTTGAAACATTTTTGTTTCATGAAAAATAACGAGAAATGTTTTTCCTTGTGCTGCAACTTTTTTATGTTTTACAAAGAGTATACAAAATGCTTCAACATAAACGCCATTCAAAACATTTTAAACTTATTCGACTAGGAGTTTTTTCTTATTTGCCCAAAACTTAGTTTAATGAGTTATTCTATACTTTTTTTTTTCAATTATTATTTATGGTATAAATATGGCAACAACAACTGATATTGTTTCAGATATTGTTGTAGTACTACAGAAAAATATTTGACAGTAATTAGTAAGAAAAATCCTGTTTCTTTTTTCGCTAACTCATATCTCATTTTAAAAATTTTAAAAAGAACTGCTCTGCTGTTTTTCTTTGGCAAAAGAGCCAAAATGGCCGTATCATTCTTTTATCTTTTAGTTCTTTAAAAATATGGTACCTAAACTAAAGCAAAAGTTTATACTTCTTTTTATTAGAAATAAAATCAACCAGGCAGATCAAGAACTTTTAGGAAGAGGACAGAAGAAAGAAAAGAATAAATTACGTCTTCATTTTTTTTTTTTTTTAACTATTTATTTGAAATTCTATGAAAATATGACTATTGCAAACAACGAAAAACTTCGTCTGTCTTCTTTCTAAAATGAAAACACTGAATTCTAAAGTTGATAAAATTTTTCTGTTCTGGAGAAGTTTTCAAAAATAGTATTTTATTTAGAGAACAGAATACTTTATATTATAATCTTTGTGGTTTTAAGAATTTATTTCTTTATGTTAAAAGAAAAAAGCTTTTTCCAAATTAATTGTTGTTATTACAATTCTGTCATTAGAGAAAAAGAGTTTACTTCCTTTTCATAAGTTACTTTAGTGTATTTTTAATTACACAAAGTTTCATAAAAATCCCAATGTTATTTTTATAGTAAAAAATAACAAAGGAAACGAAAACTTTCATGCGATTATTATTTCATTACATTCTTATTTGTAATATTAAGATTTTAGCAACAAATAACATTTCTTTATGCATTGCTTACGTACAGTTATTTTATTATTATTATTATTACTTAATTTTTTAGGACTGAAGGCCTATTAGTCTCAGACAGTGATTTTTGCGTTGTCGTTTTCGATAGTTGGACATTTGTCGAAATCATTTTTCGATAGTTGGACATTTATCGAAATCTAAAATTTATCGAAAATATAATTGAATAATTTGAAAGCGATGTTATAATTGGGAAGAAAAAAAAAAAACTAATAGTCCTCCGTCCTAAACTAAATTCTGCTTTTGCCAGAATTTCATCAAAACCTTTTTTTTTTTTTTTTTTTTTTTTTTTTTTTTTTGAAAGAAAAAGAAAAGAAAATCATTAATAATCAGTATCGTTACAAGAGATATCGAAAACGTTTTTTTTTAATAATTTTGAATTAGGAAATAAATACTGCGCGTGCAATAATATGAAATAAAAATATGAATTTAATGATTTGTTTTTTATAGTATTCTGAGCAATTTTATAGATTATTCTCATTATTTACATTTATACGAAATTTTGTCCTATACCGAAATATTCTAAATGGAAAAGTGAATTGACAGTGCACTCTTTGAGCGAATGATGCCGAAAGGTAATGAGCAGCAATTTATGTCAATATCCTGTATAATATTAAGTTTGTATAAATTTCCAAAATTTTTTAAATAAATCTTGCAGCAAAGCTCTAGAACAAAATTACACGCTCTTGTGAAAGCTTTGAATTTCAAACTTTCTATGCATTTTTATTACACAAAAAACCAGTTGTTAAAAAAAAATAATAATAACACATTTAAAGGCATAAATTACAGAAAAACGCTTTATAAGTAAAAATGACTTTAAATGAATTTATGAAGATATACTGAATAATGATAACTTTTGAATAATATATATATATATATATATATATATACATATACTAGCAGGCTACGCCCGCTTAGCTGGTCACTATATTTAAATGAATTTTCAAAAGAATTGGATCAGTATTTATTTTTTACATCACATTATAAATAAAAACTTCATAAAAAAAATAATAATTTATACATAAATAAATAAATAAACATAGAAATTGCTCTAGACCTTGCTTCGAGTACCCGCTGCCTACGGCAGCTCTTTTTTCCGCCAGTGCTGCATCGCAGGGGGGGGGGAGGGAGGGGTAGAGGTTCCAACTGGCTGCAAAAAGATCTGTCCCGGGAACTTCAATCTGGGTATTTATCGACGACATGTGAATCTTCTGTTACTTAAGAAATACGATTTTAAAGGTGACTGTATCTCAGCATCTATTATATGTTTTTGTTTTTGAACCATGGGTTTTATAGCCCCCGTTATTCACACTGTATTACGATTTCATTCCGACCAGTATAACAAAATAAATTAAAAAGTAGATTTTCTTTTAAAAGGAATTAAATACATGAAAAACAAATAAATTTTAATTAGCTTAATCCTTTTACACTATATACTACCATTTTTTACCCCAATAAATATTATAAATAAATAAAAAATGGATTTTTATTTTTTTAATACTCCAAGTGTTTTGTTTTGTATTTATTTTAGCTCTCTTTTTAAAGTTTTAAATATAATACAATTTGTACAAAGTAGTAAAACATCCAAAATTCTCGCCAAACTCCGATTAAATAAAAGTGACCATTATATGAAATAATCAACCAGTCAGTTTCTTTCTATAATAACCATAAAGAATGCGTTTTCATACAATAGGTCGTTTTCTTAAAGATATGCAACAACCCTTCAACTTTATTACATATATAACGATTTTAAATATTTTAAGAAAATGTTAACTTTAAATAAATAAAGATATTAATCTCATCGCTTACAGTGTGGAACTTTTTCAACATATATAAAACATGAATTATTATACTTTTTGCTGCTTAAATAGTTTTTATTGGTTAGATATTAAGAAATGGAGGGGGGGGGGGGAGGCGATTGGACTGTACAGCTTTGCCAAAGAATGAGGGAAACTTTGTAGTAAAATTCTAAAAGATGCCATCATTTTGTCAATATTATATTTTCCATCGCAGACTATATATAATAAAATTGTCAGTAATATGTTCTCAACTTTTGAAATATTTCTACATTTTCTTAATACATACTGTATATCTTATAATGGTTAATAATAATAATGAATTAAAGGTTTAGTTTGAATGTACGAAAAAGTATTTCTACGATTATTAAAAAAAAAAAATAAATAAATAAATAAATAAAAAATCTTAATTATTTAGGAATTAACATGTAAATTTCAACTTATGATATGTGATTTTAATAATGACAATTGTTTTAACTTTAAACCTTCATTAAACTCTGCTTTTCCCGGAAGACAATAACAAAATCCTGACAAAGTTATTAATATGATCTGCTATGAGATTTCGATCTATTTTGTGACTATTATTTCGATGAAATCACGAACTGGTGCTAATCTTTAAACTCCACCTGTTTCAGAACTTAAATTTCCTATCTTAATGAGATATTAGAACATGTAGTAGACTATGCTTGTTTAATTTTAAGGAACATTTAAACATAAATGTCACAAACTGGGAATAATTTATCGAAACAATGTATTTTCCTAACTTGTACAATTAAATAAATTTTTTAAGGTATACTAAAGTATTTTATAAAGCACTCTCTTAAATATAAAATATGTACAAAGTACTTCTTTTTCTATCATATATATAATGTGTAAACACTATTGTCAAATATTATTTAAAAAAAATTATTCGTATAGTATATCAGTAAATAAAATAAAAATTAAAATATATATAGGTTAATATACACAATGTAACCTATATATTATAAAAGTATTTTTCCCTTTTTTATGTCATTTAGAAATGTTTATAAAAGAATAAACTTTTTCTTTATATTGATGAATTTGTTGTGAATACTTTTCTGTGAAATATATTTATTTATTGTTTTGCAAAAGTTTAGTAAACAAATTTCGTCCTTTGCTTTAACTTTTTATGCACAGCTTTATGAGACAGACAAGAAATGTACTTGAAACATAAATTTTGGTTACTTAAAGCAAAGCCTCCTAAACTAGATGCCTGTCACGTTGCTCGGAAACTTGGAAACAGTTGAAGCGGTAGACAGCGCCACCTGGTACAGATTGCGCGAGTTTTTTATTCAACAACCACCAAAAATTTTTAAAAGTGGGATATGTTATATAGTATAAAAGGCGAATAGAATCGAAGAAACGTGGATTGTATATATCATATATCACATCTTAAAATTATTGGTGACAGTTGAATTAAAATGTCGCCTAATCTGTACCAGGTTTGCGCTGTCTACCGCTTCAACTGTTGCCAAGTTTCGAAGGCACGCGACAGGCATCTAGTTTAGGAGGCTATGCTTTAAGAATAATTTTTAAAGATATAAGTAATAAAAATTAAACTTAATAGTGAAAATATGAGTGAGGTAGATACATTCCATTCTCATAAATACTTTTGACATTTCTTTCCTTAATTGGATTTTGTAGACTTTTTAATATAATGGTAATTTAAATTAGAGTCGGTAGATAAACGGTCAAAACTTCGTAATTTGAATTGCCTATCACACTAACATTAAACTTATACAATCACATAAATGTGGAATTTTATTGTTGCATAAGTAAGTACTTTTTCAATTTAGTAATAATAAAAATTTTATATAATAGTATCAGTAATAATAATGATAATAACATTCATTATTACAACGATCGAAAGCCAGGAAATCGAAAGATTTAAATTTATTATTAAATTTACAAATGTAAGTGAAGACTTATATAAAGCAAAAGTTTGAAAAAGTTAGTATGAGTTAAAAAGTTATTAAGAAAATATGAACAGAACAAATCAGTATCAAAATAATATATTTGAAAAAAAGTATACATATACTGCTAAAAGAACTATTAAGTTAGTAGAATTAATATGATTACATACGAATACGCAAATAGATAATGTCATAAGAAAGCACCACGGAGAGGGTGTTTAAATGTAATTAGTACAAAACTTTTAATAAACACCATAAAATACAAGAAATCGCAACAATTGTTACGGGTCGAAAGAAAACACGACCCTTCGTCAGGCGAACAAATTAAGCATGCGTACTGCAATGCAAACAAAGCGGCTACGCATACGACCCGAAACAATTGTTGCGGCTTCTTGTATTTTACGCTGTTTATTCAAAGTTTTATACTAATTAATTTTAAATACTAAGTGCATTGCCTCGTTGTTTGCATTGTAGCACTCGTCCCCAATTTGTTCGCCTGACGAACGGTCGTGTTTTCTTTCGACCTGAAACAATTGTTGTGAGTTCTTGTATTTTACAGGCTTGTTCAAAATTTTGTACTAATTAAATAGGTAAAATGAAAAAGCAGCAAAAATCAATTTATATAATGCAGTAAAATTATTTATTTATTTAAAATTTACTTTAAATCACGTGTTATTTTTAGGTGAAAACTAATGTTTGAACATTAATTACATTGAAGTAATCTTTTAACATTATTGAGTAGGTTAGAATTAATGATAGTTGTTTTTAAAGTAATACGTTTTTATGATAAAAAAAGTAACATAATAAATCATGCCAAGTTATCATTAGCAACTGTAACAAATTGCACAGGCGTAATCCGCAACATTTAAGGGGAAAAAAAAATACATTTGAAAAACCATATTGCGTAAGAATCTGTTAACACTTTTTTTATATTAAATATAAGCAAAATAAATATTCTAAAATTTGATATTCAAAGTATTGGTATTTTCCCTTAACTGAAATGAAATATTGTGCGTTGATAGTACCCCCAAAAAATAATTCCACAGAGAAACATTAACTGTTCTTTAAAACATAAATAAAAATTACTTTCAAAATATAGTTATATAAACATACTTTTTTTTTTTTGATAAAATGAAAGTCATAAATAATTTCTCATGACTTTAAATTTCAAAATAATAAATCGATAATTTATCATACTTTTTCTCAATAGTTTCATAACATCATTCATCATTTTACTTTACATAACTTGTTTTAGCTATTGACAAGAAAAATTAATTTGAAAGTACACAAGTTTACACTGCTAAAAATGAAAAATAAAACATGTTCCAAAAAACACAATATTTCATAACTAAAGTACAAAATGTTTTGATAATTTATTTTTATAATAATAGTTTATTTTTGAGATATTGTCGTTTTGCGGAGATATATAAAAATTGTTTTTAGTCTTTTAGTTTAGTTTATTTTATCTTGTTTTATATATTATAACACTTGTTGTTTGATGAGGGTTTTTTTTTTTTTTTTTTTTTTTTTTTTTTTTTTTTTTTTTTCGAAAATGGATGGTTGGATGGTTGGATTTTACGTCGCAGCGCTGCGCAGATGGGCAATTTTTTTTTTTCCAAAAAAAAGGAATGTAAAAAATCACTTTAAAAAAAAGTGTTTTTTTTTTTTTTTTTTTTTTTTTTCAATAGATAACACTAAAAAAAATTTTTGTGACTGACATCTAGAAACTTAATTATGGTTCTAGTAAGAATAGTTCCATTTCATCTTTATCGTTTCTAGTTCTCATTGCTACTGCATTATAAAAATCTCTGTTAGAATTTTAGATAGTTTTCCTATATTACCGTGAGAGAGAGATGAAACTTATTTAAAAATATCTGCAAATAAAAGCCAAAGAGGGGATATTTAATAAATATAATTTTGGTTTATCACCCAATTCTAAGAAATCAAGCGAGAATTTCTCTCAATAAAAAAGGATTCAGAATATTCATAATATTGTTTCATCATTTAGAAAAGTATAGATTAGAAATTCTCGATCCTTTCGTCTAGCCGGATTATTTGTTTAGCTTATACGCATAGCTACTAAATCTATACTTTTAGTTTAGAGAAACAAAACTAGTTGGCATAGATGGACTCTGCTCAGTTCCCCATCATATTTATGTTCTCATAAATTTCTAGTGGGAGACATATTATAATCATGTTAAAAGAAATGAATTTGACCAAAGTTTGATACAGTGACAGAATGAAATCCCCGCATAATAGGCTATCCACCGTTCACTTCCATATATTTATCTTATTCTAATCTATTAATTTATTTTATCAGGGTCAATTCTGTTGTTTAGTTTTCATGCTACTATTTCCAATGCAATAATCCTCAAAATTCATATTTATATGAAAAATTTACAATTTCGCTATGTTGATAAAATCGAAAATTACGAATAATTTACGAAATTTTGCTATTAGAATATTTGTATTCAATCATGTTCAAACAAATATCATAAATGTAATTTTGAAGTTGTCTAATGTATTTATGATCCTCAAAATGGAAGTTTATGCTTAATTTTGCCTTATTCTGCCATTTTAAGTAAATCGTAAATTCCAAATAACTTACGATTTTTTTAAATTGGAAAAATCATAGTCTATGATATTCATGCCAGTATCCAAAATAATACTTAAAAAGGGGTTTGACATCTTTACGATGAAAATATCCCTCAAGATTGACGTTTAAGTGAAATTTTCCTCTATTCTGCCATGTTAAGAAATTCGTAAGTTTCCAATAACTTACGGAATTTTTATATTGGAAAATTCATAGTCATTAATATTCATGCCAGTGCTCTAAGTAATATTCAAAAGTAGTCTGACCTCTTTACGATGAAAATATCTCTCAAAATTGACGTTAATGTGAAATTTTGCCTTATACTGCCATGTTAAGAAATTCGTAAATTTCCAATAACTTGCGAAATTTTCAAAGTAGCATATTTATAGTTACTGATGTCCATTCCGGCATCAAAACTGATGTTTTAAAACTGGTCCGACATTTTTAATGTAAAAAGTTTCCATTTAATGCACGTTTAAGTGAATTTTTTTCCTATTCTCCCATGTTAAGAAAATCGTAAATTTCTCATAACTTACGAAGTTTTTTAATTCGAATGTTGCAAATGAATAGGGTTCTTGCCAGTATCGAAAGTAATATTTTAAAACTGATCTGACCTCTCTGCGATCATTTGTTCATGAGATATCGTGTTAACAGACTAACAAACTAACGGACTAACACACTAACGGACTAACACACTGACACACTAACAGACACCCTACAGACAGACACCATACAAATTTTGTCATTTTCGGATTCCTCACACCTGAAAACGTATAAAAAAAGTCAAAAAACCGAGGTCGAAATTTTTCACGATTACCTAAGTTCCCCATACCTATAGTATGATAGGGAACTAAAATGTCTATTTATTCGTTTTAGACTGAGGTGGTATATTAGTTTTCTCTGTGAACAATTGATATTTTTAATAATCATAAAAAAAAAAAAAAAAAAAAAAAAAGATAAAAATTAATAAGCATCTGCAAAACTTCTATAAAAACAGATCTGTTTTCAAGTAAACGCCTCAGAAAAGAATAATAACAAAAAATGTAAGAGGGCACTTCAGACGAATTATACCATCAGAAGAATCGAAATACGGTGATCAAAACCAAGCTTGTGCTGGATATTTTAGCGCTTGGTGGACAGAGGATTTTGTATCAAACCATTACATTGAGTCGTAAGCCACTGTGCACACGTATTTGTGCCTTCACACATACCGTATCAACAATTTTCAAATATATTCCCTTTAATGCCCAAATATTCATGTGTTTTCAACGTGTATCTTCTAAATTAGGGTTTTTTTTTTTTTTTTTTTTTTTTTCTTTTTCTTTTCTGATTGTGAGTAATTTTTATTGTTTCTATATACTGCTGAGGACGCAAAGAAAGCTTCACTCATAATCCTAAGAGGGATAAGTCCCTCAATCTGCCTGGACATGCACGAGCTAGGTCAAACATAAAATTAGTTTTAAATACAAGTGCTCAAGCCCCTCTGAAGCTCTTGGATGCAGCTTTCTTCGGCAAGGCCGTTGGCAAGACTCGTCCAATGGCCACGATATGTATTTTCTAGTGTCTGCTTATGCCCACTGCTCGCGTTCGGGAGTGATGAAATTATTTCTTTCTGCTTTTTTTCTGTACTTCCTGTAATACTCTTCAATTACCCAATGTCGTATTATGCCACTATACCTCAGGGAAGGTGCTCTTTTGGGGCCATTAGTGATCCCATCATCTTTTTACTTGCCCCTTGCCACGCTTTGAGGGTACTGCGTTCACGGCAGTGGTGTATCATTTTATAGTCGGGGAATTCTCATTCAAAATCCCTTTGGAATGCGAGATGAGAAGTTCTAATGTTTGACAGAACTTCCCGGACAGCTCTTTAATTCCGGTAATCAAGTAAACAAACATGAAATTGTTACAGCTGCAACAGAAATAACATGCATTTGATCATATATAATCAACACTAATAGCACTAACAGAAAAATACATTTAAAAAATTACATTTTTTACTTTAAATATTTATTTTAAAGTAAAAAATGGAAGGCAATTAAAAAAACGTGAAAACTACTATGAAGTGACATCATAACTTTTAAACAAATTACACAATTGCATTTATATTTTTTATTTGTTATTATTATTATTATTATTATTATTATTATTATTATAAAAAAAATTAAAAATCCCTTTTCGGCAAGCTTAAAGGCAAAGGCAGATTCCTTTACGTTAATATTACAAATGTAAAGAAATTTTACATATGGATTAATACTTAACCAATGGCTTTGTTCTCACGCATTGTATTATTTAAGCCGCTATTCTGTTTTCAAGAAATTTAATTTTCAACTACAAAAGGGATTCAATCTACTTAAAATTTTAGGCTAGATTTATTGGTCTGTGAATGTTTCAATTTTTTAGAACTCAAACTCATAATCATTCAACAAATAGAAGTCTTAAAGATATACAATCCCAGCAATGGTGAATCCCGGAGGGGGCTATTGGTCTACACCCCCCCCCTCCCTACCCAAGCTTAATCAAAATTATAATTTTTATTTAAAATCCATATAACTGTTGGTCAATATCTTTCTTTTAAAGAAAAAATAGAAACGTGAAAATGCACTTTTGATCTTACTATGGTCAAGCACTGGTAAGCCTGGCGTTGCTATGGTCAAGTCAAATACAGTTAAGTGGTAGCGGTTTTTGGATAGTTATTTCATTGTAATTTTTATTGAATTACTGAGAGTTTTGTATTGTGTTTTTGTGATTCTTATTGTCAGATGAATAAAAATTGTAAAGTGAAACTGTTTTGGTTGATATAAGCTGGAACATTAACATTAACATTAGTTAACATTGGACCATTTGGCACCGCTAAATTTCAATGTTAATTGTTATGAATTTAGGAAATTATATGATTTGGCGAAATTTTGGTGACAAAACTTGCGACTTAACAATGAAATTTGTGATTTGGTGGCAAAATTTGATAGTTGACGACAAAATTTGGCGAGCTTGGCGGTGGAGAAAGGCAGCTTTGGCGTCATTATATTTTCTTTCCACGCGAAAACCTCATATCTCTTCACAGACCAATATCTTGTTTCGACAAGATAAAAATTCAAAGAAAGCTGTAACGTATTACTCCCTATCGTAAATTTTAAATTCTTGCCTAAACCGACATTCTAAACTATTCACCACAAACGATATTTGTATTAAGATTGACGTATTATTGTAATTATATATTTTAAATGATTAATTAAAACGTTTAAGATGGTTTTTAATTAACACACTTTTATTAACTTGATATGATGCAACTATTAATGTATGTAACGGAGATTTGCAATTCAATTTTCGGCAACTTCTTGTCGTCCGAAGGGCCTGAAATTTTGCACATGACTTCATAATCAATGACAATACTAGATACAAGTGTTTCCAGGCACTTTTCCTATCAGGAGTTGGTTCCAGGGGCAAACAAAAAATATGTACTTATACAAAACTATCGTATGTGACACAGGATTTGGATGTATGTGTATAATGTCGAGTGGCAACAATTAATTTTTTTTAATAAAGATTTAAATGTATGTAATAGTTTTCTAAAACCTATATTAGTTCACTTTTCAATAAAAGAGTGTTCTTTATTTTTTTTAATGGTATAATTTCATTTATCAAAATAAGGGAATTCGAGTAATGAAAGTGACTTTAAGGGCCCTCTTCACTCACCGCCGCTGGAAGCCGAAGCTAATGTTATTCTATGGGAAATTTTTCTTTACAAATAACTTATTAACTAATACATATTTTTAAATTCTGTTTTCACATTCTGAAAATTCCCAGCTGTTAAATTGACGGACCTTTTTTAAAAAATTATTTTTTTGATTTTTTATATTTTACTTCGAAGCTGCAAAATACGAATTTTCAATACGTGAATTTTTTTCATTTTGCAATTTCAAAATAAAATATTAAAAATTAAAAAAATACATTTTTAATTAAGGTCCGTCCATTTAACAGTTGGGAATTTTCTGAATAAGAAAAACAGAATTTAAAAATATGTATTAGTTAATAAGTTATTTGTAAAGAAAATTTCCCCATAGAATAACATTGGCTCGGGCTTCCGGCGACGGTAAGTGAAGAGGGCCGTTAATTTAAATTTAAGTTTTTATGAGAATAAACTTCAACGGAAAATTCATTAAAATCGTCCCTAGTTCATTTGTCAAAGGGATAGTATCTAAATGTCCCCAAATTTATTACTTTTTCTATCATGCCTGTTTAATTCGTTTAGCATCGATTTGCACGATTTTTTTTTTTTTTTTTTTTTTTTTTTTTTAACGATGACATTTATCTTTTACATTATAGCATCTATGTCATAAAGCTAAGTCTAAATCTGCTTAGCCCTAAGATATGTTGATTTTATTTATATATTAACTTTTATTTTATTTCTTTAAAATCGCACGGATAAAATTTTATTTCATTTTTCTCAGTACATTGTTTATTACAACAATACAACAAGTGACGTCATATTTTCTGTTAAATTAAACTCTTTTTTTTTTTTTTAATCAGATTATTATATTGTTTAAAAACGTGATTAAAATTTTATTATATTTTCAGTAATCTTTTTTTATTATCGTTTGCACGTGACATAAGCATCAGATTATAAATTTTTGCAATGAAAGCTATAGAAAATGTCGGCTTCAACACAATTCACGAAAAATCACTCTTTAGCTTATAACTTCTAAGCAATTGAAGCTATCGAAAAAGTTTAAATACAAAAGTTGTTCTTTAGGGTAAGGCGGTAATTCGACAGATTTGATTTTTTTTCCTATTTTCAATATTAAAGAAATTATGGGCATATGAAAATTTCCACCCTCCACCATTTCCACCCCCTTTGAGCTGGACACCCCATCTACGAACTCGACCGAGATTTTTACTGTCCTGACAACATATTCTGAGCTGGTTAAATTTAAATAAAAATTACTCCAGTTATCGTGTTCACAACTTAACATGGGAAAAAGCGTTATACACATATATATATATATATATATATATATATATATATACCTATATATATATATATATATATATAAACTTTTGAACGGAGGGTGGTTTTGGGTTCTAGGGGTCATGATCGGTGAAGATATGAACAAATTTTCCAGAAGTCGTGTCATGAGAACCATTGCAATAGGTAGATCTCCTATAAGGAATCTACCTAACAATTACAGTTTTATTTATTTATTTATTTATTTATTTATTTTACGATAACGTATGTTTTTTAGAAGACTCGTTGGATTTATTGATGAATCTCAATTAAAACGCATTATTCGATGCAAAATTTTATGCCTATTTGTTCTTTTTGTAAGCTATCATAAATACATACATTTTTATGTACAATTTTTAAATAATAAGATATGACCATCAATTTGTATAGAGTGTGTTAGTAAACTTGACCTTTATCTGATAGTTTAAACATATAACATTGGCTGATATCTGTTTGATATCAGCCAGCGACTTTTGGATATTAGAGTTAGAATTTACAAAGATGTGTTTTGAAAGAGTAGAATTTTAAAAGAATGATTAAAAATATCAGGATTCTTATTTTCATTAATTTAAAAAAATTAACTTTTATAAGAATCATATACAGAATAAAAACATTTTTGGAAAAAAATATAGAACCTACTCTAAAAATTGTATTAAAATCGCACAGTCAACTGATTGGAAGAAAATCATATTTATTGAAATTTTATTTTCTGACTGAGTGAAAATAATGCCTGGACCGGGAGTCGAACCCTGGATCTTTTACTTACAAGTTCAAGGCTCTACCAATTGAGCTATGCAGGCCGACAACCGGTCAGCATTACTCACTCAGACAACCTTTAGGCAGAAATATCTTGTCTATCATGTAGATAGCTCGACAGAAATAAGCCGCATGTAATGGAAAACGCCATTAAACAATGGGTGTGGAGAATACTTCCGCTTTCCAAAAGAACAGCTGCTAATGTGCGAGACGCGCATGCGCTAGTTACGAAAGAAAAGAATAAGTTTAGTGTTTACTCTGACTTCAGCAAAAAAAGATGTACGCTGATTACTGTAAGATGTTACGAATGAGGATATGTTTTCTCTTCATTATATTTTATTACTACTACTTAATAATGTATATATGTACATAGAATATGTGTATATAGAATATGTATATAAAGAATTCGTTAAAGTAAGATAGAGCCCTCTTTATTCGAGTTCCTGGCTCCTGAATTAGTATAGTTAGTTTATTTTATTTAAGTATATTAAGAATTATTTTATATGTTGAAGCAACATTTTTGGCGAGCCAGCCAGCCAGGATTCGTAAAATATACGATTTTAAAAGGGCTCTTAAATTGTTTATAAGATTAAAGAAAGAAAAAAAAAATTACGTTTCCATCAACAGTTAAGAACAGAAGTATTTAAGCTAAGTTTTGGAATCAAGTTTTGTTTTGCCACGGAGCTGAATACGATTATCAGGTAAGCTCTCTCTCCCCTTTATTAAGACACTGAATAAAATATATATATATATTTCATTTATTTACGAATAAAGTATATTTTGAATAATTTGAGAATAAATAAGACTGAATATGATAACAATAATACGTAGCACCCAAATGTAGGGTGCCAAATCATGTTCTTATTCAGAAAATTTAATATATTTACGTAATTTATTGAGTGAATTATATTATAAGATAAGATTATTATTATTATTGTGAATATTACGTGAAGGTAATCAAAAAAAAAAAAAAGAGTTCATTTGATTTGAGATTTAAGAACAATAAGAATAAGTGTAATAAAATTTTGTATTTTATTAAAAATTGTTAATAAGAGTTTTAAACATGGCAGAGATAGAAAAATTAAAAAGAAAACGAACAGTAATTAGAAGCTCCACTACGAAATTAATTACTAATATCGAGCAGTACATAGAAGCAAATGAAATCGAAACATCTGTTCTGAAAGAACATTTAGATCAATTAGAAGTAAAATACGAAAATTTAAGGAATCTCGATGAAGAGATTCAAAATCTTATGAAAAAGGAAGACGATTTAGAATCCGAATTTGAAACAGCAGAAACTTATGCAGAAAAAATTATTTCTATTAAATCTAAAATTACTTCGGTTTTAAAAAGTAAAGAACAGACAGAATGCACAAATACAAAAAAGGATAATATCATAAGTGAACAGTCATCTTTAATTTCTTGTTCACATTCTAGAATAAAACTCCCTCGTCTTGTGATTGAAGAATTTGGCGGGAATCCCGCTAACTGGCTCTCATTTTGGAGCCAATACGAGAATGCTATTCATAATAATAACGATTTAACAGATATCGATAAATTTAATTATTTGCATTCTCTGTTAATAGGATCTGCGGCTGATGCCATTAGAGGCTTTTCGTTATCCAGTGAGAACTATCAATCTGCAGTTAAAGCGTTAAAAACAAGATTTGGTCGTAATGACCTAATAATTAATGCACACATTGGAAAGTTATTGAATTTAGATCCAGTGAAAAATTCAAATAACACAGATGCGCTGCGCAAGCTCTACGATAACATTACGATTCAAATAAGAAATTTAAAATGTCTAAACGTAACATCAGGAACATACGGCACTCTGCTGACACCAATTTTACTTAAATTGATTCCCACTGATTTAAATTTAAATTATCAAAGAAAAAGACAGAACCTTGAAAATTTTGACATTGATGAATTATTAGACTTTTTAAAAGCTGAAATTGAGTGTCGTGAAACGGCGATACAAATACAAGAACTGTCTACACAAAATCCAAATGTCGTAAAAGAAAAACAGAAAAAAATTCCCGAGTCTAAGACACTCCCTACAGCGTGTAAATTGATGAACACTAATGAAAATAATAAGGAAATTAATTCAAAATTTAGAAAGGTTGATATAGTGTGTGTTTTTTGCAATAAATCACATGCATCGGAGAGTTGTAATGAGGTCTCTAAGTTAAATTTGGAAGATAAAAAGAATATACTGAAAGAAAAAAGGGTTTGTTTTGTTTGTCTGAAGAAAAATCACAGAGCAAACCAATGTAGATCAGGGCATAGATGTCTTATTTGTAAAAGACGGCACAACGCTATAATATGCCCGGATTTACCCTCAAACAAATCAGATATTTCAAATAAGATTAATGAAGAAATAAAAATAAGTACATTAAATAATCATGTACAGCTCTCTGATGTATTTCTGCAAACGTTAATTGTTAGACTGCACAATAATAATAAAGAAATGCTTGTAAGGGCAGTCTTGGACTCTGGAAGCATGAAAAGCTATATATGTAGCGATACAATTGAAGAAATGAAGTATGTCTCTAGCAATGAAATAAACTTGCGTCAATCACTTTTTGGAGGTATCGAAACGAATGAAAATCTTTATAAAAATTATGTAATTGAAGTTAGTAGTATGGACAGAAGTTATAAATGTAAATTTGACGCATTGGCGGAAAAACGTATTTGTTCTGAGCTTGGCCAAATCCCATCTGGTCCGTGGTTAAATGAACTTAAGAAACATCGTATACAGCTTACGGACTTAGAAAATAAATAAAAAGTGGATAAGGAAATAAAATTGTTAATAGGGGCTGATATTATGGGTAAATTGTTAACGGGAAAAATAGTACCCCTTAAATCAAATTTAACCGCTATACAGACTAAATTGGGATGGACTGTTCTAGGAAAATTTTTTGGCACAAAGAGCAATACACCTAGTAATCATTCTCTCGTTATCTATTCTCTTTTGGTTAAGAACCAGTGTGTAAGCGATCTGTGGAAATTAGACGTATTGGGAATTACAGATCCTGCACACCGTAAAACTAAGCAGCAGTTAGAAGAAGAGACTAACAAGTATTTTAAGGAGACTCTTCGGGTAAATTCCGACGGCAGATACGAGGTAGCTTTACCATGGGTAACGGATAATTCTGCCTTACCTGACAATAAAAAACTTGTTGAAAAAAGTCTGTTTAGTACGAAAAGAAAATTGGTTGATTCCGGCAAATTAGAGGATTACTATGGGGTTTTTGATAATTGGTTATCACTTGGCATAATAGAAGAAGTGACAGAGACTAAATCAGAACAGGTACATTATTTACCGCATAGACCCATAATAAAAGAGGGTAGTACTACGAGTTTACGGCCAGTGTTTAATGCGAGTTCACATTCTCAGGGTTTTCCTTCATTGAATGATTGTTTATCTACGGGACCTAATTTAATAGAAATTATTCCAACAATACTAAATCGATTTCGTAAAAGCTACGTGGGTGTTACGTCAGATATAGAAAAAGCTTTCCTACAGATTTCAATAAGAGAAAAGGATCGCGACTTTTTTCGTTTTCTGTGGTTTAGTAGAGATAATTCGGAACAAATTAAGGAGTTTCGGCATCAAAGGGTTGTTTTTGGTTTAACATGTAGTCCTTATTTATTAGCCGCTACCTTACAATACATTTAAGTAAAGTACCCGAAAATTTAAGCAATACTGCAGAAATTCTTAAGACATCATTTTATGTCGATAATTGCGTAACTAGTTTGAATTCTGAGTTAGAAATGAAAAAGTTTATCCTGGAGTCACAAATAATAATGTCTACAGGCAATTTTAATTTACGAGGGTGAAAATCTAATTTGCATAGTGTCACTCCAGACAATGAGTCGATCACTGAAGAAAACATCTCCGTCTTGGGTCTTACGTGGTATACAGACAGTGATACTTTATCCTGCAAAGTGCCGTCAATTGATGAGCCCGATAAACTAATTACGAAAAGGTTAATTTTAGCCATTGCTCATCAAGTCTTTGATCCAATTGGATTTACGGCACCTGTGACGTTAATTCCGAAATTAATTTTGCAGGAAACATGGAATTTAAAACTTAAGTGGGATGAAATTCTTCCGGATCATTTAATACGAAAATTTACAGCATGGATCCAACAACTGAATTTAATATCAAAAATAAGGATACCAAGATGGCTTAATATTTCCCCAGACGATTCATTAAGTTTGCATGTATTTTGTGACGCGAGTCAAAAGTCTTACGCGGCATGTGTGTTTTTAAGAGTCTGTCGAGATGATCACGTGACCGTCAATTTAATACATGCTAGAAGTAGGGTAGCGCCTCTAAAGGTTCTAACTATACCGTGGTTAGAGCTCCTCGCTTGCTTGATCGGCGCTCGGTTGCTTTCGTCTGTGGTAGAAGATATGCAATTTCCCAGTATTGATATTCATTGTTGGACGGATTCTACTACTTCGTTATGTTGGATCCAAAGAAATCAAAATTGGGGGACTTTTGTCCAAAATCGTGTACGTGAAATAGTTTCCTTGACATCTCCCACCGTGTGGCGCCACGTTCCAGGTGCTCTTAACCCTGCCGATATAGCTTCTAGAGGATGTTCAGCCGAAAAATTGTCACAACTAAGATGGTGGGAGGGACCCGAGTGGTTACGCAATAACGAGGAGAGTTGGCCAAATTCAGAGGAATCTCCGGATGAGGATTTGGTTGGCTCAGAAATACGAAAAACTGTAATTACTGCCTTAAGCCAAACCGACCATAACAGCGACTGGTATTACAAGTATTTTTCATCTATAAGAAAAGTTATTCGGATGATAGCGTTTATCTACAGATTTTATTTTAAGCTGAGAAAATTACCCAGTGAATCCTCAAAATCTTTGTCAACTTCCGAACTTGAAAGAGCTGAAATCACTCTTCTGAAATTGGTACAAAAGGATTCATTTAATAACACAAATTACGACAAACTTCAAAACCTTAGACCGATGATTGACAGTGATGGTTTAGTTAGAG
This sequence comes from Salticus scenicus, assembly GCA_963930645.1. Taxonomy (NCBI): domain Eukaryota; kingdom Metazoa; phylum Arthropoda; class Arachnida; order Araneae; family Salticidae; genus Salticus; species Salticus scenicus. The sequence goes on along the minus strand of OZ005654.1, from coordinate 16,706,569 downwards.
CAAAAACAAATATTTCTTGTAGAAATGACACTAACAGTTTTAAATTTCCTGTGATTTTACCGTCCGATCATCCAGTGGTTTGACTGTTAATAATGAATACGCACAATGAATTACTACACGCTGGTGTTAATTTGATGATGTCATATTTGCGAGAAAAATACTGGATTATTAGAGCTCGTAAGACTATACGAAACTGTATACGAAAGTGCGTTAAATGCCAAAGATTTAAAGTCAGACATTCTGATGTTCTACCAGGTCCTTTGCCAAAGGAACGAGTAAATGATGCAGCTATTTTTGAAATTGTAGGCATCGATCTAGCTGGACCACTTTATTTGAAAGGAGGTCAAAAATCTTATATTGTACTGTTTACCTGTGCCGTCTATAGAGCAATTCATTTAGAATTGATCACATCTTTAACAACCGAGGTTTTTTTGCAATCATTAAGGCGTTCCATTTCACGACGTGGAAGACCAACAATTATATATTCAGATAACGGTACGAACTTTAGGGGAGCAGAGAAGCTTTTACATGAACTAGACTGGGAGAGTATTACCTCCAAAGTTGCTGAACAAAAAATTCAGTGGAAATTTAACCCTCCGACCGCCCCGTGGTGGGGAGGCTGGTGGGAGCGCCTCATTCAAATGGTTAAACAAATCTTAAGAAAAATTTTGGGGCGTGCTACACTTGGTTATGAAGAACTGCAAACCATTTTGTGCGATTGTGAAAAAATAATTAATAGTAGACCACTTACTTACGTGTCCGAAGATGTGAACGATTTATCCCCTTTAACTCCCGAGATGTTTCTGCACGAAATTCCCCATTCTGGTGTGTCTGACATTGACATTTTGGACAAAAAGAAGCTCAGTAAACGAGCTAAGTATCTACAGAAAATGAGAGAGAACCTCAGACTACGATTTCGCACGGAATATTTAGGATATCTACGTCAACAGTCCATAAGAAACTACAAGGATAAGCCACTAGAAGTGGGCGAAGTGGTGTTGTTAGAGAATGACAACAAAAAACGTGCCTTCTGGAATATGGCCAGAGTGTTGAAATTGATCCCTGGACGTGATGGCATAACAAGACTTGCTGTGGTGAAAACTGAAAAAGCCGAATTTTTACGTCCTATACAGCGCTTATATAGACTTGAACTGGACCATTCTACCAAAAGTGATAATGAAAATGATGACAATGTTCCTGTAACAACGAGCAGTGGAAGAACTGTAAAAATTCCGCTAAGACTCTAAATATTTACCAAGTGACTTTAATTTATTTTTTTTTATTTTTATTTTATTCATTTTATTTATGTAACTATTTTGTTTTTCATCTAAGTTTTAGTATCATGTATTTAAGTATGTTTTGAGTATATTTTCAGATATCCACTCAAAAGGTGGGAGAAAATGTGGAGAATACTTCCGCTTTCCAAAAGAACAGCTGCTAATGTGCGAGACGCGCATGCGCTAGTTACGAAAGAAAAGAATAAGTTTAGTGTTTACTCTGACTTCAGCAAAAAAAGATGTACGCTGATTACTGTAAGATGTTACGAATGAGGATATGTTTTCTCTTCATTATATTTTATTACTACTACTTAATAATGTATATATGTACATAGAATATGTGTATATAGAATATGTATATAAAGAATTCGTTAAAGTAAGATAGAGCCCTCTTTATTCGAGTTCCTGGCTCCTGAATTAGTATAGTTAGTTTATTTTATTTAAGTATATTAAGAATTATTTTATATGTTGAAGCAACAATGGGAGAAAGGAATACAATTTTTATTAAAATCACACAATCAACTGATTGGAAGAAACTCTAAAAAGCAATTAATATTCAAACTGCTGCAAATAAATTGAAAATTCACATATAATGAAATCGTAAATTCCGTCTCAAAGTGATATGGCTGGAAATCTTTGTAGTTCAAGATACTAACACTTAAAAGATTTTGACTTCAATCCTGAGCTCTATTCGAACCTCTGCAATAATTAGAAAATTTTTGTTTTGGATTTTAAATTTAAAAGTGCCCGTTACAGGTACAAAGCCCACTACAGGTGCACTTGTCTTAATTTTTAATTATTGATTGTTTATGTAGTTTTTTTTAAATTTATTCTGTAACATTTTTCAGCACACGCAATTATTCTTCTAAAGTAATAGTATGTAAAAAGGCGGGTACTAAAAATGTTACGGAATACATTAAAATGTTGGCATCAGTGTAACTATGCCAATAAGTAACTATGCAGTATAAGAAATAAACATTTTAATTAGTTCACTGTTAAAGAAATCCGTAGCTTTTACTGGAAAATCCTGTAAATTTTAACGGAAAAAATCTGTAAATCAAAAGTACAGTTTAAACTGTAAAATTGTATCACTGACATATATTTTACGGAGAAATCTTGTGAATCAAAAAAGTATTTAATTAAAAATAACGTTAAGTCCCGTATTTTTACGAGTTTATATTTTGCAGTGAATATTTTGATAAAAAAAATTTTAAGAAATATCAATTCTACAAATTTTGAACTAGTGATCTTTCAGGTAGGAATTCTTAGGAAATTTGTTTAAGGAAAATCTTTATTTTTCTTTCCTTTATCAAATGAAATGCTGATATAACTTTTCCATAAATAAAAAAATAAAGCTAAATCATCTGGTTTGTATGGATAATAAAACATTTTTCAATTGTTTTTTACTAATTCTAAAAAGTAAAATTAAATTTTTAAAAAATTAAAAAAATGCTCTGCCTTTTTTTGTAAAAGATCATATTTATCTTTTTTACTTTATTTTTCTAAAGTACATATATTCGTAATATTCCTTTGAAACAATGTTGTGTTAGCGACACTTTTGAGATCATTCAAAAGCATTGTATAGTCTAATTATAACATTACTAAATTATTTCATAATTTAAAACACATGAAATAATTCCTTATGATCGTCATTAGTCACTGTGCAATTAAAATATATTTTTTAACGTGTCAAAATGCTTTTGATTTTATAGCTATATTTTTTTTAAATATAGGGTTCAGTAAAATATGACAAAATTATTTATGATCTCAAAATTTACTTTATCTGTTTACTTATTATTTTTTGTGTCAAAATTTAATGACGAACAAAATGCAAATCATGTTTAAAAAATATATTAATTAAACTATTAAAAAAAAATTGCTAAATTATTTCTTAGATTATAAACACTGAAAAAAAAAAATTATACACAAGAATATATGATATCATTTTGTAAAAGTTGACAAAAGATAAATCTATAATGGATAAGTTTTAAAAGTATTTTTTCGATAGCATTATCTGTTCATAAAATATAACATTTTTTTTTAAACCTTTCAATAAATACAAGCTCAACACTATTGCTGCATTTTAAGCCCTCGTAAAAAAAAGTTGAATCAAACGCTGATGATGAGAAATCAATACGAAAAAATGATAAAGTAATGTTTGTTTATCCTTTTATTTGTCTTTGTTTATTTTAACTTTTTAAATTTTGTTTCAGACATCAATTTGAAGTTACGGACAGATATTTTATCTGTATTTACATTTAAATCTGTATATATATATATATATATATTTCAGAAATCGTTTGTGCTATTTTTTTTTTACATAAAAGAATTTCTCATTTTTTTCATTTCTGTCAATAAATGGAAAATGTAGTTTGATATTTTATCACTTAAATAATTATGCCTTTTTCTTTTTTTTTTTTTTTTTTTTTTTTATTGGAAATACACGGAAGTTCAAAATTAAACAACAACCTGTTTTCATGTTTTCTTCTTATAAAATAAACATATAAAATAAAATTTGCGTGGCATGTTCATTAACAGACCGTTAATCGAATTTTATGTAACTTTAACGTAAGCAATAAATTTTAAACTCATAATTATTCAATGTTTCTAAATCTAAGCTTTGGAAAAATTGAAAAATTTCAACAATTTTGGAAAAAAAGAAACTTTAATGAAAAATTGTGTTAAGAATGCATTACAGGTAGGTGTAGAAGCACATGCCTTAAAATGTTAAACTAAATACCGATTTTTCTTCCTATATTATCTTTTAAACTTCTTTTATAACAGATTTTTTGAAAAAAAAAAATAGTAATAATTTGTAAAGTAGGAGCATCACCAGAAGAACGAAAACTCTCGACAAATAATTTTATAATAAAGTCTTATCCAATTTTCATGTATGTATGTATATTTTTTAAAAGCTATTCATATGCGAAGAAAAGCAGAAAAATGAAAAAACAGAAAAGTGAAATCAGGAAAACAAAAATCCGGTTTTAACCTAACACATGCATTGCAGATATTGATTTACAGATTATTATCTTTATGCATGTTAATTATTAGGTTTTAATCTACAGATGCATTGCAGAGAGATGTAGATGCATGTGCATCTTCCCCTGTCTGTAAATGCATCCTTATGACCATTTTTCATTAAATTATCTTTTCTACTTTTTTTTTTTTTTTTCATTTTTTTGAAAGCTTACATATGAAAAAAATGAATAATTATTAGCTTAAAAATTATTAAATTTATTACATATGCTAAAGTTGTGTAAAATTCGATTAATGATATGATAAAGAGCATCTAAATTTTATATTCATATGTTTAAAAGTCAGTAATAGTATTACTGTAAATAGTATTACTGGTTTATAATTAAGGACTTAAAAATTTTAGGTACATTGTGGTTTATCAGAAATATTTATCTAAAACATATTTTAATATCTTTATACTGTAGATGGTTAGATGCACAAAATCGTATTTCCGTTTTTATCCATGTGTTTATCGTTTTTATTCATGTGTTAGATTAATATTAAAAACTGGTTTAGAAAAACACACAAAATTATTATCATACATTATACAATATGCGTGGAAAATACATAAAGTGCATTTTCAGTTGAATTAATTGATTTAAAACTTTTACAAAAAAAAAAAAAAGTGATAGGAATTAGATATAACGAATAAGCTCAGTTAGAAATTGTTTTACAAATTGATAAAATCGTATGGTTTACCTTTCTTTTTATAGAATTCAACAGAAAATTTAAAAACGTGGTACATAAAAAGTTCTTTTTACTGTGTAATTATTATGAAATTTATTTGCATTTTATAGTAAAATTCTAATTTTAAAAATGCAAAATTTAAACTCGCATTCAATTCACCTTATTTCAAAAGTATCAAAAAAAAAAAAAAATATTACGGAGAAATGAAATTCTTGGTATTTATTTTCTTTCAACTAATCTTCCATTTTAAATTGACGACACAATGTAAAATGTGCACGATAGCTGAAAATTCGAACTTCGTGTGAATATGACAGGTCAGTTGAAATGTGAACTTTCAAATTCAGCTGCATTTTTCTCATTGGGTGTATTTTTGAAATTAATTGCACTGTTATACATCAAACAGGTAAAGACGCGGAACTGAACACAAAGTTCTTTAAAATTCAGTTTATGAACCTTTGATTAGAGGATTGGGTTTTACTTTGTGTACATGCAAAATATCACGGGAAAAGATATTAATTGGATGTCAAAGAAAATAAATATTTCAATGATTATGAGTTATTTTCTGCATAAATCTGCTTTCCGAAGCTTATGTAATTATTGTTACTATGTTAAGTATTAATATAAAAATTATCTAAACACTTATTTTTTTAAATTCAAAAGTTTCCTTAAATTTATTTTTAAAAATTCACTTTTTTTTTCTTTGTTGTTATTGTTTGTTTGTTTAAATTTTAGAAAAACTGTGACAATATTTTATTACTTTAGTTTTCAAATGATTGGTGAACAATAAATAAGAAATAGATGTACATTATGGTTTTTAAGCGATAATCGGTTTATTCAGATATTATGAAATGATTAATAGTAGCTGTATATCCTTATAAATTCTATTAAACTTTTTAAATGAATAAAATATTATACGCAGTAAAATACATAGTGCTTATAAAATATATAGTAAACAGTAAAAATAACGGCAGTTCTTAAATCAAAATGTGCTGGCAAAAATGGGTGTCAGTTATTAACCCTCGCTTTCCTAAGATGGGGTCATTTTGACCCCATCTTGAAGTTGAAATTTAGTTAAGCCCACCTCATCCAAAAAGTGAGCTAATTCGTCAGAGAGAGCAAACGTCACCACTGTTGCAACTTCTAAACAATAAAAAAATGCACTGTGCTGGTGATTTTCGCCAAACATGCCAAGCGGCACCTAAAAGCAATTTTTCTGCAGTAATTCTTTGATCTCAGGAAAGAGCGGGGTTAAATAGAATAACTTACAGCAGAAACTGTAAAGAGAGACTCTTTTATGGATTTTTGTGAAGTAAATTATTTCTTTTTAACGGCAGCTTTTCGATTTTTTTTTATTTTTTTTTTATTTTTATTTTTATTTATTTTTTTTTTTTTTTGTGCTGGCACCTTTTTTTGCCAGCACATTTTGTTGTAAAATGTATACTTATTTTTTACAGTGTACATACAATACTGGTAGATTCTATACAAAACTGCGCAAAAGATTTTCACTACATCCATTTCTATTCTACAGATGTCATTAGTGAAAGCGTCAATTAGTCCAATTCATTTACCAAGTAAAGAATGTCTGAATAAATTTTGGGTATTACCTAACATTATATGCAAGATATCACATTCGATTGCACAAAGGATTTTAAGCAAATTATGATAATCCAAAATTACTTATTGCATGAACTGTGCTTTAATTATTTTTTACATAGTTAATCCGAGTGCAATTTTATTTCGTGTAAAAAAAAATTCTGAGATATATATATATATGTATATATATATATATGTATGTATATATAGAAACAGAACGTTCAGTAGTAATATTATATTATCAGTGCATATATCTGCACTGATATGTATAAAGACTTTAATTACATATTCTTGATTTTTGAGGAGACGAAAAATAATGTTATACTAATTAAAATCTAATCAGAAGAATCGATTAGGAAAAAGGGATTTCGTTGACTTATACCCTTTATACCATTCAATGATTGTCAACCTTCATTTAATAACGGGGAAAAAGTTGAATTAAATATTTTATACCGTACATGAATGCTAAATTTCTGACTTGAATCTTTTTTTTTACTAATGGATTTTCTCAGAGACTAAATGACATAAACTTAATTCCTTTATACCAATCGGTGGAGAATTTTTTTCTGAGTCTGAAAATGTACTTAACTCAAAATCGACATTTTTGGACTTAAATCCTTTAAACTTATCAGTACAGATATATATATACATATATGTATACATACATATATATATATATATATACATATATATATATATATATTACTGTTATTACCGTATAATAAATTTATTGGCTTTTGAGAATAATATAATGCTAACTCAAAGTTTCCAAATAATATAGCGTCTCTTTCAGTTGTTAGACATTCGTTGATACAAGTGTTTTGTTTGAAATCGAAACAATTTGTTTTTATGTAACTTTTTTTTTTTAAATATAGCTCGAAAGGTTTCGAAAGTATCACATAAATAATGAAAGCAGTATGTTTTTTTTTTTTTTTTTTTTTTTTTTTTTTTTTCTTGTTTCAAAATATATTTTACTAAAAAAGCAATCCACACATGAAATTTTGTTCAGAACTTAATATCTTTGGTAAATAAGGTATAATTTCATATGAGTCGACCTCAATTAACGCTCATTTTAAATCAGGACTACGATTAAAATTAATATTTGAGTACTTCGCTACATTTTTTAATAATTTCAAAATTATGAATTGTAAATATTAGGTCGTTGCAAAAGTTCGTGAGGAGGCGGATCATTTTATTGCTTCCAAAGACGAGAGCTTCTATCGCCGTGGTATACATTTGTTACCCGAAAAATGGGCAAAGGTTGTAGAAAGTAATGGAGAGTATTTTGATTAAAAATTGTCATTTGGTTTGATGTATCTTTATGAAATGAAGCAATAAAAAACCGCACGAATTTATGCAAAGACCTAATACAATAAAAAGAACGGATAAATAAAGATAAAACCATTATTCATAAACAGAAAACTTTGTAAAATAATAATAATAATAATAATAATAATAATAATAAATAAATAAATAAATTATCTCAGGTCGGTTCAAAATCTTAAAAATAAAATAAAAACATTTTTTTTCTAATATCATATAGTTTTCAGAGACTTTAATTGTTTTCACAAAATATTTCATGAAAGTAATATTAAATAACTTGTGCGGTCATATTGATTCCACGGGAACAGAACAGATGGTTTTGTAGGAATTTACTCCGCCTTCAGTATCCCTTTTAAAGAAACAGATAATTTTAAAAATTGAAAAAGCAGCAATGCCTGAAAGTTTAAAATAGCTACTAATTTCTTCGGACAATTTTTTTGCTTTTAAAGATTTTTCTGAAAGGTTTAAAACAATATGTTTTTTATTCGAAGAGTTAGCTTTGTTTTGTGAATGCAAACAAAAGCCACGGATTATTTAGAATTATTCACTAGAAAAAAAGGTTTAAATAAATAAGAGAGTCAATTCTTAGACAGGTACATAATTGTCCAATATAAATTGCTTCTAACAAAGATACTTTCAAGAGAAAAAGAATGAATATACTTTTAAATTCTTTAATGATGGTATCATTATAAAGTACAGAAAGTTTACTTTTAATGAATGCTAAAGATTTTAACGAAGCTCATATATAAAATTTCTTTTGTAAACTAGTATAACGTTCCTTTTTTAAAGAGCGATAAAGTTTTTGTAAAGTGTAATTACGTGGAACGTTTTGTACTTAACCGTTAATTACATGCACTTGACTGCAATAAAATTTCAATTTCTGATTATTTTTTTTTTTTCACGTCAATATTTGATGAATTTATAAATTCAAAAATTAAATTTTTAAATATTTTAACTTCGCAGGTGAAAGTTTTTCCATTGACATACTATTCCGCAGCAAGTCTCGTCAGAATCCCCTGTGAGCAAAGTCAAATAATTATTTTTGCCACAAACGATGAAAACAATCTCTATATATTAAAAAAAAGTGCTTAGAAATTTCTATCATTTTAATTAACGAAGTTATTAAGAAAAACGTCGAGTTTATGAAGGTACTCTATTTGCCACCGGAGGGAAAAGTTTCTCTTATGACGTTTTTTTCTGTGTCTCTGACGTCACTTTCCTCAGGAAAATTAAAATGTGATCAATGGTGTAAATAAGAAAATTGAAATATTAGCATCTTCGAGATGCTCGAGAGAAGAGAAAAATTATTTAGAATAGCAAAACATGAAAATAACCGATATTTTAAAAACATTAAGTAAAAATTTAACAAAAATGAAATGAAAATTGGTTTATATTTTTATTTTATTTTATATTATTAGTTAAGTTTATACAATTAGTTTAGTCTATATATTATTAGTGGTACAACTATAGTATTTCCCCTCAGCTGAATTTGGCGATTTTTCTTTGGCGCCGATTTGAACGATAACGATGTCGTTCTGGGTTGTTTGCGATATAATATGGCAGCCTACATGCTATTTATTTTGGATTTATGATTTATAATTTAGCTTACGATTTTATCATTTATGCTATATGATTTATGATTTTTAGATTTATGATTTAGCCATAATCGCCAACGAAAAATCGCCAAATCTAGCTGAGGGGAAATACTATAGTTGATCCGGTATGAATTTAGAAGTTAAGCCCAGAATTTCTTTAAATGAAATTTACGAGGCAACAACATAGATTACTTTATATAAAGATTTAGTTTTTTCACTCAAAATATATTTAAAATGATGGATCTTTACTATGACCAATTTAGCTATTTTTAAAAATTAGGAATGAAGAAACTCGTACGTTTTTCGCCAAGGCATTCATTTACGCAACCACAATAGCCATTTTAACTCTAGCCATGCCTTAAATACAGAGAAAAAGGTACTTACGTATTAACGCCACCGCAGCTAGGTACAACTAGAGTATCTCCCCACAACTGAATTTGGCGATTTTTCTTTGGCGCCGTTTTGAACGATAACGATGTCGTTCTGGACTCTTTGAGACATAATATGGCAGCCTGCAGGCTGTTTATTTTGGATTTATGATTATATTATTTAGCTTATGATTTACGATTTAGCTTATGATTTTATCATTTATGATTTTCAGATTTATGATTTAGTCATAATCGCCAAATATAAATCGCAAATTCAGTTGTGGGGAGATACTACTACTCCGATTCAAAAAATTAGAATAATGTAAAAAAGAATGAGTTTGATGTTGCTAACGCGTCAATTTGCATACTGCGTCCAGGAAAAAATATATTAAAAGTATCTAATTATCTTCAGAGCATTTATAAATATAACATAAATATTTATTTTTATCTGATATATTAATAATTAACTGTTTAAAAAATATTAGAATAATTCAAAGAAATAGAATACCTCGATAGCATGGCTCAAAAAATTAGAATATTCAAATTTTTCTTATAAGTTGAGAGAACGGCTGCGGGATTAACATCTGTGGGACTATGAAATGTGCTTCGTTGAAAATGAAAAGTCGTTTGGCATTTGATTGTAGCGTAGTATTTGCTTAATATGGGACGAAAGAGCGATTTATCTGAGGCTGTGAAATATCGTATTGTGTACTTGCACGAAATAGGAAAAACACAACTTTTTATAGCAAAAGAAGTGAAATGCTCTCAAGCAAGTGTGAGTAGAGTTTTGAGAGAATATTCTAATAATAAGTGTTTTCAAAATAAACACTTTAAAAGTGGTCGAAAGCCAGTAACTTCAAGAAGAGATGAAAGGCAATTGGAAAAGATTGTGAAGAAACATCGTTTTCGGAGTGTGAGATATGTGCATAGAAAATGGAAAGAAATGGGTATAAATGTCTCCAAATCTACAACACTACGACGACTTCGCAAATTAGGTTCACGTGTGCCTAAGATAAAGCCATTCTTATCATCTAAGCAAAGGGCTGCTAGAGTTAAATGGTGTAAACAAAGGCTATTTTGGGATCACGACGAATGGAAAAAGATACTTTTCAGCGATGAAAGTGTGTTTTGTGTGTCTCACGGAAATCAAGGTATACGTGTCTGGAGACTCAAACATGAAGCTTATAAGAAAGAATGTTTAAAACGTTCGTTTAAATTTGCGACCTCTGTTATGGTATGGGGCTGCATGACTGCTGAAGGCCCAGGCAGGTTGTGTATTGTTTCCACAACAGTCAATTCAGAAGTCTATCAAGAAATTCTTGAACATTTCCTGATTCCTTCAGCTGAGGATTTATGTGATGACGATTTCTTGTTTCAGCAAGATTCAACTTCTCCCCACACTTCCAAATCAACAACTAAATGGCTCAAAGAGAAGGACATACCTGTACTCCCTTGGCCTGCAAACTCACCCGATCTAAATCCTATCGAGAATTTGTGGGGAATTATGAAGAAACGACTTCAAGAAGTTGCGCCTAAAGACAAAAAATAACTTATTTCTAGTATAAAGAGCATATGGGCGAATTTGGATAAAAAAGATTGTGAACCTTTAGTTAAAAACATGCCAAAACGTTTAAGAGCTGTCATTAAAGCAAAGGGTGATGCAACAAAGTACTGATTAGCAAGTAAAAATACTTAGAGTTTAAATTATGTTCAATATATTTTCATTATTCTAATTTTTTGAACCATGTTAGAAAGTATTCTAATATTTTGAATTTTTTGTTGTTAGCTGATTTAAATATATTTTCTATTTCATTGTAATGTGTTTACATTTTTATAATCTGCAAAATATGCAGATTCATATTATAGTACTTTATATTTGATATTGTTGATTATTTATTTGATAAATTCGATTTTCATTTCCCTTGACCATATTTCTTTTCATTATTCTAATTTTTTGAATCGGAGTAGTATAGATGTTCACTCTGATAAATAAGATTCCAAAAGATGTCTCGCTGTCCCCCTATGTCTCTTGTGTGAAAAGCCAAGATTGCTCTTTATTGGCGCATTAGCGCAACTTCTGCTGCGGTGGCGTTAATACGTAAGTACCGAGAAAAAATTATAAAATAGTGCAATAATAATAATAATAATAATAATAATAATAAAATTCACAACCTATTTTTGTGTTTTAAGCATTGATGTAAAACTTTGCAGGAAACAGAATTTAATTTAATACAACAGGACTTTTTTTTTTTTTTTTTGTCTATTTTTCCATGTAATGGAATGAAGTAACTGCATTGCTAAAATATTTTAGTTACGCCTAATACAGGACCTCACTGCCAAATTTTAAATTTTTCATTTATTTTTACGATGACTTAAATTATCTATCTCAGTTATGCATGTCAAGATTTTTGCGAGAAAAGTCTAAGCTACTTCGGTGCCAAATTTAAAATTTCGCCAAGAGGTTAAACTGTTCCATTCCTTTAGCACATTTTTTTTTTCAATTTTATTTTAAATATTTTTTAACTTAATTCAAGAGAGAAAAAAAGAAGAACATTTTTTATTTGAGCTAAATATACAAAATATCTCCAGGTAAAATATTATCTGTACTATTAGAAAGAAAATGGTCAAAGTAGTTTTTCCTGTACCTTTGATGTCTCGATAAATTAAATTAAATTATATTATCCAATATCATTATGACGCATTTTTTATTTTCTAAATTCAATATTATATAATATATATGTAAAAATATCAAGGTGTAACCAGTACACATCCAGAAGTTGTAGCCAACAAATATTTAGAAGCCAATCATTAACACAAGTTCAGGAGATATCGCCAACAACTATTAAGATGTCATGTTCAATATATACCAGTAGATATCGCCAACAATAATAATTATTCAGAATATATCGCCAACAAGTATTCAGGAGCCATCATGGATATTTATTCAGAAAATATTGTCAACAAACATTCAAAAGCCAACCAATTTATGAATGGTGATGGTCTATGTTGAATACTCCAAATCGGCAATTCGTTTTTACAATATAATCAAGGATGAATTTTTCGCTTATTAGTAGGTTTCGAAAAGTGTGATTCCCCCCCCCCCCCCGATTTAACTTAGTATTTAATATAGTTTAAGAAATGGTAAAATCAGATATTGACGGGCATCTTGGCACATTCATGGCTACAATACAAAATCGCTATCTGAAAGAAATTGTCCTGTCGTACTACTACTAATGAAATGTTTAAAATAATCACATAAGATATTTAATTTCGATAGATCTGACTAAATCATATTCTAGGAAAAATGCACTTTAAAAAGTTACATGTTTACTGTTGTAAGCACCATTTTAAACCTTGTTGTACATTAGAAATAAATGCAGAGTGTTACATATTGCCCTAAATTAACTAAAAAAAATTCAATAGTAATAAATATAGGCATTAGAAAAAATAAGTTCATATCTTCTTTAATCAAGCAATAATACCCGAAAAATTCATCGTCCAACAGTGACAAAAATTTAACAAGTGGATCGTATACCAAAGCTGTAGCGCTAAATCGTTTAGATAAGAATTTCTCTCTGTTCTAAACAGTTAGTGTTATCGTTGTTTATTTTGTGTGTCTAGCTGTTTAACATATGTTTTCTCTCAAAATAATGGCAAATTGTTATTAAACTGTCGAACGTTAAGACAGATTTTTCACATATTTTAAACGATATAATATTAAATATTGTGTATTTCAATGTGATACCATATATGGTGGATTTCTATAATATTGTTCAACTTTTCTCTTGTGTTATGTATTATTAATATTCCAATTCAATGAAAGGCAAAGTTGCGAATAGTCGGGCAAAATCCAGCAGGGGTTAATGAGCGAAGCAAGTCGGGGTGAGGGAAAGCCTTCCTCGGGGGTTGGTGAGCGGAGCGAGCAGGGGGCAGAGCCCCCTAGTTTATATAAAGATTTAAATCAAGGAAATCCAAAATTTTATTATTCAGAACAGAAAATTTACTTTTCATCCTAAATTTATCAAGATGTGAGGAGTAATTTTGGTAGTGATATTGTATAAAATAATTAATGCTTTTTTCTCCTAAATAAATAATTTAAAGGAGTTTTTTTTAACATTTTAACAAAAACTACTTCAGCTAGAAAAAAAAAGTGTCACTCAAAATACATTCTGTATTATGTACTTTACAGTAGTTTTAACAATATATTGAAATTGAATTTGTCATAAATTGAATTTTTCACATTTGTTTTACCAAATGATTTGAAAAAAGTCTTACTCTTTTAAATTAGAACATTTTAAATAATATGTATGTGCAAATAAACATCGAACTTCATGCATAAATTTATGACAGTTAATGAGGGAATTTAATTTTTTACTTTGATTAAAATCCTTTTAGATCAAATTAACTTTGAACCACTCTTTCGAAGAGCTAGAACTGCAAAATATTTGTAAAACCTTTCAATAAATGCAGAAGCTTTTCTCGTAAACTAGAGTTTTCAAACATAGAAACTGATTAATCTAATATATTAAAAGTATTTTCAAATCCTAGGAATTCCTAAATTTCGAAAAGTCGGAGAACATGTTTAAAACATTTCAAATAACATTAAATGTGATGTGTTTCAGCAACTCTGTAATCAAATTCTCTTACTTTAAATCGAATATGTTATTCCTATTGTTAATTCCTTAATCTATGGAAAAATTAAAGAAATAATTTTAATACAGCATTAAACAAATAGTTTTCCAATTTGTTTGTCTAATTTAGTTGTTATTTTTCGTTGAAGGAGATTTGGATTCGCAATAAGGATACAAAAATAATTTTGTGTTCCTAAGTATTGTGATAATAAATTGATCATTTAACTGAATATATCATGCACACAGGCCGAGATTTTGAAAGCAAGTTAACACAACAAAATGTCAATTCCAGTTTTATTATTATACGTTGTAATTTATTTAAGAAAAATTTAAATCTATGTATAAGAAAAATTGTTACATTTTAATTAAAAAACCTAGGTAATAAATATATAATCTTGGAAATCATAAAAAAAAAAAAAAAAAAAATTAATTTAATTAAAAAAATTTTTTATAGGAACTTCACCTATGTACTCTTGATTCACTTGGCTTAAGAGTTAACTTTTGAAATGGTGCTTATTAGAGTATGGAATTCACCAAAATCTAATAAACAGCATTTAAGATCTTCAAATTTTGATTTATGACGCTCGAAACATTTTACTCATAATACGACATATTTGCAAAACGCACAGCACAAACACAGACAGAAATGTCCGAAAAATGTATTCAGTACGTCACAGAGCTTGTAAATTCATCGAAAAACAAAAAACAAAATTTTACTCAGTACTTTTATTTACCAATACAATATTTTTATTGAAATAAAATGAAATAAGACATAAGGCTAAAAATGTAGATGAATATTACTGCCCTTATAAATTTCCAAATTAAAAGTGTAGAATTAGAGTTACAAATTTATCTGACAGAATGTCATCCGAATCCAAGATCCAAGGGAGTTTCATTGTTTACATGGTGGGTAACCATTTATCCAACCAGTAACATCTTATTTGATGATAAAATGCAGTTACAGCATTTTGAATGTTTTTAGATGGAAAAATTTTAATTTCGTCTATGTGTTTGTTTAACCCTCAATGAAAAATAAATATAATAATAATAATAATAATAAACGGGGGAGGTCGTCTGTGTCTGTCTGTCTCTCTCTTACTTTGTATCTGTCAATTGTACTGTAGTTGCCAATTGAATAGATCTATTTCAATGAGGAGTTTTTCTTTAGAATGCTAATATAATCAAAATTTTTTATTTGAAAATCTGTTAGACAGATTACGTTTGTTAGACAGATTATTTTAAATTAAAATGTAATTTATTTCAGACTACTTTGCATTTGCTTCAAATTTACGAGAGGTCAAACTTTCAACTCTTAACTCATGTTAAACGATAAGTCACGTGGTTTTGGGAATGGAGTATATGAAAGCTTTTTTTATGAATATCATCTGCTGTGCTTTGTTACATTCATCGAACACCCAATTTTTCAGGTGACGCGGAGGAAAGTAATCAAACGGAGCCAAGACAGGAACACTATCTGGACACTTAATTTTCCTTTTCCTTTTAATTTTTCGTTAGGGCAACCACGTAATTCTCCGAAAAATGTGCTGATATTCAAACAGTTACTATGCAAATTAAATTTCATGCATATAACATCTAATTTTACAATAAAAAAGTTTAATATATCTTAATATATATAAATCTCGTGTCACAATGTTTGTCCTCAATGGACTCCTAAACCACTTAACCGATTATAATAAAATTCGCACACCATGTGCAGTTCGATCCAACTTGAGAGATAGGATAGTTTAAATCTCAAATTATAGTCGCAATTTTAATTTATTGCTAATTATTTGTCTGTTATTATTTGACAGTCACAATTATCTGTTAACTCCAAATGATTCTAACAGATGTCGATACCTTTCGACTGGGTTGAAATGAAAGCTGAAATATATTTGGTGCTGCCATCTACACAAAGAATCTTCAACTTTTTAACCTATTAATAAATTTCGTATAATTCAATTATTTCCACTTTTTAAATTTTTGGTGTTAGCATAGCCGGCCACGTGTTACTTAGACTGAAGTGTAAATTGAATTCATATTATAATGAAGATAATACAGTGAAATTAATCCTGTTTTTTACTTATTTGTGCTTCATTGATCAAAACTTTATAATTTAATCTGTATATATATATAAATTACGTGTCACGATGTTTGTCCGGGGTAAACTCCTAAACTAAGGAACTGATTTTGATGAAATTTTGCACACTGTGTGCAGTTTGATCCAACTTGAGAGATAGGATAGTTTTTATCTCAATTTATTGTCACAATATTGTTTTATTGCAATTATTTGTTAATTATAGACCTTTATTAAAGTTGCTCCAAAATATCTGTGAGTTCCATTAATTTAATTGTTGCCAAAAAAAAAAAAAAAAAAAAAAAAAAAAAAAAATACGAGTTCATTTTCTTTCGACATAAAAATAAATACATTTAATCAAACGTGAACGTTAAAAAATTATAAAAAGTTAAATTATGCATCTCACGAAAATTGACGTCATAATCAATTTAAAGATTTTATACACATTGATAAAGTGCTAATGTAGTTCTATCATAGATATAGTAATATATATAGATCTCTCATCCCCATGTTATCGTAGAAAGATTTTTGATGCCGAAAAAAGATAAAAAATAAAAGCTTTGGAAACAGCCATTAAGTGGTATTGAAAAAAAAAAAAAAAAAAAAAAAGAAAAAGAAAAAGAAAAGAAAGAAAGAAATATGAATTTGAAACTGTATCTGGAGTCTTCCATTCCCCTTTAGCAAATAAATTATTCATAAATTTTATTTGCTAAAATATTAGTATGTATTCCCGTGTGTATTCACTCGGGGAAAGACGGCCATATTTTGGTAAAAACGTCGTCTTTTCCCAAATGAAAAGGAATAACTTTTTTCTCCCCAATGATCACTCTATTCTATATATGCTATACTATATCTATGAGTTCTATACGCAAGCGAAGTGTGACTCACTGACCGTCTGTGCAGCCAAGAAAAAGATTTCCTATGTTAATTGCCCACTGGATTTTTTGTAAGAAATTATTAAAAATCGAGGAAATTTATTTCCCGATTTTAATCCTTATATTTGGGTATAGATATGTATTAGTTATCGCGGGTGTTAGATTGAATTATTTTGCTGTCAAATTGACAAAATTTTAATTTTAAATTTTTAAACTCTGTCGCCCTTGGCTTTTTTTATTATTATTATTATTATTTGGCGATCAAAAGCGTAACACGAAAATATACATGCCAGATGTATGCATTGTACGAAATGTAATATGTATTATTCATTGTACGTATGTATGACATGTAATATGTATTGTACGAAATATTGTTTCATATTATTCATTACTCTTTTAATATAAGTTGTTAAAATAACCATGATTTTTGAAAGGAATTAAATATTTTCGCCAGATAATTTGGCGATATTCTTTTTTTTTCGCCAAGGATGACAGAAATGAAATCTATTCCGCTGCAAAATATTAGTATCTTACATCAGATATTTTATTTAGACATTTGAAAACAAATTTGACTTCAAACTATGATAGAATATTTATCATTTTCCTTTTAATTTGTATATTATTAGTATATTAAAATTTAAAAGCATGGTATATAAAAAGTTTTTTTTTTTTAAATCTTATAATTATTCTTATCTTAATCCTCAATGTTTCCCATCTTTATTGACTTGAATTTACTATTAAAATTTTAACATACTCAAAAACTTCTCATCACTTCGTTAAAATACACTAAACTTTTCCAAAATCTTTTTGTATTTAAAATGTTACATGTATTTACTTTAAATGTCCAATATTTCATAAGATTTCCAATTTTAAAGTTTTAAAATATTTATCAAATTTACTTATTTTTCTGGTTTAGCCTTATTGTTTTCCCTTTTATAACTACAGCTGTTGCCCTCTTTAAAATATTTAAAATGATGAGGTCATTTAATAGTAAAATTATCCATTATAGCATATATTATATTTCACTCCTCCATAAAAATTGATTTTAAAATCGTCTGTTTCTTTTATACTTTTATTTTAATAGAATTTTAATAGAATTTAATTTATATATTAGTCATTTTAGCAATTTTATCCAAAGTAGCATTAGAAATAATATATATCACTTCTCCATTAAAATTTATAGGACCCTACAATAAAATTAATTTGTGCTTAATATCAACACTACGAAAATTTTTATCAATCACTTCCAAATTTTGACCTAAGTTTCAAATCTCAACCCTGTGGGTTTTTACATCGGCTACAACGTTTTCGTCTTTGTTCGTAAATAATAATTTAACTGTACTAAATAGTTTACAGCCGTATAATTCAACGTATAACTTAGTCACAGCAACGCGTGGCCGGGTCTGCTAGTATATATATATATATATATATTTAGATTCCCTCCACCCCTCTATGTCTCACCTCAAAAAAGACAAAAATTAAGATTAAGTTTTTCGTCGTTGGATAGCTTTTTAAAAAATATCAAGCATTTATTTTTTCATTTTTCAAATCAGAAAATATTTCCATTTTCAAATTCTCGTACCTTGTTTCATTTTTACTTATTAAAGCGCCATCTATGAATAAATAAACAATATCTTTAGGTCATTTTTTTTTCTTCTTTTTTTTTACTGGAGAATTCAAATTTTTAATGAATAAAAAAATAAATATAGGAAGTTTCAAAGTATATATATGTTTATATATACATGTCCTATTCACAATTTTACTCTATGTATATAGTATGTATAAATATGTATAAAACTCTACAGTATGTATAAATGTATTTAATTTGAAACAGCAAGTAAAAGAATCACGGCTTATAAGGAAAATATCTTCTTTAAGAAGTAAATAAAAAAATATGTATTACGCCCCCTTTACTCTTAATAAAATACAGAATTTTTTTTTCCTGTTGTTGTTGTTGTTGTTTCTTTATTTATTCATTAATTATTAAAAACAATTCAACGATTCAGTTTTTTTTTTTTTTCGATTAGTTATATATATAAAGAAAGAAAAGAAAAGAAAACTAAAATCTTCGAAAAAAATTTTTTTAAACATTCCATGGAAAGGAATACTCTTTTATATAAGTACATATATGTGTGTGTGTGCGTACTTCTAAAAAAACTGTACAATCCCGAAAATGTCGTATATTTTAAAAATGTCTATGAATCTCTATGTTTACTTAACTAAATTTTTAATACTTTAAAACATTACATATTTTTTGTTTTAGATAACCTTTTTTTCTTTTAAATAAAAGAGCTTTTATTTCTGAAAATGCCATTCTTCATATGCATATTCTTCTTTTAGCAGATTTTAAACCATGTATTTCTGCGTGCACGTTAAAGTTTCTTTTTTAAATACAAAGTTATTTCAGCTTTATTATTTTTTGTATCATTTTATGATGTAAAAATTATGAGCTTTTGTTTCCAAATAGACAATATAAAAATCAAAACTTTGGAAAAAATTATATTTTCTTGAAGTCTGAATTTTTAGGAGAGTTTTTTTTTAAAACAAGTTATAGTCTGCCAAAGAAAAAAAAAAAGAAAGAAAGAAAAAGAAACACAAGAATATTTTTATATGAAAAAGTATACATTTTATCGTGTACATCGTCATCTATTTATCAATTGCTTTTATTAAATGTAAAATTAAAATGTTATCATTGACTGTTTTAGATGACTGCATTAAAAATGCGAACCTTTTCTTTCATTTCGGGTTCGAGTGTATTGGGTCGGCTTGTTACTCCCATCATCCAATTACGCTCGATGCCAGGAAAATTGTTTCCATTTGTTTAAAAATTTCGATATGGAATTTTCAACTAATTTACATGATCGCAAGACCTTCTTAGTATAAAAAGAGACATTGTTTAGTATGTGTTTATGTTTGTGTTGGGAATCTTCTAATTAACATATCTGAAAAAAAAAGGAAGAGAAGGAGGAGAAACAATGATACTTGATAATTCACGTAGATTTTGTGTCTGAGAGGAAATTACCAAATTTTCGAGAAAATTGAAAATTTCGAAATGGAACATGAAAAGCTAGAAGTCGTGTCTCACAAACTACTTTGTCTATTTTCTTCGAATTTGCTCCTTAAACTTCCTTTAAAGGTCTTTTTCGTATGCGCTAGCAGGTTCCTTCAGTAAAAGAGAGAGAGCGGTGAGAAGACAGAGAGGGGGCGATACGTCGTCTGATCTGGGTTGCGCATTGTAGCAAATTGTTATTATTATTATTGTTGTTTTACTTTTTTTTTTTTTTTTTTCATTTATTTATTTTGTGATCGAATTGCGTTTTATGTTGATAAATTATATTACTTGGTTATGGCTTGCTAATCAGTTTGAATATACATGGCATTTTTTTAGGTTCTGGTTAGGTAAACAAGTCTCTAAATATCTTATATACATACGAGAATATGTTGCTGCCTTGTTTGTCTCATGAAGAGTCATATTTTCTTTCAACCCAAAACAATTATTGTGAGTTCTGTCATTGTATCGTGTTTGTTCAAAGTTTTGCACTAATCACTGATTACATACAAGGGTGGCTCAAACAGTAAGGTAGTGTTCTGAAAGAAAAAGTTTATTCCCGAAAGGTTCAAATGGCTTTTCTCCATTGTCATCAATATTATTGAAGAATTAGTACTATTGTTAAGTATAACTATCGAATCTGGCTTAGAAGAAATCCAAGTCTTGATCGTGGAGCAACTTAAAGACAGGTTCTTGAACTTCGACATCGGTTCTAAAATGGCGACTTTCCATGTGCTTACAATGACCTCACTTGAATACGGCGAACAATTCGAATCAAACTTTCAAACTTTCACATATTGTCACAAGTAGCGGAAGTGATTAAATAAAGGATTAAGCGAAGTTTTTTTTTTTTTTTTCGATTAGAACTGATTTTACAAAGCTATATATTACGTAAAATGTATAGAAATGTGTACTGTTTTTGAATACAACTCTGCTAAAAATTAAAATTTCGGTTTTTTTTTTTTTTTTTTTTTTTTTTTCTATGTTGAAGAAGTATGCAGAATTGCAATAAGATCGTTCCATTAGATTTGAGAATGTGTGTCCACAGCATTAGGGAAGGGTCTCCAAAAACTAGGACTCACCAACTGAATTTTCCAAAAAATTTTATTAAAATTTTATACAGTATTGCCTAAATGTTACTTGCTGTTTTATATGCTCAAAAAGTTTGAATAAAAAATGCTATTTATTACAATAAAAAATAAAGTAGAGAATGTATGTTTATTTTTAGCCTACAAAAACCATGTAATCCCTTACAGCCAATTTTACCAAGTAATTATATTTATTATTTTGCCAAAAAAAAAAAGAATCTAAACTAAATGAATATTTATTAAAAAAAAAAAAAGAAAGAAAACATATATAACTACTTTTTATCCTATCGTGACAATTTAGCAGTTTCATTTCTGAGGTCTTTATATACTTCATTTGATACAGTCAGATTAATAACTAAACAATTATCCCCCCCCCCCCAAAAAAAAAAAATAAATAAATAAATAAATAAATAAATAAAAACAAAAAATCATGCAGTACGCATTGATTACAGATACAGATAGACTAATATTGAATTTAAAATCACTCTTAGATATTTTTGTAAAGTGTTAAAAAGGCTTAATGCAAATGCAAAAGAAAATTAAGTCTTTACATTATAATCGTAGCCCTTACAGTATTATATGATATTTTGTACAAAACATTATGTTAGAATATTAACAATACATGTAAATTTCTGTATGATTATTACAGTAAAAAGTTATTTGAATGTTATTTTTAAAAATGTGTATCCTAAAACGCAATATATTGGCATTTTTTATTATTATTATCATTATTGTCCCTGTACACAAACTAGTTGTACAGGAACTATTAATGTTATTTTAAATAGGTAAAATTCCATAGTAAATTCCACTAACATATAACATTTTTTAAAATTTCTGAAAATATTTCTGGATGATGGGGGCAGGATACAGGCATATAGAAAGATAGACAATCGTACAGACAGATACACAAATTGAAATCATATTCCCAGTTAAAGATGTTAGGAAAGGTTAAAAATGCTTAAAAATAAACGAAAGTGCAATTCCAGCAAATTTTTATTAATAGCTCTTAATGCAACTGAATATTTTAGTGTGGCCCTGTAAATCAATTACTCTATTTTTACTATATTTTATAGAAAGCATATATTTATGCATAAGCATAACATATTTCATTTTCATTAAGCTTTGCGCAAAGTAAAGTTATTAAAATTTGGTTTCTGGAAATACCTCTCACAGAACACAATGCTTTGGAATACTTTTGGGTGTCCCTGCATAAAAACCAGCAGAAGTATTCACTCCATTTTCAATAGGGAACAACTGATAGTGAACTTGAATATCACATATCAGTTTCGAGAAAAATCATAATTGTTTATGGTAGTTAGAGCTCGGAAAGACAGATACACAAATTGAAATCATAATTACATTTAAAAATTATGTTTATTAAATATTACTACTATGGTTATTAAATATTAAAAACGCTTAACGTAAACGAAAGTTTTATGCCAGCAAATTTTTATCAATATCTCTTAAAGTAACTAAATATTTGTGTGGCCCTGTAAATGTAATACTAACCATACTATATTCTATAGAAAGCTTTCTTTGGTGCGTATGAATAGCATATTTCAATTTCATTAAGCTTTGTGCAAAGTAAAGTTCTTAATATTTGGTTTATATAAATACCTCTCATAGAACACAATGCTTTGAAATACTTTCGGGTGTTCCTGTACACAAACCAGTAGAGGTATAAACACCATTTTCAATAGGGTACATCCGTTAGTGAAATTGAATAACATATTTCAATTTCATTAAGATATATCTACAGTAAAAGTATGAAAATATTGTTTATAGAAATACCTCTCATAGAACACAATGCTTTGAAATAATTTCGGGTGTCCCTGTACATAAACCGGTAGAGGTATAAACACCATTTTCAATAGGGAACATCCGACAGTGAACTTGAATAACA
Organism: Salticus scenicus; assembly: GCA_963930645.1. NCBI lineage: Eukaryota > Metazoa > Arthropoda > Arachnida > Araneae > Salticidae > Salticus > Salticus scenicus. The sequence continues at coordinate 16,683,088 of OZ005654.1, read as the reverse complement.
TATTTTAATTTCATTAAGATATATCTATAGTAAAGGTATGAAAATATTGTTTATGGAAATAGCTCCCATTAAACATAATGCTTTGAAATACTTTCGGGTATCCCTGTGCACAAACCAGTGGAGGTATAAACTCCATTTTTAATAGGGACCGTCTGATAGTGAACTGGAATAACATATATAAGATTAAAGAAATTCTGAAAATTTTTACGGGAGTTAGAGCGCGGAGAGGCAGACAGAAGGACAGACGGTCAGACAAATCGAAGTCATTAACACTTTTCAACCATGTTGGAAAGTGTTAAACGGCAACTTTTAGAACTATGATTCATCGCGATTATTAAAAAAGAAAAAAAAAAAAAAATTTTGTTTTCAAAATAAAATTTTATGTATTTTTGAAGCTTTGACAGGAAACTGGAAATAGTAAAATACTTTTACTACTTATTTAGAAAAAGAGAAAAAAGGAAAAAAAAAAGATAGAAATTCGACAAAAGGTTTTGTCAAAAAAAGCAAAATATATATCTGAAATGATATTTTTATAATTTGTTTAAAAATTGTACAAGCAAGAAAAGGGGTGCACTTTTTACATATTAAAATTTTAATAAAAAGTGAAATCCACAATTCAAAGCAAATCAAGCAAGCAAAGCAAACCTTTCTGAAAACTTTATCATCAGAAAAAGATGTTTTCTGTAGTATATATTTCAAGAAATTGTTTAAAACTCAGTTTATTATTCTTTGAAAAAGTATTGAAAAATGTTACATAAATTTTTTATTAGACTTAAACATTTTAAAAACTAGACTAAATAAAGATCATATTCTTCAAAACGTATTGCTGGTATTAACAATTTGGAATTCTTAAAAATTATTCAATTGGAAATAGTTTTGACCTTTAAATATTATTGCATTATTTATTTATTTTTTTCGCATGATTTGAAATTTAATAACTAAATATACTGGTATAATGATATTCCTGTTTTTAATAGTAACAAAGGAACAATAATACCAATAAAAAAGATTTTCAATGACTTCCAAATTATTTTTTTTCTGAAAAGAAAAAAAAAATCAAAAATGAAATATTTTTATTATGAAATGAAATATTATTTGAATAACCTAAATTTTTTAAATGTTTTATCCTTGGTAAATATTTTTGCGATTATAAATAGAATTGCGTTTGTAAATTTGTAAAAAATAAAGAGAATTTTTTTAACTGATCTTCTATCCTTTTGCTATATTCCTTTTCTTTTTTAAACTTCCAATAAAATATAAAGAGTTAGATCAACAAATAAATTGAAAGGCCTGAGAAATAAAAAATATACATATTTTGAAACTATTGAAAACATCCTTTATTATGAAAATTAGTTTCCATTTTTAAGTTCAATTTTTGTTGTCTGGAAAACGGAATTAGTTCTTATAAACAAAAATAAATAAATAAATAAATAAAATAACTTATAATTTGTTTCAGATTTTAAAATCTGAAAAGGAAGAAAAAAAATTCTATTTCATATAACTATCTATTTAAACAACTATTGTGTTTCATTTCAAATAATTCCTGTTCAGAAAATTATTCTTTTTTTTAAAAAAAAAAACATTTGTTTATAAGCTTGTAAATAAATAACATTTAATACTTTTAACGGATGAAGAAATTAAAACTGGTTTTATTTTAAGAACAAACATATAAGCAACCAGAAAAGTATATTGTTTCCCACAAATTAGAAAAATAATAAAAGAGGAATAATATATATATATGTTTAGAAAATTAACTTATCTAACGATATCAGATTTTTGTATTATTAATTTAATATGAAAATGCATGTATTTATTTAAATATTCTTAAATACGGTAATTCGAATTAAAAATCATTTAATAATACAATGTTCAAATATAATTGTTATTGATATTTCAATTTCAATAATACTGGGTATCTTTTTTTTCTTTCCCAACTAACACTATTTAGAGCCATCCGTAGCTTCATATGTCTTCCAGAAAGCCATGAAAATTGGTATGAGGGCTAATGACGACATTGGGAAAAAGGTTATTTTAGACTAATTAGTGTAACTATAACCAGTGTTATATTAATTAGTTTAATCCATCATGTTGAATCAGTTGAATCTTATGTACATGACTATACTGCGAAAGATGCTAAGTGAAGTATTTTTGTACTCGAAAAATTTTTTAGAAAATTACACTGAGAAAAAAAATATACCGCCTTTCTCTAGAATGAATAAGTGGTCATTTTCTAAATCCCTTAACTAGAAATATAGATTTCCGAGCTATGCGCATAAGTCACGCCAATAAACTAAATAGACGAAATGATCGAGAATTTCTAGTGTACACATTTCTAGATGGTGAAACAATATTCCGAATCATTTGTATTGCGAGAAATTATCGCTTGATTTTCTAGAATTGGGTAATAAACCAAGAGTATAGTTGCAGAAACCCGCCTCTTGTAGTCTCATTTATTTGCAGAGATTTTTAAATAACTTTGCCCTCGAGAATATAGGCAAACGCTCTAGAATTCTAATAGGGGCTTCTAGAACTCGCTTTCCAAGGGGACTAGAATTTATAAGGATGACATGGAACTATTTTTTCTAGAGCCACAATTTAGATTCTAGATATCAGTTACAGAATTTTTCCTCAGTGTAATTTAGCTGACAATATTGGACTTTTATATTATTAACATAAGTTAATATGAAAATACATGTATGCGTTGAAATATTGTTAAATACAGTAATTGTAATTAATAGTCATTTTATAATGCAATATTCAAGCTTAACTGGTATTATTATTTTCTTTTTAATAATACTGGTGGAATTTTATTTTCAACTAACACTATTTAAAGCTATCAGTAGCTCCATACATCATCCGGAAACCCATGAAAATTGGTAGGAGGACTAATGGCGACATAGGGGATATTTTGGAAGATGTAACTATAACCAGGGTTCAATAAATCTATCTCTACATGACTATACTGCGAAAGGTGCTAAGTGAAGTATCTTGACACTCGAAAGATTTTATTTCCGGAGAGCTTAAAAGGCGCCAGCAGTGAACACTTGAAAACTTAGTAGCAGATGCTTTTATTTAGTTTTTACTTATTTACTTAAAAAGAGGTGTGGGGGTGGGAAGCAAAACAAAATGTGAACGGATTGAAAATTAATATTTAATTAACGGAAAGGATTATGTGTTTCCTTAGGGCGTTAAAAGAACTAAAAAAATACACAAACTTGCATCATGAATTGAAAACGAATTACTTCCGAAAATTTTAACAACTTCAGTAACCCATTGGTATTCAGGTTGTTATTTAAAATGATTCTTAATTGAAAAAAAATCGTTTTAATCACCTATTTTAAATCGATTTCTAACTTGTTTTCCTCGGAATTTTTTCACATTAGAAAACTTAGGAAAACGTTCCGTTTTAGACCACAATCATTTATTTCAAACAATTTTTCCCATGAATTGAATCTAAATACAAATTCTAATAAATATTTTGCAAACAAACATAATAAAAATCCAAAACATACAAAAAACGGTTTCGAATCGAAATAATTATTTTTCTTGAGAAGAATGAGTAGGAGCGGGTGGATTGCAAAAACTGCACTCGTACATACATTTCTGCTCTGATGGAATCTCATCTCTTAATTTTTATTTCCATTTGAAACAATTGTTGAAGTGAAAGCTTCTTTAGGCGCGTTGAGCACTTTTGGGTGAACAAAAATCATTGAACACGCGTCATCGTCAGCTGACGCTTTCCATTTGAAGTGAAAACTTTTGGGTGAACAAAAATCATTGAACTCCCGTCATCGTCAGCTGACGCTTTCCATCCTTGTATGATACAAATAATGTATCATACAATTAACTTGCTAATGTGAAGTGTTAATAATTATATACTGTATATTGTTTTACAATCTGGTGCGGCTCTGCACGACTTCTCTCATCTCCGGGCACTGTCTCTATTGCAGTTAGACCTCACAAAACCGTAAGAAAGCCCAAAGCCGAGATTTTTCTCACGTTTTTACAATCTAGTGCGGCTCTACACGACTTCTCTCATCTCCGGACACTGTCTATTAAAGATTGCAGCCGGAAACATTGCAGTTAGACCTTACAAAACCGTGAGAAAGGCCAAAGCCGCCATTTTTCTCACGTTTTTACAATCTGGTGCGGCTCTGCACGACTTCTCTCATCTCCGGTCACTGTCTCTATTGCATTTAGACCTCACAAATCCGTGAGAAAGCACCAAGCCGCCATTTTTCTCACGTTTTTTACAATCTGGCACGGCTTTACACGACTTCTCTCATCTCCAGCCATTCTCTCTTAAAGATTGCAGCCGGAAACGTTGCAGTTAGACCTCACAGAACCGTGAGAAAGGCCAGAGCCGCCCTTTTTCTCCCGCTTTTACAATCTGGTGCGGCTCTACACGACTTCTCTCATCTCCGGCCACTATCTCTTAAAGATTGCAGCCGGAAACGTTGCAGTTAGACCTCACAGAACCGTGAGAAAGGCCAAAGCTGCCATTTTTCTCACGTTTTTACAATCTGGTGCGGCTCTACACGACTTCTTTCATCTCCGGACACTGTCTCTATTGCAGTTAGCGCATTAAATAAAATTTTAATATAATTTTTGTAGTATTAGTTTATATTAATGAATAAAAAAAACACTTCATCTAAAAGTATTTCCTGCACAAAATATTTCCTGATGATTCAAGAAATGCACGCGTAATTGTTCAAGTTTTCTGTCGGCACTCCCGGAGTGCAACTTTTGTGTGTGTGTGTGTGTGTTTTAATATTAATTTTACTTGTTACAAAAACACTTACTTCGAATAAAAATGTTAGTTGTACTTTTACCTAATGTATTTCTTATAATACATTAATCACAACTTTATTTCGTTTTCTTTAGTGAGTTAATTAAAATTTAATGACGGAAGCTTATACAAAGATTAACTGTGACATTGTTTAAAAAATACTTTATGCACCAGACTAAACTAGTCTTATCTTTATATGGAGGAACATTATTTCTTGAGCTTCAGATAACGTCTTTCATTTGCAACATTGTTTTTATAATTATTAAGTTATAATAGTATAGAGAAAATTTCTAAAGTGTTAGTTTAAAAAATAATAAAGTAATTAAGGTCACGCTTTTAATATCGTGAGTCATGAAAGATTAAAAAGATATTTAGATTTCGTCAAATAGCTGGAACTAGTTCAACACTTTAAAAAAAAAAAAAAAAAAAAAAAAAAAAAAAAATCTTGCCTTGAAAACATAATAATAAAGTAGTAGGAAAAGAATCATTTATCTTTTTTTTTTTTTTTTTCCTATTCCACATTTCAGCTATTCTGAATCTTAATAGTTAAATTTTCATTAATGTTGATTCATTGAGTTTTAAATACATGTTATAAAAATAATAACTAATTAAACTTAAATATTAAAAAAGCTAAAATAAATATTGTCAGATTTTAGTAAACAGTCGTGAACTTTTATGAGATAATTCAATATGATCCTTAGATTCAGATTTTGTAAGCCATAATTTGGTTTATTTATTTATTTTTAAGTAGCATTATATTTATAAAATTTTAGATTCAAACTTTAAGAATTTTTTAATCTAATAACTTTTGTACTTTCTTCAATATATATATACACTGTTTAAATGGTTTCTTAAAAATAAGCTAAATTGTCTTAAAATAGCTCCGAAACAATATATACTTAAATTAGAAAACCCACGTACTCATTTTTGAGTATACTGATATGTTCAAAAATGGGGTTGACCAATAAGAATTCCAATATCCCCATGTTTGATGTTTGACATGTCAATATACTCAAAATTGAGTACACGGTTTTTCAAATTTAAGTATATATTGTTTCGGAGCTATTTTGAGACAATTTAGTTCATTTTTAAGAAACTATTTTTAACAGTGTATATAATCTAATAACAATCGAGATAAGTTTTAGAAAATATCTGTCTATCAGTCTAACTGTCTGTGTTTCTGTTTCTGTGTGTGAATCATAATTTATAGAATTCCTTTTTTAGCGTCTTTAAAAGTAAGTGGAAAAAAAGATATTGAGGGCTATCAGAAGAATATTTATAACATCAATTCAAAATTAATAATAATAATAATAATTAAACCGAAACTGTTCTATTTAAAACAACTATCTATCTATCTATTTATCTATATATATATATTGTTTAGTTTATTTATTCATTTTTAATTTTAATTTTAATTCATTTATTTATTTTATGTGTGTGTGCGTTAGCTTCCAATAATTTTACAATTTATTATAATTTATTTTTTTTTTAAATTATATTCCTTAAAAGCATCCATTTTACTAAAAATATTATTTGGTTTTCTATTATTTGTTATGAATTTATTGGTATACATAAATTGCTTTTGATAAAAGTTCACATGCTTATAAATCAGATAAAGTTTCTATTGAGATCCTCGAAATATTCTTACTTTTCCTCAATTCTGTATGGTGACTACCTAAATATTATAAATTGAAATAACAAAGTAATAAAATCAAGAAGTTTTTTTTTTTTTTTTCATTTTTAAGTTTTCGTACATAAACTAAATACGTTTTTGTTTTACTTAGACCTTAAAAACTGCTAAATTATGAAAGTCTGAAATGTACGTAACTAATCGTTTATAATCGAGTTCTGAGTTAAATAAATTTAATAATGTACAGTTGTAATTTTTTTTTTTCACAAATATACAGTATTATCCGACAAATACATCAACAAATTAATAATCCAGAGATTTTACACCATATATGTATATATATATAAGTATATATATATTTGTTTACAATTTTCACTTAATAATAAATTAATTGTTCATTGATAATAAATTTAGACCAAAAAAAAAATTGAAAACAGGCAATCAAACTACTTTTGGATTTTTAATTGATTTTTCTGATTAACGACAGTAGAAGCTATAAATTTTTCTCTGTGCTAATTATATAGCCAGTAACTAAGAAGTCTGACAGTTACACAGTTTTGTAAAGCGTTTCAAAAATTTATAATTAAAATTAATAATTAAAAAAAAAAGAACTATAAGTTAGTAAAAACCATCTTTTTAATGTCTTTTAAAATATCCTTTAAAAACTGCTTTTCCATTTTCACTAAAATTTATGTAAATACAGTGGTTAACTTTAATGAAACTGTGCATTACGTAAAAATAAGCCTTACTCAACATTTTTTTTTTCTCATTTGTTTTTAAAGTGCATTGCATTTCAGCAGATAACTGCATTTTCTCTTGAACAATTCCCTCTTGAGCGTTATTAACGCAGTTCTTTTCTCTTTGTTTAAAGTTTCATCGAGACTAATTACAATTTCTGAAAAATTTTCCTCACTGTATTTCACTAAAAATAAAAATACCAAACGACGGTTTGAAATTTCGGACATTTTTAAATGTAAATAAAGAGACAGAATTTCAGTTGAATGTGAGATTACTTTCATAACATATTTAATTTTTACTTCTTAATCGTGTTGTGAAATTTGTTTTATTTAACTTTCGTTAAAAGAAAGAGTAATAATTTTGCTTTGTCAAGTTATAATCTTAGAAGGATTACATAAATTGCATTTTTCATCTTAATTACATTTTTTACTATTTAATTAAGTGCCATGTTTTGAATATTAATCAAAAGTATTCATTATAGTGAACACAATGCCACTTATTAGACTTTTTCTATCTGGTATAATTAATGGATCATAGAAAACTTTCGTAACATTTAAAATCAGATTGAGGTGTTGTTTGTTCTTTAATTAAAAAAAAAAACAATCAATTAATTGCAATTTAAATATGTATTTACAAAACTTAATGAAAAAGATTATTTAATTATCTTATTATTATTTTGAAATGCTAATGAAGAAGCTTAGTGACAACTGTTAAGGACAATATTAACAAATTCTCTTATCCCTGATATTTTAATAAACTGAGTATATCAAAATAAGTGATAATAGATTAGTCAAATTTTATTTTGTCAATCAATTTTTGATTGAAAAAATTACGCAGTCATAAATGTTGATAATTATTCGATTTAAGTTAATTATAGAGCGGAGAATAATTAACAAGTAATCGGATTTACTTTTATAAATTTGAATTAATTTTTTATAACAAGCGATTTTAATCTCTAATTAAATGGCAAGCCTTAAATATTATTCGGCAAGCATAATGAATGGTTATTAATTTTTATTCAGATTTAATTAATGAATCAGACAGAAGATTTAGTTATGCTTGTAAAACAAAACTGATTTCCAAAACAAAATATTTATTGTCGTTGTTATTTAAATGTATATGTAGATAAATAGATTTTATATATATATATATATATATATATATATATACATATATATATTTATGTATATATATGTGTGTGTGTGTGTATATATATATATTTTTATTTATTTATTTATTTATTTATTTATTTATTTTGTTATTTGTTATTTGTCATTTTATAAATAGCGCACAATGCATAAAATGTGTTTAATGAGTTGAATTAAAAGATTCTGTTATTTAAGATTGTACGTATTAATGAAATGAGCTGCGCTCAAAGCTGGTGACGGGTTCGATCCGAGGTCGCACTCGTCGACCTAGTCTTTTAGAGCTTTCCGTGATTTTCTCCGAAACTTGCTTATATACGTGCTAGGACCCCTTGGAAAGACCCCCATGGAGGGCAATCCCCCTCAGGCTTAGGACCCTAGCGCAGTCAATCATCCTTAACCCTACAACCAACAACCAACCAATTAATGAAATGATTATATCAAAATGCCGAAATCACTGGTTTTAAATCTATACCTGTTTGAAAATAATACTTTGATTAAAAAACTAGTAATCATCAAAATATTTTCTTCTTTATCATTCTAATGTATTAATGGGTCGGAAAACGAAGTAAAACCTGAAACGGGCTACATTACAAACGTCCCGTATCGTGTATCCCAATTAAGTCAGAAAAAATTTTTCATAAAAGTTATCTCAAATATGAAAGTTGGTGCACATGTATACGTAATAGAAGTGAAGAAACAGCCTTTTCCTAAATCGAGAAAATTGCAGCATAGGAACGCCTGCATTAAGACGACATGCTCCTAAATTGAATCAGCATATATTTTATATTATCCATTTCCCAAAACAAATTTGGTACACTTCTGCACATTAAAATCTGAGATATACTTTTCCGTAAATGGAGGAAATTGCAGCATAGCAGCGCCACTTGTCGAGCGATATGCGCAAGAATAGATTTAGCGTCATTTTTCCCAAAAGCCGTCTTATATATCAAGGTTAAGGAATTTACACGCTATAGAAGCTTTAATATAACCTTTCCATGAATGAAAAATATTTCAACATAGTAGCGCCATCTATCGGTCGATCTGCACCAAAAGTTGACTGACCAATGAATATCACTAAGCAACTACATATAAACAGTCATGAAATTTTCTTCATTAGGTCTACATCTAAATTAATTCTACATCTTTTTGTGTACCAAAAAACTTTTGGCACACAAAAAGAAAGACAGAAATTTTATAAAAATATTTGTGTTCAGAACATCTCAAAACAATTAAATTCGTAGAAAATCTTATATTAATATTTTTGAAGAATTCAACACTTTTTTTTAGGAGTATACAAGAAAGTAAAAATAATTATTTCATAATTGTTTATATAATTTCACTTTAACGATAATTATGTAAAATAAATCATAAGCACGACAATACTTGAAATTTATGCAGCAATTATTTAAATTTTTGCTATCGAGATGTGATAAATAAATCAATTAATCTGATTTGGTATTAAATGTCATTAAATTAGTATCATATAATCTACTTGTTTATGATGCTACCAAAAATTTCGCCCATAGACGTAATGTATTTGAATTCTCTTGTATGTCCCCACGAACCATTCGCTTGATCTCAATGAAAAGTTCAGTGTAGCATTCCTATAGGATGTAAATTTAGAATACTGAGTTTATCTTTCTGTTACTATTTGTTCTGTATATATGCTGAAAGAACAGACACACACAGATACATACACACATATACAGAAAATCCGGGGGGGGGGGGGCTTGCTTTTGCGATTCAGGAGACATGAAGCAATTAGATGCTGGAACTATTGTAGGATCAGGAGGTGCTGCAAGTAGAAGCTGGAACTATTGTAGGATCAGGAGATGCTGCAAGTAGAAGCTGGAACTATTGTAGGATCAGGAGGTGCTGCAAGTAGAAGCTGGAACTATTGTAGGATATATAACAAAAACTCAATTTCAAAAAGTTAACACAAAAGCAATATATTTTCTACCTTATATGGGTAAGAAAGAGTTAAAACATAAAATTTGTAGAAGAAAAATAAGTAGAAAAAAAATTATAAAAGCGGTTTAATATTCCTTAGCAAACTCTAGGCACGAAATTTTATGACTCTTACATAGAGATGGTTGACGTTTCTTTTTACTGTGTTTTACATATGGATTTTTTGATAGCTTATTGCGTACAGTTAGGCAGGTACAAGAAAGCTTGAAATCATTTACAGTTTGAGAAGTAAGTAAAAAGCCTTTTGATTTACTCGCCTAAGTTTTAGTTCTTACTTTACTTTTTTTTATGCCCATCCTGTATTTTTCGATGTAGGGTGAAACGTTTCATCTCTGAAGGTTTTTTTTTTTTTTTTTTTTTTTTTTCGTAGTAGAAACTTGAAAAATGTAGTTTGAATTTTTAAAATAAATTCACACATGATACTAAAAAACAACTGATAAGATGTTTTAAAACAGTATATAAATCAAAAATAAAAATATATAAAATAAGCAAATTTTATGGAATTAAAAAAAAAAAAAAAAAAAAAGAGAGAGAGAGAGAGAGAGAGAGAGAAAATAAACTTGAAGTAATTAAAAATTTTCTATTCAATACTACGATTGATTAGTTATGCAATTTGCTTTTTTCTTCCCTGTTGTAATTCATTAGAATTTAATATTGGACATTTTTAAAATTTGTAAAATTTTTATTTATTTATAAAGGAAGAGAAAAAAAAATGAAAGATTTTATTTTATTTTTTTTCTAATTTTCAATTTTTAAATTAATGTTTGGTTAAAAAAAATGCCTTATAAGATTTAATTAAATCAGTGCTATGCTTGGTTAAGCTGCATTTTTTTTTTTTTTTCGCTTTGTTAGAGTCTTGCATTTTTAAATCCATCTAAATGTATGTCTGATTTAATTAAAATTAAACTACGGCATTTTTTTTTCTTGTTTCAAGTCGAAATTATTTAAATGTAGTTAATTCTTCTTCTTTTTTTTTTTTTTTCTTTTAATGAACAGTTTTTTTCATTATTTGACTCTTTTAAATCACTGAAAAAGAAGTAGTTATAAGGTAGAGTGAGAAAATTGCATCTGTAAACTGGTATGAAAAAGAGCTATTACGATTACAGTAATTTCTATAGAATAGCATTCTCATGTTCTTGACCTCAGATTTTTTATTCCGATGGAAGTTTTTTACAAGAGCTAGGAACAACAGTCAAGAAGTTTTGACAAGAGTGTGGACTGTAGATAATTTGATATGTACTTTGTCCTACTTCTAATGTATATACTTCTAATGTATGTCCTACTTCTATGTCCTACTTCTATGTACTACTTCTAATGTATAAATTCTCCTTCCCTACAAAGTTGAGTCGTTAGCCAACCAACAGATAATGGTTCGCGCGGTTGGCACTTGGTTAGTTTGGATAATTGCAGTTCGTCCAACTTCTATTTTTTATCCTCTCCGTTGGCATCTTATTTGTTAGGGTAACTATGGTTGGCCCACCAAAATGAACAACATTACGAGTCTAACAATAATTGAGGAGTTAAATTTGCATATAACGGTTAATTTATAATCATAGCGTAACTTGAATCAAAATATATAATTTTATTACATGCATTGAAATATCGTCGAGGATATTGATTATTCGAAAGAAAGTATAAAAATGGCAAATAATACATATGAAAATGTATTGGTAAATTAAAAAACTGCATATAGGCGAACGGTTTGCCAATGATTGTGCCATCAATCTATTCGGTTGTTCGGAAAGTAATTTCGTTTTTTCCTTCGAAAACGAAAGACGATTTTCTTATATTGTATAAATATTTTGATGAATTATATATTCTCCACTTTGATCGGTTTCTTAGCGATCTCACGAGTTGTTATTTGGCAGTTTTTCATAAATCAATACTTTATTTTGTCTTCATTAGCACAAACTGGTTTTCTAGAACGTTATGCATCTTCAACTCAAAATTGCCAGAACAAAATTTGGTAAACCAGTTTTGACAATAGCGTTCTTTAAATAAATTTTCTGTGCACACATCGTATACTTTTTTTTTTCCTTGTTTAAATAGTATTTTCGCATTTTTGATAGCAAAAACAAAATATGCCGAAAATGTCGCTTCTGATTTTCTTTATTTGATAGGGCACCAATCAAAAACTATTGAGCATAATAAAACGACCTTTTTCACAAGCAAGCCTTGCTATAGCAGCTGTCACAATATGTAATGGCAATGCAACTTAAATGTGAAGAAGGTGTGAAAAAAATACAATTAAATCCTCTGCTGAGAAAAACGAAATGACTTTCCGAACAACCCAATAGATCTAGTCATTGGCCATTTATAACCGTTAGACAACAAAAAACCCACCGTTGTTTGTTCGCCCATATAAATTTTACTTGTGGGGCCTAATTCGAGGTTTTTAAAAAAAATGATGCGCTAAAAGGATTTTTTTTTTCCTTTTTTTTTTCTTTTAAGGGAAAAAAAGTTCCAAATCTATGCTTATGTCACAATTTCATGCATGTCATTTAAACATTTTGCATCACAAGTATAACTTTTTGTAAGGAAATATGAGTTGATAAGCAGAACAAAATCCACTTATAGCAACTAGTAAAATACTTTTAGAATGTCTTGAAATTGGTATGATATTCATGTTTACTATGAAATGTTTCCTTTAAATTTTGAGCATATATCATAAATAGTTTGGGCACAAGAGAATTTGGATGCATTATAGTATAATAAAAATATTTCTTTTAAATACATTTAAAAATATATAGAGAACGCTAAACATACTAAAATTTATGCACGTTTTTCGGAGTCAGGAAAACATGTTTTCATAGAAAGCGATATGATTATTAATGACTGTATGAAATATTTTAAATCTTAAATGTCGAAATTTTTTTTCACTATGACCTTCCCAAGTTTTAAAACTGATTGAAGTTTATTTATGTTAATCCATTATTTTAAGTAGCCAGACAAGCCATCGCCATCAGACTCAGATCAATTCCTCAACATATATTTGTTCTCATAAATATTGCATTTTTCATACAAAAGTAATAATACGAGAAATGAACTCTTTGATAGCCATGCCAAGTCAGAGATCAAAATTTTCCACCTACTAAGCTAGCCTTTCCACACTTTCATACTCTTAAGGGCTTATCAGACACAGCAACTTTTAAAACAACCAATTTTATCACCGATTTCTTCTCGACGAAAACGCAGTAGGGGTTACAATAGACGGGTGAAAAGTTGGATGAAAGAAGACTAATTTTGGACGCGAATAAAATACGGGATGATTAGTGCTAAGATTCACTATTGCATGTGTAGTATATCGCACTATTATTTCTTTTTTGATCTTTGTTACAGGTATTGTAATATTTCCATACAAAAATAAAAACTATTAATACAAAGTTCTTATCATTAATCGATGGAATAAATGTGTTTAGTGATAATATTTCTTATTCAACTGTCCACTGTAAACAATTTCCGTGCTCCACTATCTTGGAAAATGACGTATCAAAATAGCGCACCGTGTTTGGATGAATCTGTGGAGAAATTGAGTATAGAAACAACTTTATCAAGACAGCACTGAAAAAGTTGGGCAAATCCAGTATGCACTATCACACTGGGAGTAGAGACAATTTCTTCCAGAAAATCGGCGCTAAACAGTGATTGCCTCTAAAATCGCCTGTAAAGTTATCGTGTCTGATAAGCGCTATATCTCATCATAAATTTTATTAGTATCAGTTTTTCTTTTTGTTTTCATCCTCATAAACAAGTTAATCAAAATTTACTTCATTCTACCATGCTAAAAATATTTTATGTGTCGAATAGCTAAGGAAATGTTTAAAATTTCAATAATGTTCATTCTAGTTTCGGATCTAATATTTTATTATCATTTATTGACTAGTTTCTGATCACTTTGTCATCGCAAACGTTGGTCATCTACAAACGTTCTACACCCTAACCAGTTTTGCATAAAGATTCCTCTTCTTCGCAAGCATGCAAATCTCGACATTTTTTTCCCAGAACTGACAGCTTTTCCCGGTTTTACATTTTATTACTCATAATTCTTGTTCTGAATAGTTAATATTGTTTCTGTATTCCGTTTTGGTTGTTTATTGTGTTACATTTAATGTTTTTCAGGGAAAGGCGCACTCTGGTGGATATTTTGGAGTTAAAATTCTTTTTTTCGAAATTCCGTAAGCGCATCTCGTGTACAGTTTATATACCAAATTTTGTTGCATTCTTTCACCCGTTTGCGCTGTAGGATGCTGTTTATAGGGGAAGTTTAATTATATTCACCCTGTACATATATCTACATATATCGTTTGCTTTAAGTAATTCAACTAATATAAGACAAATAGAAATCCCAGTATACTAATAGAACATCAGGAACGCTGATATCATATTTTCTCCCAAAATGCAGAACCATCATTCTCTTAAAATATCAGCCGCTTATTCATGTTTTAAACTCGAAAACATCTTATATTACAAAATAAAAATGAAATAAAAACATTTTGAATTAAACTAGAACTTGTACAAATGCAATTATTACTGTTAATGAAATAAACAATGTCTCTAGTGCACAGATAAATCTTACTCTGCCATTACCATCTCTCTTTTTTTCACCACTTTCATTTTTTAAAATACATTAAATTTTAGCATATAAATACGTTTACTTTTAAACAATTCCCACTTGAATGCATATTTTTTTTTTTTTTAAGTTTTTTTTTTTTTTTTTTTTTTTTTTTTTCTCGCTTAAAGTATCCTTTTGAATAAATTAAGATTTCAGAAAAATGTACTATTCTATTTCTCCCATGATAAAAATGTCCGCGGCTGTGTAATTAAAAAAAAAAAAAAAAAATCAAGGTGTGTTGTCAAATAGAAATGAAAAGACAGTGTTTTCCTAGAAAATGGGATTCTTTTCATTCAAGCATTTCTATTGTTCTTGTTTTCTTAATTGTCTTATGGAGAAGCATTTTATTTAATTTACAGTGAAAGGTGAAAAGATAATTTTGCCTTGTTTAGCAGTCTTGAAAAAAACTCACATATTTTAAATTTTACAAATATAGATTTTCGTTTCATAAATAAAGTATATGCATTGAATATTATTTGCAATTCTGCATGATATGGAATGGGAAATTAACTGTGATATTATTATCTAGGTTAAAATAATGAACCAATCAGCGAAAATATTTAATATTTCGTACTTGGAAAAATTTCGATGCAGACAGTTTTCTATTTTATCAGGAAAAGATGTTTAATTAAGCTCTTTTTTATTGAAATACAAATTAGCTACGAGAGAAACTGTGTTAAAAACTTTTTTTTTTTATTCAGTGGTTGTAAGAGATTTCACTATAGCCGGTAACTACAATTAATTACATTGCTACACTGGTGGATCTACAGAACAGGAGGCTCAGCGCTCAACTTTTCGACGTTCACTTTAATACCTGGGTCCCGGTCTAATTAGCTCTAGTGTTCAAAATAAGACCTTAGAGCAGTGGATTTCACACTTTTTTAAAGTATAGGCGCATTTAAAATCCTGCAAAGAGTTATAAGTGCCCTATATACAAATTTCTGAGAAATAGGTTATAATGCCTAATTTAAACCTGAAATTTGGAGTATTAAATTACTTGCAAGTGATCGGTGGACCCTTTAAATTTACTGCTTTCTTTTGGACACTTAACTTTAGTTCACTTTCAGATCAAGATTGTTCAATATAATGACCTTCTAATCTATATATATATATAGATTGAAAAATCTATGTTTTTCATTTGGGTGTATTTAGTCGAAAATGAAGTATTATGCAAATAATATACACTTCAAAACTTTAAAATAAATGATATATACATCATAGATAAATGATTGTTTTTTACATAAAAACTGCTGTAACATCATTATGATGTTTTAACTGCTGTAATATCATTAAGAATGATATTTTGGAAATGAAATATTATAATAGAATAAAGTAACTACATTCATTTTTGTACCCGTACACATGTATCTTTGAGATACCAAAATGAATGCCTGAAATCTTCTGAACCGCACTAACTATATTTTTGATTACAGGTAGCAATAATAATAAAGGCCGGAAGCAAAAAGAAAACGTTTCTAAGCATAACTCGGCCCCAAATTACTTCACGGGAAAGAAATTGCGCATGAGACTACTAGACTTGAATATAAATAAAACATTACGTACAATTTTGGAATTCTTGATTACAAGAGGGAGGGGGGAAATTTCAGAAATTCCAGATTTTTTAGTCGAGCTTTACTAAAAATGGTATAAAGGTATTGAAAACAGCCAAGTGTCTTCTTTAAAATATTTACAAAAACACATTTTCTTTGTATTTTTTTTTTCTGGCGGGGGGTGAGAGGGGGCGTTACGAAGGAGCAAATTCGAGACCCCCCCCCCCCCCCCTTTTAGCATGAAATTTGTCTTGGGAAATCTCTGTGATTAGCAGTCACAAAATTTGGTGCGTAAATTGTTTATATGCATCCGACACTACTGTAACGGAATTTTTACAAAATTCCTTCCCCCTCCCCCCCACCCGAGGTCGAGGGACAATAAACACGTGTAAAACGGCGTTTACCCATTTGAATTCGCTTTAAATTATCTTAAAATGGCGAATTTTGGTATGTGGATGTTGATTAAATGTACGCATTATGTACTTTGGTGGGATTTCGAAAAACTTTGAACCTACCCGCTGGGGAAAGGAAATAAGAAACGGGTAAGTTGCTACCGAAGGCAGTGTGGACCCGGGCACCTCACGTTGCGAGCAGGAAAAAATTCTACCGAACACATCGGGAATTTTAACTTGTGTTATTAATAATGATATGGATTTTGACATCTCATTAAGTATAGTGCCCAGCGAAGCAAGCAAAGCCTGCTAGTATGCATACATACATATATATATATATATGCATATACTAGAATTAACAAAATTTCTCGATTAACATTATCATAATTTTTGTAATTTTTTGAAAGAGAGTTACCAATTTTTTTCTTTTAGAAATGTTTAGAAAAAGAAAAATTAATAATTTATTCTAAACAGGCATTATTATTTCTATTCTATACAGAATTTACTTTAGGATGAAAGTCTTTTTTTTTTTTTTTTTAATATAGGTATTGTATGTATTAGAACAAATGTAGACTGCTATTGTCTATGTTGCTATTTTTTTTTTCTCTCTTGATGTATCTAAATGCGGCATGTATTATTTATTTTTAAGTCTGCAGGATAAAAAAGTGAAAAATCTCTTGCTGTCTAAAAAATATTTTCCTCTAGTCCTTAAAAAAAAAAAAAAAAAAAAAAACTGTAATTTTTATTATTATTATTATTATTATTATTATAACGAATTTCAGACTGAAACGCAATTGAACATAAATTTTAGTTGAATCTTCGAAATTTCATTCTAAGTGTAGGATAATTCAAAAAATAAAATAATAATCTTAACGTTTATTTAAAAAAAATAAAGGTAATATTGAAAGCAAAAAGCAATGAAAAGTTATTTCACTTAAAAAACCAAGTCGATTAATATATATATACTATTGAATTAATAAAAGAGTTAGTTAATCAATAATTGCCATTTTATTATTATTATTATTAGACTTTTTTAGTAAAATTAACTTGATATATATATATATATATTAATTCTCAATCACTTTTACCAAGAGTTTAAAAAAAAGAGGTTATTATTATTTTTTCTTTTTCTAATTCTGTTTTTAAATGTTAAATGAACAACTTAGTTTTCAGGTAAAATTTAATTAAATCAATGTTATGTAGAATTAATTTTTGCTTTTTAAAATTCAATTTTTAGGATTTTTATCTTTTATAAAATAGACAAATATATGTTTGATTTAACTTAAAACCCAATTAAGGCATTTTTTTTTTCTTCAGCTTAAAAAATTTTTAAGTACAATTTAGTTCTTTTTTTTTTTTTTTAAAGAAATTAATTTTCTCGTTTCCTACTTTTTAATTTTTTGCAATTGAAAATTAAAAAAAAAAAAAAAAAAAAAAAAAAAAAATTTTTTTTTTTTTTTTCCTTGATTTATAAGAAAAATGTCTAATATGTATAATGATTTGAAACTAAAAGAGGTATGTTACGTTGCACATTAATAATAGTGATGTGTTTTTCTAATTTTATTATTATTATTTTTTTAAATTAATTAAAAATTTATAAATTCTTGACATGGTTTTACACGGATCTGCACATATAAATTTTAATATGTGAATACTCGTTTTAACGACTAATTTTAAAAATAATGCACTTTTAATATGATTTAATTTTACTTCGTCGGTTCTTAATATTACATTTTTTAATCTTTACCTTGCATTAATTAACATTATTTCGTACAGATAAGCTCTACTATGATACTATAATATTTAATTGATATTCTATTTACCAGAAAGCTACTTGGAAAATCCAAATTAAATTCATATGTTTCCTGCCCATTATATTTTTAAATCATTCCTATCTTTAATAAAACACCACCAAGCAAGCCAATTGGATTTACTTTGTCTGACAGATTAGGTATTGATGAATTATTTTTAAAAATTTGACAAATTAAGAAGAGAATAAAATATATATCTCGCAACCAGTTAGTACAATGGTCGGGTGTCTTTGCTCGAGAGCAACACATCTCAATTCGTGTCGATTCAGATGCATGAAAATGTTGTCAGAAATATTGAGTCAATCGAGAGTAAAATCAAAGAATATGAAAGAAAAGGAAGGGGTGTTGCAAATTGAATTATCTCCCATCCTCCCAGACGGCGCTTGTAGTCGTCTTTTTCTAGGGACCCTATATATAGAGAGACTGGACATTGACCGAAAGTCGGCCATCTTAGTGCCAATTCGAAGCGATACCCGTAGAACGTAATGCTTTTTTCTTCGCGATTGACGCTTTACTAGACAACATAAATGAAAGGAAATTGTGCTAAATTTGTGCAGAAAGTAATGCAGAATATAAATATGTATTTTTTTTTCGCCTTAGAAAAAAATAATTTGAAGAAAAACGAATTTTGTTTTAACCTTCGACATGGTTTACTTTTTCAACTCCTATCGGAAAACAGAGGAATTTTTTGTCGTATATTTCTATATTAAGCAAAATACGTTGATTGTGAAAGCAATTCTACCTTAGTGAAAGTAATTCTACCTTATTTTTTCTGAGGACATACATTCTATATATAAAACGTTAGAAAATTTTTAATAAAAATATGGTAATCTTAATTTTTGTCAATTAATTCATGAATAAATGTAAAATTATGGCAGAAGAACAGAAATTATTTTTTATTATTTTATAAAAAATATTTACGTAATATTTTTACAAGCTAAAAATACATATTTTATTTACTTCAATTACGCATTATTAATAATAATGACTTAGTTAAATATTAAAAATAAAAATTTTATTAATAATAATTTGTAAAAATATTAATTAATATCTTTAGAAATTAAAAAATGTTTTTATTTATTTTATTTAGATTTGCTTCTTTCTTTCTTTCTTTTCTTTTCTATTTTTTTTTTTTTTTTTTTAATATTATGTAAATAAAAATAATTACTTATTTAAATATTATTTATAAAAATTTTTATGGCAATTATTATTTAAAAGAAATTTATATTTCATATGTTATCAAAAAATATACACCTTATTTTCTTTATTTTATTAATTTATTTTAAGAAATCTGATACATTTTGCGTACTAGCAAAAAATCAAAAAAAATATTTTTATATAGTTATTTTATATATGTATTTTAAAAAAGTATTTTAAAATATATCAGAAAAGTACATTGAGATCTAACATATTAAGTATATTGCACAACAGAACTTAAAAACTAATAGCTAGCAAATAAATAATGTAATTATCTCATATGTTAGGAAATAAATACGTAAAACAGCATGCAATAAGAGAATCCAAAGTATTTAAAGCATGATATAAAATAAAGAATTATGCATTTTTATCTTTTAAAAGTATTTCAAAATTAAAGCAATTTATCTCCCAACAAAGTAAAAATGTAATAAATAAGTTCTTTTTCGATTATGACGTAAAATAATCAAAATTTCTTCTCAGCGTAATGGTAAGCAATGGAGCAACTGGCACTAAAATGGAGAATTTCGTCAAAAAGCCGGCGCGCCAATGTCCAGTCTCTCTCTATCGAGGGTCCCTATCTTTTTCGACCCCCCGATATATGATTACTGAGTAGTTGAAAATGTGATCTGAAAGGAGTCGGTCGTGCTTGACCGCTTAAAATATAATCGTTTAATTAAATGTTTATTTATGTTTTATTGTGAATCCGTGTAAAATGTTTGTGATCTGTGACGTGAAAATAAAGTATAAAATGAGAAGGAGAAGATTACCTTCATTATTTATTGAAATGGATTTCACGAAATGTGTGTGAGTGAGATTATGAAACATTTTGTTGTCCCAAGATCGTGATGATTACGACCTGCATTTTTTTTTTTTTTTTTTTTTTTATTAATGACGGATCATCAGCAGAGCGGAATCGGATATGGGAGGTAGGCTTTTTCCCTTATTATTTCATTATTTTGGTGTGGGTTTGAAAGTTAAAAGTAATAGTTTCGTTTTAAAAGGAAAGCGTTCTTTTTGTTCTGAAATGGTTGCAGTCTGTGGGGGCACCGAATTCATTCGGTTTATATTTAATATTATTTATAATTTGTAAATTTTTTCTGATATATGAAAGAAATGGTTTCAAAATTTGAATAATTAAAAATTAGTTTGGGTTTTAAATATAAATGGTTACAACATTTGAATAATTGAAATTTACTTTCGTTTCATAAAATGTTGTTTAAATGGTGTTTCTTTTTGTTTCTTTGAAAAGGAAATTGTTTTTTTAATGGAATATTATTTAATTATTTTTTGTTTCTTGCAATGCTATTAAAATTGAGTTACTTCTGTTTTAATAGAAAATTATTTATTTAGTTTTTGTTTCATTAAATGCTATTTTAAATTGATTTACTTCTGTTTTAACGATATTTAATTTTTTGTTCTTAAATGATATTTAAAGATGATGTTTACATTTTTTGATATATAGATAATACATGTTTATTTTTATTTAATAAATATATGGATAGGGGTTATTATTAAGCAATTAGAAGGTTTCATTATTTTTTATTTTTGTCCTCTTGTTATGATATTGGGTTTAAAATGGATCTAGAAAGATTGAGGGAAAAAAGAAGAGGTTTAAGAACCTCATTTACGAAATATTTGGGGAAAATCGAAACAATCCTGACCTCCGAAATTACGGAGAAATACACGAAATTAATGAAAATTGAGGAGCTTCTTAGATTAAAGGCTCAGCTCCTGGACAAACAAGCAGAACTCGTAAACATCGATTATGAAATACAAACAAAAATTAAAGTTAAAGATATAGCTGCAGATGTAGCAGGCTGCGAGGAATACAGGGAAAAAGGGATCGATGTAAAAACAAAATTAGAAAGGCTAGTGGATAATTTAAATGACAGGCCGTTGCCTGGTGTTATTCAGATCGCTAGATCAAGTGATCAAACAGGAATTGGTTCAGAGAACCTAACAGTTAGAACTGAAACCAGAAGTACAGTTAAACTTCCGAAATTACAAGTTGTACATTTTCTTGGTGACTGTAGTTCATGGTTGGACTTCTGGAACTCTTACGAGGTTGCGATACACAACAATAATTCTTTAGGCAAAATTGAGAAATTTACGTATTTGAAATCTTTCTTAGGAGGCATCGGCTTGAGCGCTGTATCTGGGTTTTCATTGACAGAATCGAATTACGATGCATCAATACAATTACTTAAAGAACGTTTCGGACGAAGTGACGTAATTATATCGTCCCACATGCATAAGTTAATATTAATAGAGCCGGTGAAATCATGCGCGAATGTTACTGAATTAAGGAGAATGTACGACGCGATTGAGGTACAAATTCGTTCGTTACAATCATTAAATGTAGCAACAGGCACTTACGGTAATCTGTTATGTCCTGTAATATTACAAAAACTACCGGAAGAATTGAATTTAAGTTATAACAGACAGCGTAATTCAGATGAATTGTTTGATATTTCTAAATTAGTTGATTTTATACGTAAAGAACTAGAAATACGAGAAGCATCGATAATTTTAGCGAATCCCAGAAATAATAACGCAAATGAAAATAATTTTCGGAACAAAATGACAGGGCACAATAAACCTTACTTAAATTCTAAAAGGAGCGAATATCATCCCCCTAAATCATCAGCTTCCGTTTTAGCGACTCAGGCGGAAGGAAATTTATCTGGTTATCATAATAGGTATTCTTATGATAATAATAGGCCTAAATTTAATAACAAAAGAAATACGAGTCCATTTTCTCAAAATACAGGTGTTCAGGGCTGTTTGTTTTGTTCCTCGGCACATATGAATCATGATTGCTCTTTAAATGTTTATGATAAGAAAAAGGCTCTAATGGCCAAGGGATTGTGTTTCATATGTTTTTCAAATCATTTGAGTAAATTTTGTTCACGTAAAGATCAGAAGTGCAAGTATTGAGCGTCTCCCTGGCATAACTCATTAATATGTAATACAGAAAGAAATGAATCCCGCTCAGTTAATGATAAAAAACAAATACAGTCAGAAAGTTCTTTAAATTTAGTTTGTAATAAGAATAAAGAGCTTGAGGACACGCCGAATGATTCGGTGTTGTTGCAGACTGTAACGGCAAGTGTATTTAATGTTCAAACCAAATGCCATTTATTGAGGTGTCTTATTGACAATGGCAGTTCTAGGACATTTGTATTGCGCGATGTGTGCAATTTATTGGGATTAAAACCAATCGGGAAGGAAACCCTTTTGATTTATACTTTTGGCAATGAGAATACTGAAAGGAAAACTTATGATATTGTAGAAATAGTATTACATAATGTAAGAGAAACTAATAAGAAAATTAAATTAAGGGCTGTGGTTATTGATTCAATTACATTTGGGGAAATTAAAATTCCTTCACAATGGGTGCGTAATATCGCACTAGAAAAGGGCATTGAATTGGCAGATAAGGGTAATTTAAGTAAAATTCATGTACTTATTGGATCGGATTACATTGGGGAAATTCTTGGAGAAAGGAACGTGGGAATTTCTAAACGATTAATGGCAACAGATACATTATTTGGATTTGTGATACAAGGAAAGGAAAGGGACCCTAAAGCCCTTAAGAATTGTCAGAAAGTGCGCGTTAATCATTTACATGTTGTTAAGGAGGAATTGGACCATCAAAGGGTTAAAAAATTATGGGAATTAGAGGCAATTGGAGTTAATCCAGACAAAGAACATTCTAAATCAGATGATGAAATTTTAGAGTTATTTAGGCAAACCACTACTTATAGAAATAAAAGATATGAAACGCGGTTGTTGTGGAAAAATAATGTTAAGGAATTGGACAGTAATTATGCGATAGCAAGACGACGCTTGTCTCATTTGAACACTGTTTTTGGTAGGAATCCAGACTCATATTTTAAATATAAGAAAATTATTGAGGAACATTTAAAGGAGGGCATCATAGAGGAAGTAGCGTCGGATTTAAATGAAAATACGGGTACAGGCTATTACATGCCGCATCATGCAGGAGTACGCGAACAAAAGAAAAGTTCTAAGGTTAGGATAGTTTTTGACTGTTCATGTAAGGGCAGGGATGAATTATCTCTTAACGATTGTTTAGAGAGCGGTCCTAATTTAAATCCAGATTTACTCAGGATAATTTTGAGGTTTAGGTTACACCCTGTAGCATTTTGCGCCGACATTCAACGAGCTTTTTTAGAAGTAGGAATCGCGGATGAGGATAGGAAATTTTTGAAATTTTTATGGAATGATGGGGAGGGGTCCTATCTCCATTCCGATGCTGCTAAACGAATTAGGACATTACAATTCTGCAGAGTTCCCTTTGGGGTGAAATGTTCCCCATTTCTATTATCGGCAACAATCAGGCTTCATTTGAAAAAATTCGAGAATGACTACCCGGAAGCAACAGAAATGTTACGATCTCTCTACGTGGATGATCTCATCTCTGGCACTGAGGATATGAACAAAGCATTACAATTGTCTAAAGAAATGATGTATATTTTAGGTGAAGCTAGCATGAATCTCAGGGCTTGGATTTCTAATTGTTCTAAGCTTAATCAGTTGTGGAAGACAGACAATTTCGAATGTCGAGAAGATCCGGAGGAATCCAATGTTGAACTAAAAATATTAGGGATTATTTGGGACAATACGAATGACGTATTACTGATTGACACTTCACAATTTAACAAATTACCGGAGGACAGAATTATAACAAAGCGATATATTTTGGCTGTTTGCGGAATGTTATTTGATCCATTAGGGATCATGAATCCATTTTTGATTCGC
The DNA here is from genome assembly GCA_963930645.1 of Salticus scenicus. Taxonomy (NCBI): domain Eukaryota; kingdom Metazoa; phylum Arthropoda; class Arachnida; order Araneae; family Salticidae; genus Salticus; species Salticus scenicus. The sequence goes on along the minus strand of OZ005654.1, from coordinate 16,658,468 downwards.
ATAAAAATTATATTACAATCAGTATGGGAAAATGGTAACCAGTGGGACGAACCTGTTCCACATGAAACTGAAATGTTGTTTTTAGAGTGGCTAAATGAAGCTAAAAATTTTAAGTTCACTGGAATTCCTAGGCTGTACTTTAACGAACTTTGATGGAACGCAGTAGAGGTACACATATTTTCCGATGCTAGCCCAAAATGTTATGGTTCAGTGGCTTATTTTCGATTTACGAATTCTGAAGAATGCAAAACAAGTTTTATAATTTCTAAGTCTCGACTAGCCCCTTTGAAGAAGATTACATTACCGAGACTTGAATTACTTGGCACTTTAGTCTCAGCAAGATTAGGGTCGTATCTTAAATCTGTTTTTCCTATGCTCGACCCCAGAAATATTTTTTATTGGACTGACTCTCAGATTTGCCTTCATTGGATAAAAAATTCAGCTAACGATTATAAGCAGTTTGTGAAAAACTGAGTGATAGAAATCAGGGAAAAAACTGATCCTGAAAAATGGCACTTTTGCAAAGGCAAGGTCAATCCGGCGGATAAATTGACGAGAGGTGTGAAAGCAAATTCCTTAATGAATGACAAAGTATGGAGTCAAGGACCAGCTTGGTTGTCAGAATTAAGTATACCGTATGACTCTCTAGTGGAATTTTCCTATGACATGGACAGTGTGGTTGAAGAAAGACATGGAGTTACAACACTTCAGGTTAACGTAGAAGTTCCAATGCCATTATTAAATCTGGAGAATTACAGTAGTTTGAATAAAGTTTTGGGAACAACCGCCTATGTTTTTAGATTTCTAAATAACATCAAATCTAGGTCTGAAAAACGTTCAGGAGCGCTGACAGCAAATGAAATATCTGCAGCAGAAAATTATTGGCTTCTATTTGTGCAGCAAAGTGAATTTAACAAAGAATATACTACATTAAAGGCAAAAAATTCAGTTTCTCCTGATTCTAAGTTATATAGTTTGTATCCCATTTTGACAACAGAAGGCCTAATAGTATTAAAGGGAAGAATTCAAGGTTCTAATTTTTCTGATGAATCTAAGCATCCAATTATTTTGCCGAACAAGGCTCGATTTACTAATCTTTTGATCATGAAGGGACACGAAAATTTAGGTCATTCTGGTATATATGACACACTCACTCAAATAAGAGAACGTTTTTGGATCATTAAGGGCAGGCAAGCTGTGAAATCCTGCTTGAACAAATGTTTTCTATGCAGACGGTTTAAGGCCAAACAAGGACAGCAAGTAACGGCTCCGCTACCCATATCAAGAACTAGTGAAGCTCAACCTTTTGAAGTCGTCGGAATCGATTTTGCTGGACCCTTATTCACGAGAGACAATAACAAATCTTACATTGCATTATTCACGTGTGCAGTCACTCGAGCAGTGCACTTGGAGATAGTCTCCAGTCTCAGTTCTGAACATTTTCTACTTGCATTCAGACGTTTCATCTCCAGAAGAGGTGTGTGCAAGGTTGTGAATTCCGATAACGCTCTGACTTTTAAGAGTAGTTGAAAATGTTATCTGAAAGGAGTCGGTCGTGCTTGACCGCTTAAAATATAATCGTTTAATTAAATGTTTATTTGTGTTTAATTGTAAATCCGTGTTATGTGTTTTTTTTTGTGATCTGTGACGTGAAAATAAAGTATAAAATGAAAAAGAGAAGATTACCTTCATTATTTATTTGAAATGGATTTTCACGAAAGGTGTGTGTGAGTGAAAGATTATAGAACAAGGGGAATGGAAAAGTAATAGAAGGCGAATATGAAGGGGGTTATCATAAAACTTCCGATTATGAATTGGACCATCCCATAAAATTTCACATCCGTCACAAAATTGAATCGTAGGATCAATTTTCCTATTAATTTAGTATAATATCTTGACTTCATTTTTCCTATTAATTTAGTATAATATCTTGACTTCATTTTTCTGTGTTATATTCAAAAGCAAAAGTAAAATTTTCTATTTTTTTTTTTTTTTTTTTAATTTTGTGAGGTGTGTGAAATTTTAAGGAATGATCTAATAACGGAAATGTACTCTGACAATTTAACCAGAACTTGACCAGAAGTTCAACCAGAACTGGAAGCAAACTAATGTGTCTATACCTCTTAGCAGTCGAAGAGATTTCACTAGGGCCTTTTAATTGGAGTAATCATGGCCTGTTTCTAAATCTCAGATAAATAATTTAGAGAGAAAATGGTATTAAATAGGTCATAAATTCTGGTCCATATTAAAGTGGAAATTTTTGATGACAGAACAGGATAACCTATCATAATAGAGACCTTCCTGTCGGAAAGATTTTTCATGACAAATATGACTTCCTTCTTGTCTAATTGGTTCTATACATATGAGACTGCCTGGAAGAGGAATGGTTGATAACTAGATCAACTCTATAAATTACTATTGTGGCTTTAGAGATACTAGAGCGGGGATGAATTAGGCTATATAATTATATTGATCATCGATCACCTCCAATTTATCCTGGTCATGAAATTTAAAGTCAGTATCAGGGATAGCGACCAATGAAGCTATAGCTGTAAAAAGTTTTCCTCCCCCCCTCTAGAAAATTACATATAGAGTTATCAAAGGGAGCAAAAATTATCAAAACCATTTCTAATTTTTGATCATTTTAATGTCACGTTTGCTATTAGTTGTGTAAGTTTATTCATCATGCTGGTGGTGCTAGACACCCAGAGGTTTTCCAGCCTCTTTTATCTATGCTTAAGTTTATTTTTAATATGCTATCATGAGGAAGAGCATAAATATATCGGGAGATTCGATGTCAGTTAAGCGAGTAAGAGGAATTTTCATTAAATTTTAAAAATTGCACTTGGCATTATCGGTATTAGAGGTACAGTGAAGTTTATCGAAAAAAAGGAGAGAGACTCATTCATTTATTAATTTTGAAAAACAGTAACAAAAGTGTGGTGTATTTCGTCATTGTATTCCTGATTTAATCTATTGGACTGTTGGTAAGTGACGTCACGTCCAATCAATGATCTGTTCATTCCTTTTTACGTTTATCTCTGCTAGAACAGATCGCAGTCTTAAAAATGTAGTCGTTCATGTTACTTGTATTTTTCATGTGTAATTGTCATAGTCATCTATTAAATTTTGTGTGTTTAAAATGAAACGCCTCGTAATATCTTAGTTATGGCTTATAAATCTTCTCCTGTCTACAAAATATTAAAATGGCGACGAGATGAAAAAGCAAAAAGAAGTTTTGCTCTTCAACATATCTACTTCAAGATGATTAAAAATGAAATCTGCAGTTCATAGAAAAAGAACGGAATATCTTCTATACATGTGTTTACTCAAAATCTACTTATTTCATAAAGAAAATTGAGATTTCGAAATGAATCATTATGCGAACGGAGACAGCAGCAGTTAATATCATTGTCTGGTGGCGGGCAGGTACGATTTAGGCGCCAGTGAGTGTAATTATCGTCTGCGATAATCTGCGACTTTTTATTTTTCGGGAAAGAGAAAAAAAAAAGGTATTTACACATTTATTTTATTTTTTTTCTTTCTGTTCTTTTATTAGATTGCATGTTTTTATTGTTAGAACTAGCATAATTTTATTAAAAATGTTTCAGAATTTTAAGGAATTCAATGATTCGATTGAATCGTTTGAGATTTATGTAAGGAGACTGGAACAGAACTTTATTTTGTTTGATATTAAGGATGAAAAAAAAGTTAGTGCCTTAATAACTCTTATCGGACCGAAATTATATAATTTACTTACAAATTTACTGTTCCCAGATCTCCCTGAATCAAAAACTTACACTGAATTAGTAGCTGTCTTAACAAAACATCTATGTAAAATTCCAAACAAAATCAGTGAACGGATTAAATTTAGAAAATGTTGTCAAGGAGATAACGAATCTGTGCAGGATTTTAGTGTTCGATTAAAGAAACTTACAACACATTGCGCGTTTACAGGCGATTCGCTGTCAGAAAATTTGTTAGAACAATTTTTACGCGGATTAAAAAATGAAACAATCCAAAACAAATTAATGTCTCAGGTTGAAGATTTAACATTTGAAAAAGCAGTAGAACAAGCCGTAACTATGCAAAGTACTGAAAACGACATGATAGAATTACAGAATAAAAATTTGAATTTGAATAAAGTTTCTGTTAGTGTTAGGAAACCAAAACAAAATTATTCTCAAAATAACTTAGTAAGCAAACAAAACGTGAACAAAACTGCGAGTGCAAATAAAAGTAAAACTTATTGTTATCGTTGTGGAAATAGCTCTCATTTAGCAAATGTTTGTAAATTTATTAATGCAGTTTGCAATTTTTGTAAAAAACGTGGTCATTTGAGTAAGGTGTGTCGGAACGCACAAAACAATGTTACTCAAAAGAAAAATGTAAATGTTCTTGATACTGTAGACATTTTGTCATTACAATCTGAAGGCACTAAACCTATAAAAATTTGGGTTTTGATAGAAAATAGTGCTAAAGCAGAAATGGAACTTGATACGGGATCGGCGATTTCCGCCGTACCGATAAATCGTTTTCGGAGATTATTTCCAGAACATAAAATGTTTCCTGCTGATGTACAATTAAAGACAGCCACGGGAGAAATTTTCCAGCCCGAGGGATTTGTTAGAGTAAATGTAACTTACGAAAACAAAACTAGGAATGTTAAGTTATATTTAGTTAAAAAAGACAATTTTCCTTTATTGCTAGGTAGGGATTGGATAACTACATTTAATATATTCCCAAACAATTTACAAACTGTTCCGGTAAACAAAGTACAAATCTCGGAAAATTTAAATAATTTACTGAATAAATTTCCGGATTTATTTACAAATAACGTAGGTGAAATTAAAAATGTTAAAGCTGAATTACATTTAGAGAAAGACTCATCACCAATATTTTGTAAATCGCGAACAGTTACGTATGCATTAAGGAATGCGGTAAATGAAGAATTGGAAAGATTAGAAAATGAAGGGATAATAAAAGCTGTTAGTACTAGTAAATGGGCAACACCTATTGTTCCGGTGGTAAAACCTAATGGGAAAATTCGTTTATGCGGCGATTTTAAAGTCACGGTAAATAAATTTTTAAAGGTTGACAAATACCCGCTACCAAAAATTGAGGATATATTAGCAACTTTAGGGGGTCGATTACATTTTACAAAAATTGATTTAAACCAAGCATACTTGCATTTACCGGTAGAGGAAAATTCACAAGAATTACTTACGATTAACACTCCTAAAGGCTTATTTAAATTTACGCGATTACCATACGGAATTGCCAGTTCGCCAGCAATATGGCAGAGAACTATTGAACAAATTTTAAAAGGTATAGAGGGTATTTCAGTTTTTATTGACGATATATGCATCTCAGGGGAAACGGATGAAATACATTTAGAGCGATTAAAACAAGTGCTAGAAAGGTTACGTGAATATAATCTTAAAATAAATAAAGAAAAATCTTTTTTCATGAATGATGAAATTACATACTGCGGTTACAAAATTGATAAAAATGGCATACACAAAACGCAAGAAAAAATTTCTGCTATTTTAAATGCTCCAATACCTCAAAACGTAACTCAAGTAAAAGCGTTCCTAGGCTTAGTATCTTACTATTCTAGATTTGTTCCTAAATTATCTACGATTGCTTATCCTCTAAATGAATTATTACGTAAAAATGTAAATTTTCAGTGGACTAAAAAATGTGAAAATTCATTTAATGCAATTAAACAGGAAATTACTTCCGAAAGGATTCTCACCCACTTTAATCCTAAATTACCCTTAATTTTAGCCACTGGTGCTTCTCCTTATGGAATTTCGGCAGTACTTTCGCATACAATGCCAGATAACTCCGAAAAACCCATAGCTTTTGCTTCTAGAACTTTATCTTCTGCAGAAAAGCGGTATAGTCAGGTAGATAAAGAAGCGTTATCAATAATTTTTGGTGTAAAGAAATTTTTTCAATTTTTATATGGTAGGAGATTTACACTGTATACAGATAGTAAACCCCTAGTTTCCATATTTTCACCCGTAAAAAGTATTCCGGTACTTTCGGCAGCTAGAATGCAAAGATACGCATTATACTTACAGACATTTAATTATGATATTAAATATAAAAAATCTGCAGAGCACGGAAATGCCGATGCTCTATCACGTCTTCCATTAAGTAGTGAAGACTTACTGCTGCCGTCGTCCGATTCGCTACAACCAGAAAAAGTGTCACCAACTTTGTCGCCAAATTTATTTGGCAACCCTGATGAAACCGATTGTTTATTTATTCATCAAATCACATCGTTACCGTTAAATACAAAGATATTATGTGCAAGTTCTAAGCGAGATCCAACATTGAAAGAAATGTATCGACATTTAATATCAGGCACACAGATGCCAAATTACTTACTTTTTGGACATAAACAACAGGATTTTTCTATACTAAATAATTGCATACTACAAGGGAATCGTGTTGTAATTCCTACTGTTCATAGACAAAAAGTGTTGGAAGATTTGCATTTTGGCCATTTTGGCATAGTAAAAATGAAAGCACTTGCACGTAGTTTTGTATGGTGGCCAGGTATTGATAAAGACATTGAGAATTTAGCAAATAACTGTTCTGTTTGTATTAAATTAAAACATAATCCTCCCAAAATGGACAACCATCACTGGGAATGGCCTACAACACCTTGGAACAGAATACATGTAGACTTTTTTGGTCCAATGATGGGGGAAATGTTTTTAATCGTAGTAGATGCCCACAGTAAATGGACAGAAGTGTTCATTGTTCCTAATACTACGGCTGAGAACACTATAAACTGTCTTTCTTCGCTTTTTGCCAGATATGGCTATCCTGTGTCCCTTGTGTCTGATAATGGGCCACAATTCATTTCAGAAAAATTCGAACATTTTCTACAAAGTAAAGGCATAAAACATAGTTTAACTGCACCATATCATCCCTCTACAAATGGTCAAGCCGAAAGATATGTCCAAATTATTAAAAAAGGATTGAAATCCTTAAGTTCAGAACCCGGAAATCTCCAATTTAAGTTGAACGAATTTTTATTCCAATACCGAATAATGCCTCATATTACAACAGGGGAGAGTCCCGCATCATTATTTCTGAAAAGAAATATCAGATCAAAATTAGATTTGCTTGTACCAAATGTTAAAAATTATGTTGAAAGCAAACAACATAAAAATGTTTTTAACAAGAAAAAGATAAGAGAATTCCAAATAAATGAAAAAGTTGCAGTACGCAATTATACATCAGGAGACAAATGGAAAATAGGTAAAGTAATTACCAGATTAGGTAAACTACATTACAAAATTCAAGTAGGTCCATGTGTATGGAAAAGACACGTTGATCAACTGAAAAGTGTAGGTTCCAGAGTACAAGTGGAGGAAGCTACAAGTCCTGGTGCAAATATTTCCATGGTTCCCGATAGCAATAGTCCACACCTACAAAGCAATGGAGAATCTAAGTCTGGTAGGAGGCCTGCCATGATACCAGATCCAGCGCCAACCGATCCTGTCAGTACACCAGATCCATTGCCAACCAATCCTTCCACTACATCAGATCCAGTACCAACCGACAGTAGATCTGTGTCTACAAAGCCTGGAGAAATTGACTGTGATAAAAATATCAACAGTACTCTAAATAAAAATGAACTAAAATGTGAACATTCAAAACTTAAAAACACTAATTTGTCTTCTTCTGAACAGGTTGTAAGACGATCATCTAGAGTAAGAAAACCTCCCATCAGGTATGGTATACGGAATTAAGGGGAGGAGAGTTGTGGTGTATTTCGTCATTGTATTCCTGATTTAATCTATTGGACTGTTGGTAAGTGACGTCACGTCCAATCAATGATCTGTTCATTCCTTTTTACGTTTATCTCTGCTAGAACAGATCGCAGTCTTAAAAATGTAGTCGTTCATGTTACTTGTATTTTTCATGTGTAATTGTCATAGTCATCTATTAAATTTTGTGTGTTTAAAATGAAACGCCTCGTCATGTCCTAGTTATGGCTTATAAATCTTCTCCTGCTCACAAAATATTAAAAAAAGAGTAAAAGAAAAGGACTTCGGTCAATTTGTAGTAAGACTGGGTAGTGATCGAAAGTTAATTCTGATATAGGAATCAAAATAGAAGGGTAATGAATGCTGTTCAACAAAGTGGGATCGGTAATTGTTCTTAAACCTTATGGAGGCTATTTCTGGTAGGAGATGAGAATATGTTAAATCCCCAGAGGGAGAGATTTGTGCTCATACATTTAATAAGTGTGTACTCATGTTTGAGTTAAGGCCGATTGTCTACACTAGGAGCGTACAGTCGGTAACAAAAGTGTCCGAACACTAGCAAAAATTCCTATGTAAAAAAAGTACACTTCATACGGTTTTGTTAAATAAATCCTTATAGAATCATGTTCTTACACTGACTAAGAACAGGATTCGACAAGTATTTATTTAACAAAACCGTATGAAGTATACTTTTTTTACAAAGGAATTTTTGCCAGTGTTCGGACATTTTTGTTACCGACTGTAGGTCTAAGGAGGGATGCCTTCTGTGGAAGGATTTCTACAAGGATATATAATAAGGAAATCAGGCTCCAAGGATGAATTATCAGCCAATTGAATTCTCATAATTTCGAGAGATTAGCCAATAGGAAATTTAGAAAAGAGTGCTAAGAAAACTGATGTTAAAAATTAGAAAATGTAGATTTATAAGATATTTAACAAACAAATAGAGTCACAACCACGAATTTAGAATTAAAAATATATTTATGATAATTAAAAATGTGAAAATTCAAAGAAATTGAGTCCACGAATTGATTTTGCTTGCAGATCATTGGTTCTAAATTCAAAGTAAATTTGTGATCATTCTCCCAGAATTGCTGCAATTTTCTCTGAACATTTGGTGGAAAAAAGCCCAATGAAAATTGGCGATTGTTCAGAAAAGGACCATTTGAAATACTATAGCACTTATAATAGCACTTGCAACAAATTACGGCAAATATTTAACGAAAAATTTGCACTTAGCAATATTTTTCTGAAATTTCTTTTCCTAAATGCATATAAATTCGATAATATATGACTGTTTCTTAGCCAATAAATCTCATCGCTGTATCATACATTTAATTTAAAATAAACTGAGAAAGCTTTAATAGTCTGCCATGTTACATAGTGTTTCACCAGCCTTATGATGAAGTTGTCTTTCTTTTGGACCTGTGTTGTGTTAAGTTATAGTTGATTGGTCTAGTGATCAAACTAGTTAAAAAGAATCTCTCACGTTATGAGTTTTAACTTTATGAACATTTTATTGCTGAAACAATAGGTACATGTAAAATTGACGCTTTCGCCATAGAAACAAAGAGAAATCGTAAATGTTAAGAAAAAAAAATTGTAACTCTTTATAATAAAGTACTTATTTAGATTATATTCTGGGAAGTCTAGTCAAGTATTTTTCAAACAACAACTATAAAAAAGTTGTTGACAGGGAAACAAGTTTTTTTTTCTTTTTAACTCATTTCTGCAAATATTTAAAGTCAGTTGCCAGTGATTACCGTTGAAAGAGTAAGACCATACGGAAGTGTTCGTTGAGAAATATGAAATATTTTTATTTATTTCGGTTGCGCTTATTTAAAATCCCTAGACAACCATAATCCGTAAAAGAGTAACAGTAAAAAAGGAAAGAAACAGAAAACGAGGACTTTTTTTCGATTTTTTTTTTTTTTTTTTTTTTTTTTTTTTTTTTTTTTTTTATTGTCCTTTAAAATTATTTGCCTAGGTTTGTCATGGAAATAGTCTGATTAAAAAAGTCTTTATAAGAAAACGGGAAATTTCGGCACTCATTGCATTACTCAGGAAGTCTTTAATACAGTACTGTTTTAGAAGAAGTACACTGTGTAAAAAAAGTAGAAGGACATTAGATAGTTTTAAAAATGTATCTTTTATTTTTAATGAAAGTATTTTTATGTGTAATATTTTGCAGATTATTTAACAAGAAAATATCAGTATCATTACCACGATTTCCAAAAATAAATTATTAATGACAACAAAAATAGTTTCTACTTCTTTTAACTCTGTAAAAAAAAGTAGAAGGACAGTAATACAAAATATAAAATACAAGCAGTTTTAATAAGGAATACTCTTCCCATTGGCTTTTATGACTTTGAATATTCTATTTGGTAGTGAATCATAGAAAGATTGGATTCCTGTTTGGCAAAAATTAATCTGTGAGCTGTTCAAAGCTACTCGAAGCTCAGTAAGGAATTTAAACATTTTCCCACTGGCATATACTTGACGAGCAAGCATTGATCAGATGTTTTCTACTTTTTTAAGGTCTGGGCTTTTAGCTGACTTAGGTAGAACCTGCACATTATTTGCAGCAAACCAATTTTTAACTCTAAGGGGATGTAAAGGGCAGCTTCATCTTGTTGAAACATCCACTATTCTCCTCCTAATTAAGAGCCATAAGTAAGAAGCTCAGAATTCCAGAATTCAGCCCTTTAATATAGCCTGTATGTTTCTGCATACCACTGAGAAAGATCAGACTGGTTCTTCTTCCATACCTAATTGATTATTAAATCATCGACCCCCCTCCTCATTTATGGAGTTGAATAAAATTCTTCTACATTCTTCAGACAATGCCAGTATTATTGGTAACCATCTAAATCGTCTATATTAAACTTCTTTTCGTCTGAAAATATTATAAAAGTCGAATCTGAAGTTAAAGGTACGTGTTTTTTAACCCATGATAACGGTAATCAATCTGTGTTTTTTTCCACTTTGGATGATGTTTCAGCTATTTGAAACTGAATTATTTGGATCTTGTCATGTATTTGCAAATTGTTTGCCTTGACACATGAGTAAGTCCTGCTTGATTTGGAGCCTTTGCGATACTACCACTGCTCTTTTTAAGGTCATGAGCAAGTTTTCTTTTATCGCGAAGCATTAACTTTTTAGGCCTACCAGTCATATTATCTCCTGCAGCAAATCTCCTGCAGCAAAGTAGCTTAAAAATATCCGTATACTACGAAAAAAAAATTAATGTCAGAAATTCTCCATACCAGTATATTATTGAGAATATTTGTACACAACAGATTTTTTCCATAATGTACTCTGCAATAATAAAATAATATACATATATTTTTTTTAAATATATCTCAAATAAAATTTTTCAATTCCAAAAGCTAGGTTCGAACCAGGCTGCACAATAGGCAAAGTTATTGCCTCTTAGTCACAAACGACATTCAGTGCTGGTAATTAGCACTTCAATATCTTGTTCTTCGTATACAAAACAGAAAAAATATGTAAAAACCAAATGAAATATACAACAATGGTAACAGACTTTATCTGGTTACAGAAATTATGTGTCCTTTGACTGATTGAGATGTATTTTTAAAGTAAAATTTTGCATGTTTAGAAAACAGAAATTTTCCGTGGAAAAATTGCAGACATTTTCTAGATTTTTTACAGTGTATAAAGAAACCATCACACTTAACATAAATAAATAAATAAATATAAGATAAAAAAAAAAAAAAAACTTTTTATATACTATGTTTTAAATTTTCTGATGAATCATAGAGCTCTTATCAATGTGCATAATATTTTTAAAATGATAATGACGTCAATTTCTGTGAGATGCATAATTTAACTTTTTATAATTTTTTAACGTTCACGTTTAATTAAATGTATTTATTTTTATATCGAAAGAAAATAAACTCGTTTTTTTTTTTTTTTTTTTTTTTTCTCCAACAATTAAATTATAGCTAATATTTTAATGGCTATTAGGATGTTATTATTTTCATGTTTTAATTAATTATAAGAAAACTAATAAAAAATTCTAAAATCGGACTTCGAAGTGTTGTGTTGTCACTGGGTTCTGAGCTATTGTGAAAGTTTCAAATGTCTAGTTAGTAGGGAAGTTAGTTAAAATTATATTGCAAGATTTGTACCGGACAAACAAACAAACAAACAAGAATAGAAGTTAATAAAAACATGGTAAAAAATAAGGAATTCTCTCGATAAAAACACAGATTATTACCATGTTTTTATTAATTTCGATTCTTATTTGTTTGTCCGGTACAAATCTTGCAATAGATTTTTAACTAACTTCCCTACTACAGCTAGACATTTGAAACTTTCAGAATAGCTCGAAACCCGATGACAACACAATACTTCGAATCCCGATTTTCGAATTTAGTTTTCCTTTATTTAATATATTAGTTTTCCTTTAATTAATTAAACTAGGAAAATAATAACCTCCTAATAGCTTTAAAAATAGTCACTAAATTTTAGCTATAATTTAATTGTTGCCAAAAAAAATTTTACGAGTTCATTTTCTTTCGACATAAAAATAAATACATTTAATTAAGCATGAACGTTAAAAAATTGTAAAAAGTTAAGTTATGCATCTCACAAAAATTGACGTCATTATCGCTTTAAAAGTTTTATACGCATTGATAAAGTGCTAATGTAGTTCTATAGCTATGATACAACAGAAAATTTAAAAACATAGTATAAAAATGTTTCTTATCTTATAATTATTTTTAGTAATTTGACATCTCGAAATCAATATAAAAAAGCGTATGCACCAGCACTATAAGACTACATCGCGATAGGTTGAATTTATTGAAACGAGACTAGATATGAATAGGGAGTCGATATGAATAGTTTACTATGGAACCATAGATAATCATTAACTGGCACTAAAATGTAATTATTACAGACATTATGGTCATACACGGAGAAAAGGAATATTTAAAAATAAGATTTAAAAAGACCCGCATTGAATGAAACTTTGCTTTTCTTTGTTATGACCAGATCATTAAAGAATTTAAAGGAATAAATTTTCTTTTAACTGACTATACACTCTTTCTTGAAAGTATTTTTCTTCAAAAAGATTTTGATGCTTCAACAAAGAAACTATTTTTGCGAATTCCCGACATTATTTTTTGCATCGCGAGAAAATTTTAATTGCACTGCAGCTATAGTGTGCGTTGGGGAAATAAAACCAACTTAACTAACAACAGCTTTCGATGGCATACATTTTCTAAAATTTTAAATTCGTTTTAAGGAAGTAATTATTTTAAAGTTGGGTAAGAATGCTGTTTTAGTATTTATTTATTTAAAAATGTCCGCATAAATGGAAGAAAGCAAAAATTCTTCCAATTCTTTTCATAAGAAAATATCTGTTTTGTCCGCACTAAATTTAAAAAAAAAACATTACTGTAATACTATTTTACTTATTCATTGGATATTATGAATAACAGAAATAAAGTTCTTAAAAAAAAAGGTTTAGAATTTTTTAGTAAATTGGGTTTGTTATTTTGAGATTATGCCAAGTCAGTTTGAATATGTAAACTATTTAAAAAGTCATTCTTTAAAATTATGTTTTAAGAAGTGTTAGTTCATACAATTTAAGAGGAAAAATAACAATTTTAATGTACAATTTATATTTTTAAATTTTAATGAGTGAGTAATATAAATTCCTGCACAAAAACTCAGTACATACATTAAGCAGATTTTCTGTAGAAAGGCATGAAGTTCTCTGTTAATTATTTAATAAAAAGTTTGATGTATGGGAGAATTTATTCTCATTAATTTCTGAATCCCACTCCTTCCAGACCAGACAAAAGCATCATTACAGTTTGCGGTTAGCAGCCTTGAATTTTGAATAATAAGAAATATACTATTGCACAATCGATGAGTTCACAATTACTGAAAAAGGAAAAGTCTCACTTAAAAATTATTGTAAGTACAACTCTGTTTAAAAGAAAAAAAAAAAATTCTTTGTTTTAAATCATCTTTAGTTTAAAAAATAAAGTATTGGTAAAATGTAAAATCTTTAGAAGAGTGAAAATCGATAGTAAAAAAATAATGTTGGCTAGCATCTACCATCGTGATCTAAAACTCGTATTTTTGTTAATTTATTTTTATCCATATACATACATGGAATTCCGTATATTCATATCGGTGCCACATGTGCGTGTGGGCGTGTACATGGAAGAAAAAAAACAATGTTCCTTTAATCATATTCCCGCAACCTAAAATTTTTTCTAAGCATTACTTCTTTTATTAAGGATTTTTGAAGTCCGCACGGATTTATGACGCACCCGGTCTATGGTAATTCTTACACTAACAACTAAGGCTTTATATTTACAGAAAGACATAATTCACTTTTACGTTAATAGCTTAAAAAATCGACCTAATTCAGTAAATTAGTTTATCTTTCTCTCTGTGTGTGATACAAATATATATATATTATACAATGGAAATTTTTTCATTACGATAATTTCCAAAATTTTCAATTAATTTTGAATTTAAACTAGGCAGTGAATTTGCTTTGCCAGCTAGATCTTTTCAAACTCCCATTAAATAACAATTAAAAAAAAATCCTTTATGAATCTATTTTATTAAAATTCTGTATATAAATAATCCATAGGAAGATATCAGTTATGTTGAATAATCAATTTACTTCGTGATTTTGTTTTTCACATGTATAACAATAAAATAAAATCTATTCTTCAGACTGAGCCAGAAGCAAATACTTATGCTTGGATTATTACAATTATATCTTTGACGAAGTAATTAGAAGATGTAAAGCTAAATAATTTGGATTTATATAATTTTATTTGGCTTTTATTTAGTTTTTATATCTGTGATATTTGGGGTCTTTTCTTTTCAAATCATATTCCTTTATTTATTTTATTAAATTTTGATTAATTTAAAGATGTATATATTCATTATTGCCGAATTTTACGCTTTTTATCTACTAGAAATTTGTAATAATATTTTTTTTTATTTAATCCGTATAAAATATTACAGAAATATATATTTAAAAATATATATATAATTTTTTCCGGTTGTAAAAAAGCGTAAAAGTTTGCAGCAATGTGCAAGACTGGTAACGCATTTAAAAATAAACACATTGCATACTGAGCAAAAAATAATATATCAGGTCATATCAATTTTAAAAAAAATAAATGAATACTTAAAGCAAAGATTTGTTATTTTTATGAACAAGTCGTTAAAGAATTCAAAAAATAAATTTTCTTTCAACGAATATTAACGCTCACCTGAAAACATCTTCATTAATAAAAATCTGGTACTTGAACAATGAAACCCTTCTTGCAAATGTTCTGAACTTTTTTTTTCGTTCCAAGACAATTTTAATTGCACTGCTGCTTGCATTTTAAAATATGCATGCAGCATCTATGCATTTTAAAATAAAACTAACTTTACTAATAACAGCTTTCGGTGACAATAGTTTGTATTTTAAAAAAATTTTGAAATTCATTTTATATAATTAGCAGTTATTTTAAAAATTGTGAAAAATTGCCATGCATTCTTTCAACGAAAATGTTTCCATAATTGGTAAGAACTGTGTAACGAAATAGGTTTTTCCCATTATTTTCGCGTGAAAACAACTGTTCTGTTCACGTTTAATTTAGCAAAGCTGTCTGATAATTTTAAATATTATATTAGACTAAAAATTAACATGCGTAGAACAGAAATGCGATTTTAAAAAATTTATTTTCATATTTTAAAAAAATAATAATTATAAAAAGAGATATTGCTTTTAGCAATGTTAATTGATTTTTTCATGTATTCTACATTTTTCTTTACAATTTGATATCTTCTTACCTTAGAATCATTTAAATAAAAAATTTTCAAAACAGGAATAAGTAAATTAATAGATAATCATTTTTACAATAATATATTTAAATATTCAGTTAGTGTAAAAATTTAGTTTAAGAATATTTGATGAATCCAGTTGAGGATACCACAGCAAGTGATGTCTCACTCATTATTAAAAAGAAGACAAATATTGCCTGTATATCGTATACAAATTTTAGAGAATGCATTAAAATACAACTTTGAAAGATATTACACCAAAAGGAAGATTTCAAACATTGTCTTTAGAGTTTTATTTATTTATTTTTTATTTATTTTTATTTTTATTTTTATTTTTTTAAGAAAATATAAAATACTTTGTAACTATGCGTACTGCCTAAAGAGTGTGTATGTACTACAAATTTGTAGTATAAAAAAAAATAGATAATGCAAAATTGAAACTTTAGTTTGAAAAATCTTTATTAATATACCAACAATTTTGTACAGTCCTGTAGGTCAACTATTATTGCTAATAATGTACTACATGCATCAAAAGCATTTAACTAGATAATATGCTTCTTTTATGTATCTGAACAATTTATATTAATTTCTGTATATTATATTTAATTTAAAATATTTTTAAATATATTGTGTCTAATATTGAAATGGCTTCCTATGATCTTGCTCGTTTTCTTTCAAAATCCCTTTCTCATGTAACTAGTACTAAACTTTATATAGTTAAAAACTCTTATGACTTTGTAGCCAAACTTAAATGCACCTCACCCTCTAAATATACTATGATTTCTTTGGGTGTTAAATCTTTTTTAAATAATGTTCCTGTTCAAGATGATTTCCTTTGAGTAGTGAGGAGATGACATGAATTCCATTATTCTTCTATTGAAATTTAGGAGCTTGTGAATTTAATTCATTTATGTATCAGGCAAACTGCCTTCATTTTTAATGCTACTTATTATTCCCAAAATGAGGGCATGGTAATGTTCTCTCTCTCCTTTGCTTTCCGACACCTATAAGCAATATTTTGAAGAAAAACTCTTCGGTGTATAAAAATTTCCTCACTGATTTAAGTATGATGATGAGACTTTTTTTCTTGTTCCCTCGGGTATCAATTTTTCCAATTTACTTTCTTTGGTCAATTCGATTTACCCTTGCATTCAATTTACTTCAGAGATTGAAAAAGATTGCTCCTTGCCTTTCCTTGACATTTTTGTGTCTAAAGACAAGGATTTTCCTACCACTGTATTTAGAAAGCCTTTCTCTTTCTCTCTTCGCTCCCCTCAACAGAAAATGTCTGCTGTATATACTTAAATTTTTCGTGCCTTACACATTTGTTCTCATCCATCTAGTCTTTCTAAACAAATTAATTACTTAAAATCTCTTGCCCTTTCGCTAGGTTATAATCCCACTATCATCGATAAAGCTCTATATAAATTCAAAAATCCTGAACCTTCTGTTTCCAAACTGCACGATTACGGTCACATTCCAGTGGTTTTGCCCTTTTATTCATCACTCTCATTTAAAATTTCTAAACTTCTTTCATCGCTTGGTTTTAAATTCATCTACAAACCCGTCAACAAAAATTAATTATCTTCTCTTAAAGATCCCATTCCTACTGGAAACCGATCTGGCATTTATCAAATCCCTTGTTCCTCGTGTAATTTAGGTTATATTGGTCAAACAAGGAGGCGTTTGAAATATAGAATAAATGAGCACCGTCGGAATGTTCGTAATGAAGAGATTTCCAAACCTTCTATTGCTTCCTAGTGCTGGACTCATGGTCATTGTTTAGATTTTTCTAAAACTAACTTAATTTATTCTTTTATCTCCGCTTTCCGTTTGGATATTCATGAAGCATTTTTCATATTTAAAAATTCGAAAAACTTGTTAATGATACTTCTTCGTTCTTGTCTGATGCTTCGAAATTACTCACGCAACTTCGTTTAATTTTGAAATGTATATTTTTTATTTACTTACTTTATTATATTTTATTTTTCAGATTTTTATTTTTTATTTTTTATTTTTATTTTATTTATTTATTTATTTACTTTCTTCTTTCCCTTTCATAATTCTGGTCACACCATTATTTAAACATTCCATTTATTTATTTTTGTTCTGTCCTTATATCAGTTTTGTGCATTGTCGTTTTGTTTGGAGCACTAGCGCCTACTTTGTTCGCCTGATGAAGGGTCGTGTTTTCTTTCGATCCGAAACAATTGTTGTGAGTTCTTGCATTTTACAGTGTTTATTCAAAGTTTTGTACTTATTAAATAGATTAACTAACTAACTAATGACCAGAGTGGCTTACAGAATAACATCTCATCGATTTTTCAATTTTTCAATTTCTCATGCTCCAAAATATTTTTTAAATGTCCAAATATCGAGTCCTAAAATTGCTCGAATAATTGAAGCTCCGCATATCTCTAATATAGTGATTAAATAAATCTTTTAAATGAATAAATTTTATTTTTTATTTTTTATTTTTTTATGTCTTTCATCTTTCTTCTTTGAATGCACACTGTGTAGATAAGTGAAGAATATTGTTTTATACAAAGACGTGATGCCAAAAGTTTTTGCTAATTATTTTTCTAATTTAATATCCTGTTTATAATATAAGGTTAAGATTATATGTATTAAATATTGTCTGGTTTAAGTAATTAAAATATTATAACACAAATGTGATTCTCTGTATTAATAAAATATCATAAATGTTGATAGAAACTTTTCTCCCGAAATTCTGAGTAATCATTCTCTTAAAATCAGTCGCTTATTTATGCTTTAAACTTAGGAAAAAATAAAAATAAAATTAAAAACTTTTTTAATTGAACAAAAATTTGTACGAACACAATTATTCCTATTAATGAAACAAACATTCTCTCTAGTGCATAAATAAATCTTACTCTGCAATTTCTACCTCTTCAATTTTTCTTTTTCTCCAGTTTCATTCTCAAGATGCATTAAATTTCAGCATATAAATATATTTATTTTTAAACAATCCCCACTTAAATATATGTTGTTGTTTTTTTAAGTCTTTTATTTTTCCTGCAAGTTTCCTTTTGAATAAATTAAGATTTCAGAAAAATTCCCTCATTATATTTCTCACATGATAAAAATGGCAGCGGCTGTATAATTTTTAAAAATTTAAGGTGTGTTGACAAATGGGAATGTTTAAAAGGAAATGGGATTCTTTTCATTCAAGCATTTCTCATTTGTCTTGTTTCCTTAATTGTCTAATGGGGATTTTTTTTTTTACATGGAAAGGTGAAAAAATAAGTTTGATTTGCTTAGCAAGCTTGAGAAAAGTTCTCATATATTATCTTTTACAAATAGTTTTATAAACAAACTATGGGCTTTGAATATTATTTGTAAATTCTGCATGATATGTAATAAGAAATTAAGTGGGATATTACTATCTAGGTTAAAATAATCAAACAGTCAGCAAAAATGTTTAAGACTTCGTACTTGGAAAAATTCCGATGGATATATATATATATATATATATTAATCCTGTTAGGAAGAGGTGTTGAATTAAGCTCTTTTCATTAAAATATAAATTGGGTATAGGAAAAACTGTGTTAAAAATTAGATTTCAGAGAGAGACGGTGAGAATTTTTCTTGTCATTTAAAAACATAAGAATATTGAGCATATAAAAATAAGTTAAAAAAAAAAAAAAAAAAACAAGGTTAATGATTTAGTTATTGCGAGATATTTCAGTTTAGCCGATAATGACAATTATATTACTACACTGCTAGATCTAAGATCAGGAGGTTCAGCTCTGAACTTCTCGACATCCGCTTTAATCCCTAGGTCCCGTTTAATTAGCCTGTGTTGATATTAGGATCTTAAAGCAATGGTTCTTAAACTTTTTCAAAGTTGGGACGCATTTACGCATTTAAAATCCTGCAAATAGTTGTAGGTGCGCTATATACAAATTTACGAGAAATGGTTATAATACCAAAGTTAAACCTGAAATTTGAAATATTATGTTATTTGCAAGTGGCGGGTAGATACTTTAAATTTACTGTTTTTTTTACGGATAACCCAAGTAGCACCGGAACGTTCTTTGGACGTCTAATGACGGTTACAATAGTTCAAACACCGTGTTTCGTGTCAAAAGAACGTTCCATTAGACGTTCAAAAATTGTATTATTTAGAACGTTCTAAAAAAGTGTGCGTTGTACCTTCCATAAAACGTACAATTTCGGTTCTATATAAAACGTTTAAATGTAACACCGTCATAAAACGTTCTGTCTCAGTGCGATTATTACGAATAGGACTAAATGCCCAGATTCAATTTCGGTTTCGTGATATTCATTGATTGTTGGTGTTAGGATTAAAACAAACTAACTACATGAAGGTCCTAGGTCTGGATGGTGTGTCCTCCGTGGAAATCATTCTAAAAATGCCTAACCCATATTTACGCGAGTTTCAAAGAAAATCACGGAAAACTCAGAGAACCTAGGTCGACGAGCGCGACCATGAATCGAAACCGACACTTTCCGTCTGTAAGCTTCGAGAGTAGAACCTCGCGGTCACTAATACTCATCGGGAAGTTACAAAAACAAGTTTTTTTTTTTTTTTTTAAGCATGATTTTAAACTTTTATTATATTTTATTTATGATTTTATTTGAATGTTACTGATAAGTTATCAGTATTGATAATGTTGTTAAATCATTACTCTGATTGATTGTTCGTTTTCTTTTTTTTTTTTTTTTTTTTTTTTTAAGTCCAAATTTTATTTAATAAATTTTAATAAAAGAAAATTATTTAATATATATTTAAAAAATTATTATCTTAATAGATGAAAATTTTACATAGCCATTCTCTTTTAATTAAATTATTTAAAAGAAATACCTTCTACCCATCGCACTACTTTATTCTGTAGCATTCTATATAACAGCGCCACTTAACCAGATAACATGAACAAAAATTTAATAAACACTGTATCTCAAAATAAAAATTTTGCATATTATATTTGTTGCAGATTTCACTAACACATGCTGAGGTATAGCTATCTGGAAAAATTGCATAATAAACAGTACGATATCGGGAGGCATATACCCAAACTGAATTATCATAGTTTTTCATAATATATATTTCATATACTCATGTTAGTGAATTTTTAACAATAATAATAATCATAACAATTAAAAAAAGATCTGAGATATTGCTTTCCTTTAAACGGGATTAAGTTACAGCACAGTAGTACCACCTCTCAATCAATATATTCTCAAATTAGATAAACATAGTTTAACATAATATCTATCTCACGTATCAAGTTTGGTGCAGTTTTATTCAATAGAAACTGAGATACTGCCCTCCGTTACATGGGGGGGGGGGGATTACATAATAGCTGAGCACCTATTGGGTCATATATTCCAAAAAATAATCAGGGCCAGTTTAAATCAAAGTCCAACTAAATATCAAGTTAGGTTAAATTCTGTCCACTGATTCTTCAGATACAATTTCCACAAAATTTTATTAACCTTTTATTTTCCTTTCACTGAATATTTTGTTCAATACTGAAATGTACACTAAAAAAAAATATGCTTTTCCGTTTAATTCGAGATTTTAAAATTGAAAAATAAAGTGATCTCCTAAGTTTTTAAAATACTTTATAAAAATTTAAATAATTGTTTAACTCAGCTCCATTTTTCCTTAAAATATTGACTATATATTTTCTATAGCTATAAATGGTTAATAAATTTCTGTTTCAAATGTTGAACTTTGAAACATGATTTTTGCAGATGTAAGAAGGGAAGGGCAGATGATTTGTGGATTGCATTTGTTTAATTTTCGCTGACTGTGCAAAATAAACGCCAAGGCCAAGGCATCTGGCATATCAGAGATAATCAGTTCACGTTCACACATAGCATAGTTAAGTATAAATAAGTTACTTGTCAGCTTCAGATTTGTAAGTTCTTTTGGACGTGAACAAGGTAAGATTTGAGTAACTAAGACCTGGAATTATTTAATATTTAGTGGAAATTAATAGGAAATTAATATTAGGGAAAAAAAATACTCCAGATTTTAAATTTTAAAGAATAATAATTTAAAAAATGAATTTTAATCTCTACTTAAATCTATTTGTAAAATACTTTGTTCGAGTTATAAAATTTGTTATACATATGTTTTAAAATACAACAATACCAAGTATATTAAAATTTCTCGGAAACTATTTAAATTTAGAAAGTAAAATTCAATTATTTAAATTTTATCTATTTCACATCTTTAAATTTTATATTGTAAACAAAATTTAATGATATAAAAAGAGAGGAAAAAAAAAAGAAAAACTTATTAATCAGGAAGCATTTTAAACATATTTTTTTAGAATTTAACATTTCGAATTTTAATTTCTAAACTTAAACAGTTTTCGAGAAATATTACTATGCTTGATATCGTTATATTACAAAACTATGCAAAATTTTATAACTCTTAGGTCAGTAATTAAAAAAAAAAGGTTTTTAATTTCTAACAATTTTTTTTTGTAAATTACTATGTTAGTTATAATATTTCGCATATATATACATTGAAGTATAACAATATGAAATATGTTAAAATTTCTTGGAAACTTCTTAAATTTAGAAAGCAAAATTAAAAAATTGAAAATTTATGAAAATGCTTAAAACGCTTCCCGATAAATAATTTTTTTTTTTTCTATTTTCTATTTTTAAATTCGAAATTAAAGCCTTCCGAATGTTTTTTATTTATAATAAGCACGGTTTTTAATTTATTATAAGTCATTTTTAGAAAACTTGACACAGTACATTAGACACAACATTCTGTAATCTGAGAGTAAGAACGCTAAATTTATGCAGAAATATGAGCATTTTTAGTAAAAGATATTTAGCTGCGCTTGCACAAGATTTAACAAAAACTTTTTTTAGTCAAATGTATAGTGTCGCTGTGGGGAAAAAAAAATAATACTCAAGCAAACATTCTGAAAAGTCAAAATGATATCGTCAATAGAATTAGTTGAAATTTTAGCACTATTAAAGATAAGCAAAAGCATACGCATGTAATGCATATTTTTATTTTTAATAAATCCTTGTGAATACACTGTAAGTTAATTAAATTAAAATATGGATAAAACCACTTTTCATTGGCTTCTCTTTCATACTGCTTAACTAATTCTATCGATGATATGTTTCTAAATTTCCCTGATATTTGTTTGGTTATTTTTTCAGAGTAATTATGTATTTGGATAGTAAATTCTGAAAAAGAAACTTTGTCACCATTTGTGCATGCAAAGCAATTTTTTTTTTTTTTTTTTTTTTTTTTGTAAAAATACTCATATTTCATCTTATATTAATATTTTTATATTCTGTTTGTATTATGCTATGTCTGAAGTACTATGTCAAGCTTTCTAAAAATGGCATTAAATTGATCTGAAAACCCCTTATGTTGTACTCGTATAAGCAAAAAAATGTTTGACAAATTTTCTATAACGTTAATAAAAAAAAACAAGAAACTTAATATCTCAATGAATGCACGTGATACTGACTCAACTATGAATACAGATAAATTAAAGAAGCACATTACAATAATAAATGCTACAGCTACAACGAATTTCAAGTGTAAATCTTCATAAATAAAATAACTCTTTTTTTTTTTTAACCCTTTTTTCCTTTCAAGACAAAATCTTTACATAAATATATGTGGAATAACATGTTTTTTTATACCCATGAAGTTTCATGCACTTTATCAAGATTTCTCTAGATATTTGACAAAACTTCTAAATCAGAAAACAACACATTATTTTGCCACTCGTCTGTATATCATGAAAATGGCTAAAAATTGACTTTTAAACTTTGGAATTCAAGCATTCTCTGGAATAAAAACTATTTATATTAATGGAGACAGCACGATAAAATTGTTGTGAAATATATGCTATATAAAATATGAGCAATAGTTTTAGTTATAAAGTATTTATACAAAAGCTATTTCTATATGTTTTCTTTCTTTAATTTCTTTTTTCTTTTTTTCTTATACTAATCTTCTGAACCAGAAAATAATGGCATCCAATAAGTAAAAATTATGTTTTTGGCATAATCATAGATAGAGTTTGGGCGAGGACGGCTTTCTTTCCTTTTACTTATGTCTAACATAATATAAAAAGGGAAAACGTTATCAATTTTAAAGCACAACTCTGGTGGGTTATTTTTATCTAGATTTAGTAAAATAAAGAAAATATGAAAACAACAGGGAAAAAATGAAAACAAATAAATTATTACGTAATTGTTTTTTTTTGTTTTTTTTTTAAGTATTTGTTATTATTATACTATTTATTATAATTATTATTAATAAAAAATAAAAAATATATTTAATAAGTAAATAAATAATATACTAAGAAATGATATATTAATTATAAATAATATACTTACTATATTTTTTATTAAAAATAATAATAATAATTACATTTTTTATTATTTAATATGCCATGGTAGCATAATTACATCAAATGAGTAAAAATTGCGTTGACTCAATTTAAAGAAATTCAAACATTTAATGATTACCAATTACATTGCCATGTGGAATAAGTTTAAATATCTGTAAACATTATTTTTGTAAACTGCTGCTGTAAACTGAAAATATGAATACACACATGCACTGAAATTTAAAAATATGAAGTATGTTAAATATTTTGATTAAAAAAATTATATTTAAGTATTTGGAAATTTTTAAAATTTCTTCCTTCTAACTAATTTTTAAATTTTCGTTTCAATTCCTTATTATTATAAATTAACAATATATTCTAAACTCAATTGCATATAATTTTAGCGGTGTATTGGTGCATTAATTTTCGAAAATATTTTTTATGTTGGAATATTAAAACTTTCTATGAACTTCAGCATTCAAATATATTTTTAAACTATCCATGGACTTACAAAGTAGTACCCAGAAATGTTTAGAATATACAGGGTGCAAAGTCGAGAGCAGGCCTTTATTTGCGCAACAATTGTTCTCAGACGTCCTCCAATTACAAAATGTATTTAAAAAGAAATGTAAGCATTCATTATATGACGTATTTAAATTTAAAAAATCAATTTATTAAAAATCACAAAAATTGATAATTTTTATACAGTTTTCAGGACGCTAATAGTAAAAGTTGACTTTCAACTTAAAAAATATAACACGAAAAGTTTCACTTTTGTGCGCCCAAAATTGTCTGAGATAGTTGGTTTAAAAATTTAGGATTATTTCGCATTTTCTCGGGCTTTATTAAAAAGTCAATGAAAAATTCTTTAATAAAGCCCGGGATAAAGCAAACAAATTCCAAATAGGATTTTTAAACCGATCCCTTATTGAAGGCCGAAATATGTTAGAAAATCTAAACTTTAAATATCTTGTTCCATTTTGGGAGAATATAAATGAAACTTTTTGTTAGGATGAGTGTCAATTTTTCTAAATATCACTATAGGGATCTGGGACTGTATAAAAATTTAGTTTTTGTAATTTTGAAAAAATAGATATTTTAAATTTAAACATGTCATACCGCAAATGCTCATACTTTTTAAAACATTTTCTAACTGAAACTATATGTTTGCGACCAATAGTTGCGGAGATAAAGACATTCTCGTGACTATCTTTGCACTCTGTATTTAAAAAAAATTAATATATATATGTATAAATGAATTTTTAATCGTAGTTAAAACCAGGCAACCGATATAAGATCACTGAAACCACATAGAACAATGAGAAGGAAATTACAACAAATTTAAATAACCTGTGGAGACTGATTGTGATTTATTGAAACATTTATTTTTTGTTTATTGATTTTTATTTTATTTAACTTCAATCTAATCATACATTTATTCCTAGATTATTCGTTGCAATTTTAATAATTTTGCCGGTGCGTAAAAACGACATGAAACTCAAATCAAAAGATACAAACAAGCAACGAGAAAAAAATAAAATAAAAACAGCATTTTTTTTTTTAAGGAAAAGCTCAGAACGGTGAAAAAGAAGGCAAAAAAAAAAACTCATCAGTGGTGACTTTTTTCACCATAGAGCACCAATGTACGATTTCGTTCGTTATCAGCTACAATAACAAATTGCCAGCGGACACCAAATCGTACAAGAAATTATAATTGAAGTTAAAAATGAAGAATAAAGTGGAATAAACAGGGGTGCAGAATATGTCCGAACGCCCGAACGAGGTTCGGGGGAAATTTTGAATATTTTTTTTTTAAGAGAAAATAAAAATGTAAATCAAAAATAACAATTTGCTACTTTGAAGTGCTTATACACTAACAGCGATATTTTTATGTTACACTGTATAATTATTCTCTTAAAGATTTATTACATAGAACAAATGACTTTGTATAGCAAAGTAGATTTTTGCATTATTGAGGGAAATTTATATTGTGTTTGGGGGAAATTTCCGAGGTTTGAACATTTTCTGCACTTCTGGAATAAACTATTAATTCAAGAAATCAGAAAATCAAATAAAAAACAACTATAAAAAACAAACATTACTCACAGGATGATGCATTCGGAAAACCCAAGGATTAAAACAAGCAAAATAATTCCAGAGTTTAGTTGTACATAGCAGATGAAGAATGATACAACACAGCAACAGGAATATGAATTACTTTTTTTTAATTGAAATAATGTTTGAAAAATTTTAACATACTTAATTTCAACGTATATGCATGAGAAATTCCATATTCTACGACAGTAATTCCCAAAAATTGTCATAACGTCTCTATATCCCTTAAAAAGTTCCTTAAATTTGTGCATTTAAAAAAAATTTCTTTTTTTCCCCTAATCTGAAGATAATGGCGTTATAGTATTAAGTACGAAACTTTAATAAACACCATAAAAGGCAAGAACTCGCAGCTGCTACCAAAAAAAAAAAAAAAAAAAAAAAAAAAACGGCAACGCATTCAACACACTCAACATGCTTGTTTGCAGCTCTCGCGCTTAGATTGTTCGCCTGATGAAGGGTTGTGTCTTCTTTTAACCCGAAACAATTGTTGCGAGTTCTTACATTTTATGGTGTTTATTCAAAGTTTTGTAATTAATACTATAACTTCATTATCTTCAGATCAGGGTAAAAAACGAAATAAAAAAAAAAAAAAAAAAAAAAAAAATTAAGAAATTTTTTAAGGGATAAAGAGACGTAATGGCACTTTTTTCGGAAAACTGCCATAGAATATATAGAATTTTTGATGCATATACGTTGAAATTAAAGGAATAGTAAGTATGTTAAAATTTCTCAAATATTATTTGAATAAAAAAAAAAAAGAAAAAAAAAAAAAAAAAAAAAGTAGTTTATTCCTGTTCATGTGTTGCATCATTATTCGTCATCAGCTATGTACTTTTTAATAAAAAAACACCACAAAACTGGCGTTGTAAAAATTATTACTTACAAACTTTGAATAAACACCATAAAATGCAATAAACTTGCAACAATTGTTTCGAGTCGAAAAAACACACGACCCTTCATCAGGCGAATAAAGTAAGCACGAGTGCTGCAGTCAAAGCGGTAACGCATCAATTGCGTTGCCGCTTTGACTGCAACACTCGTGCTTACTTTATTCGCCTGATGAAGGGTCGTGTGTTTTTTCGACCCGAAACAATTGTTGCGAGTTTATTGCATTTTATGGTGTTTATTCAAAGTTTGTTAGTAATAATATGTACTTTTTACTTTTAAACGCCCGTACTGTGGTGGTTTTTTTTTATAATGACGTCACAGTTTTTTTTTCTACACTATTTTAGAACGTTTACAGTACGTTTTCTAGAACGTTCTGAAAATGTGTATAACGTTTTGAAAACGTTCTAAAAACGTTCAGAACGTTCTGAGACCGTATACGTAGAACGTTCTCAGAACGTTTCTATAACACCGATGGTGATAATTACACGTTCATTGAACGTTCTCTGAACCGTACTATTGTACTGTTTCAAGATGAACAAATAGACGTTTATAACACGTTCAAAGTGAACGTTCTTAGAACGTGTTTGTAGAACAATTTTTGAACGTTCAGAGAACGTTTCGGTGCTGCTTGGGAATTAACTTTAGTTCGTTTTCAAATCAGAATTTTTCAGTATAATGACATTCCAAGCTATATGCACTAAAGGACGAGGGGAAAAAAAAGCATTAGGATACATTTATTTTTTCTTTAAAAAAAACAAAAAAAAAAAAACAATTTAAACATTTAAATGTAGGGATGAAACAAATAGTGATTTTGCCAGTTGTCAAATATTTGTAATTCTATTGCCTGCGTGATACGGTTATGTAATATACGGCAAAATCACTATCCATTTCATCCCTATTTTAAAATGATTAAATTGACGTTTTTGAAAGGAAAAATAAAATTATCCAAGTGCGGCATGTTTTTCTTTTGTCTCTCAGTGTATCTATGTATTAAAACATCTTTTCTATTTCAGTGTTTGTTTCTTTTTTTTATTATTATTATTCTTTTTAAATAAGTATTATGCACATAATATGTACTTCAAAACTTTTAAAATAAATAACAAACACATCATATATAAATGACTGTGTTTAGTTCCCCATCACACGGTATGAGGAACTTAGGTGATCGTGAAAATTTTCGACCACGGTTTTTTTACTTTTTTCACCTTTTCAAGCGTGAGTAATCCAAAATATAAATATGGGTATGGTGTCCGTCTATAGGGTGTTAGTTAGCTTTATTAGTCCGTTAGTCTGTTAGTCAGTTAGTGTGTTAGTATGCTAGTCTGTGTACACGACATCTCACGAACAAATGATCGCAGAGAGGTCAGACGAGTTTTAAAATACTATTAATGATATTAGCAAGAACCCTATTCAGAAACTTCAGAAGTTATTCGAAATTTACGATTTTCTTAACATATGAGAAATGGGCAAGATTTCACTTAAACGTCCATGAAAATAAATATTTTTATCATAAAGATGTAAGAACAGCTTTTAAGCATCAGTTTTCATGTCAGCAGGAACATCATTAACTATAAACATGCTACTTTGAAAATTTTGCAAATTATTCGAAATTTACGAATTTCTTAACATGGCAGAATACATCAAAATTTCGCATAAATGTCCCTTTTGAGGGATATTTTCATCGTTAAGTTGTCGGACTACTTTTAAAATATTATACTTGTATAAATACAATACAAAAAACCCTTAACGGGTTAAAAGTTTGTGACGCAGCACTGCACTTTATGGCTATAAGAATTAGAAATACGGGTCTTAAAAATAATGATATCAAATTTTCAGTGACGCTTTGCTATTAATTAAAAAATACAGTGATTTTCTTATTTGAATTTGTTTTTTTCTTCTATTTATTTTTACAGTGTAAACGTTATTTTCAACATAAAATAATATATAACATTCACTTACCGATACCTTTTCATTCACATCTCTTATAATATCAAAATATGTGTTTTAAAAGAAATGATATGAAATTCCAGCAAGGCAGTGATGTTACACTAAATGATTTGTTTTTAAATTCCACTGCAATTATTTTGTTTTGCATATTAAAGTATATTTGCACATTGAAATATTGCTTTTAATTTTCAAATACGCAGTCAAATATATCACTTTCATTAAGTTTATATTATGTACTGAAATGTATTTATTTCAATGTATTATTTTATCTTTTGCGTCACGCCATCCAAAACTACAACTAAAAATTTCGTTTTTTTTTTTTTTTTTTTTTTTTTTCAGCACACTATCTACTTCTATGCTTTTTCAATTAATTTGGATAAGATGGCACAAACTAAACATTTCCATAAATTTTACTTACAGTTTAGAATAGCGTGACGCAAAAGATAAAATAATTCATTGAAATAAATACATTTCAGTACATAATATAAACTTAATGAAAGTGATATATTTGACTGCGTATTTGAAAATTAAAAGCAATATTTCAATGTGCAAATATACTTTAATATGCAAAACAAAATAATTGCAGTGGAATTTAAAAACAAATCATTTAGTGTAACATCACTGCGTTGCTGGAATTTCATATCATTTCTTTTAAAACACATATTTTGATATTATAAGAGATGTGAATGAAAAGGTATCGGTAAGTAAATGTTATATATTATTTTATGTTGAAAATAACGTTTACACTGTAAAAATAAATAGAAGAAAAAAACAAATTCAAATAAGAAAATCTCTGTATTTTTTAATTAATAGCAAAGCGTCACTGAAAATTTGATATCATTATTTTTAAGACCCGTATTTCTAATTCTTATAGCCATAAAGTGCAGTGCTGCGTCACAAACTTTTAACCCGTTAAGGGTTTTTTGTATTGATATCATTACTTTTTAGGGGTTAATGATTAAAATGTAAAATTAAAGGAGCATGGCAATGAGTTTGTAACCCTTAAAAAGTGCAGTTTCATAGTTCATACCACATTAAATTTTACCTCGAACAAAATAACAAACTAAATGAAATTTTAAAAATTTATCAAAAGTGATAAATAAAAAAATTTAAGAAAGAATATTTGTTGTGTGATGGAAACACGCAATATTACAAAGGCATAATATAGTATATTTTAAAAATAACAAACAATTTCTACAAAAAAAAAAAAAAAAAAAAAAAAAGACAGAGAGAGAGAGAGAGAGAGATTTTATTTAATATTCAATTTCTTTGGTTCAACGGTTCATCTGTTTCTTAAATGGTTCAACAGAATATTTAAAATAAATGTTCAAAAAATAATTTGTGTACGAAAGTTTTTGTAAAAAAGTGTTATGAATAAGTTTTTAAAGAGCTCCATTCACCGCATAGATTTTGGTTAGATTAAAAAAATTAAACACAAGTTTTTAAATGGTCCAATTGAATGAACAAAATATTAATATTTTGTTATATTTTTAATTGGAGATGTTTAAAGTAAAATGTTGTAAGGATTTGACAGTAATTTTCCAAAATACCTAACACCATGGGAGTGAGGATCAGATCCTCTTTTGGAAACTCTGATAATTCTAAAAAAGATGCTTAATCAATCTGAGGGAGATTTTGTTTGGTTTAAAATTAATTCAGATGGGGAAAATAGGAGTGGGGCAATCAGTTAGACCACTTTGAAATTTTAATCGGAAAACGTTTTTTAGAAAATGTTTTGTTGAATGTAGTTTTATTCCTATCTGTTTAAATATACTGTACATAGTTCCCACATTCTTCCTGGCTAGAATTCCTGAAAATTTTCTAAAACGTGGTGAAGGGATTTTGGACATTGCCACATTTTCTAAAATTGGGTTATGAGGGTAAAAAGTATATTAAGAGATCTAATATTAAAATTTTAAATGATAAGGATTTTTTAGCACTCCGAGAAATCTTTTAGATGCATTCACTTCAACGATAATTTTTTAAGGTTGGTTGGTAGTAGGTTTTAAGGCCAACTGACTACGCTAGTGTCCTAGGCATATAAGTAGAATGGCCTCCATGAGGTCTTTCTAAGAGGTCGAGGCCCGTATTTAAGCGAGTTTCGGAGAAAAACACGGAAGGAACGGCTAAGTCAAAGAGTGCGGGATGGGATCGAATCCGGCACCTCTCATCCACCGCTCGGCCGCTGGTGGGGCATTTTTATGGAACTTATAATTTTTTTTTTTCTAAAAGTCCCATCTTCCTCCCCAAATCTATCGGAAACGACTCGAAATTTTTGAAAATTGTAAGAAACGTGCAAATTGAATATGAGTCTGTAAGTAAGAACTTTAAATGAGCTCTTAACCCCCCTAATTCCCCTCCAAATTTTACTGTTTGCTTTCTAAGGTTCCCCCTATTGTAATACAGCTTCAATTTCTTCTTCTTCTTCTTTTTTTTTTTTTTTTTTTTTTTTTTTTTTTTAAGAAGTTGTTTATGTTTATAGAAGACATTTTCGACAAACTGAAAAAAGCAATGCATTTGTTTAAAATTTCAAAGATGCGCTTTTCGCTGGTCCCTGTTTTCGAAATTTCCAAAATTTTTTCAAAATTTTCAAACAAAACAATGACCTTTCAAACTGATTAAGCCCTCCCCCCCTTTTTTTTTTTTTTTTTGGTTTTTAGAATTTCCAAGGTGTTTTCGAGACCCGGGGGGAAGACTTTAAACGAAAATTTTTCTTTCATATTTTTCTAACTAATAATTATAGAGAAAAACATTTTTTGTTAAAATGTTGTTTTGAAAAGGTCTTTCCATCAAAGTAACAGATTTCCCCTTTCCTCCAATTTTCACATTTACAAAATTAAAATTTGCCCATGTCTGACACCTTGTGCCACCCCCACCCCCTTCCCCCACCATACATATTTGCTTTTTTCTTAACTAAACAAAATCCCGTAAAATTGTCGAAGACGTGTTTTACAGTTTTTAGAAATTCCGAAAATTACTGGATATAGAAAAACAAATTGAATAATTCGTATTCGACACTGTTTTTCAAGATTTTTTATAAACTTCAGAAACACACTTTTCTAAAATCGATTAACCAGGGAAGCCCTAGCGGTACCGTTTGGTACCAGCAATCACTATTTCAAAAATACCCATTTTGTGGGGGAAAAAACCTGATGTTCTGAAGGCAATAAACATATACTAAGGAAAGGCAATAAACTGCAATATCTGAATAAAGGCAATAAACAAAATTTGCAAAATAATACACAATTTGAAATGTATTATTAATTTCTAATTTAAAGGTTGCAGATGCATGATAATTTCATTTTATATCAATATTATATGTAAGAAATAAGTCTGTACAAGTGAAGGAGGATTTATTTTACTTTTTTTCTAGAGTAGCTTTTATTGTTATATTCATGCCTGCTCCCTACTGTTAAATTTAAGAAAGAAATAATTATTATTTTTGAAGTATAGATTTGATTTCAAAGAGAAAAATAAATAAAAATAGAAAAATCTTTAAAATGTGAAACTTTTATACTGGTAAATATTTAAGTAGTATAGTTTTTTACTGGAAATTTAATGAACAAAGTAATTTATAAAATAATACACTGTATAATTCTTAATTATTTTACCAGTATGCTTTGCAGAAATGTATTATTTCGTAAAATTAAGTATCACAATGCGAAAAACAAAATTAATTAATTAATATTTTTTTAAATATATTATGGGTTTAAATTAAAGTCAAATAAAGATGTATTTTACTTCATTTTATTTTATTACTTATTTTACTAATTTTAATTCTGTTTTCAGAGTTTTTCCAGTGCATTTAAGTGTTTGGTAACCGAGTTTTTTTTTTTTTTTTTTTTTTTTTTATTACAATATTATTTTATAAAATTAAAAAATAATAATAATAACAGAAAACATGAAATTTTAGATTTGGATTTGATATATTATAATTATTATCTTTGTAAAACATTTCATTTACATACTATATTATAGAAATTTAATGAGCAAATTAATCAATTAATTATTATTTTTTTTTTTTTTCAGGATTTTTTCTATCCATAGTTTAAGTGATTTATCACTTAGTTAAAAAAAAAAAAAAAAAAAAATACAAATATTTGCATATAATTATGATATTATCTATCATTTTTATGAAAGTAAAGAAAAAGGTTTTTGTTGTTGCAATCACTTTTTAAAATAAAACCAATTTTGAAAGTTAACAACGTATCAACTTGAAAACAATGGAATTGAATGAATATTTTTGATAAAAAAATATTATATAAAATACAAATCTCTAAATAAATAACTCATTTAATATATATATTAAAGAAAGAAAAATGTTTTATTTTGTAAGTTTGTTTTTGGCGCTAACTGCTGATAGATGGAGCCAAATTACCTATCTGAGAATGAATATTTCAAATGGAAACGAAGACTGTATACGTCCGCGAACATTCCAAACCGGATTACATTCTTTTCTTTTGAGCGATGCGAAAGAAAATAGTGTAATCCGCGAGGTAATATAGTTCCATTTTTAAAGTGAAATATATAAAAAACAAGAGTTTTTTGGGGAAAACGAAGCATGTCACGATTCTCAGACAAAATAAATTAATATCATATATTAATTTCATAAAATTTCTTCGAGCCGTTTTCGAGAAAAAAAACTCACACGATAACACATTTTTCCTTTGAAGTCTTAAATTGCAACTCCAGATCTCAAAATATATACAATGTTGAAGTGTGAAACTTTTAGGATAGCATCATGCAGAAGATAAAAGATTATTCTGAAAATATCAGATCAAGATATCTCCTATTTACTGAGATATTAAATGTCGGCGTTTCCAAATTCCTTTGATGTAAAACTAGCTGTATAATAGAGTGTCGCTGCTAAGCTTTGTTTGAGCTTTGCTGCGTCACTCAAAAAACTGTCGTTTTTTATGATCCTTGACTGTGAATTTCCCAATTTTAAAATTTCGTAAGTAATTGGAAATTTACGATTAACACTCCATCATAGAATAGGGCAAAATTTCGCTTAAACGTCCATTTTTAGGGATATTTTCATCGTAAATATGTCAGAATACTTTTAAAATATCATTTAGAATACTGGCATGAACATCCCTGACTATGAATTTTTTAATTTAAAAATTTCGTACGTTATTTGAAATTTACGATTTACTTAACATGGAAGAATAGAGCAAAATTAGCATAAATGCCCATTTTGAGGATCATAAATGTATCAGACAACTTCAAAATAACATTTATGATACTGGTTTGAACATGATTGACTGCATATATTCTAGTAGAAAAATTTCGTAAGTTATTCATGATTTAACATTTTATCAATATAGCAAAATTGGACGATATCCCAAACAAATATGCATTTTGAGGATTGTTGCATTGGAAATAGTAGCATGAAAACTGAACTACAAAATTGACCCTAATAAATTAAATTAATTGATTAGAATAAGATAAATATATCGAAGTGAACGGTGGATAGCTTATTAGGCGGGGATTCCATTTTGTCACTGTGTCAAGCGTTTGGTCAAATTCATTTCTCTTAACATGATTTGAATATGTCTTGCACTAGAAACTTATGAGAACATATTTATGATAGGGAACTGAGCAGAGTCCACCTATGCCAACTAGTTTACATAAAAACTGCTGTAACATCATTATGGTGCTTTGCCAAAAAGAATGGTATTTTGGAAATGAATTATAATAAAATAACTGTATTCATTTTTATATCAGTACACATGTATCTTTGAAATACCAAAGGAAATCTTTTGAAGCACATAAGTGTACCCCGGTACACACTTTGTGAATCTTTGCCTTAGAATGACAAACTTAAAGTACACACTAATAAAAATTATAGTATACGATAGCTGCCATAAATAACCCTTTAAATGTTACATAAATTTTGTGGTTTCAGGCATGACCTTTACCGTCTGTTCAACAGACCGCCTGATTTACGCTAAACAAGTAGCATTAACTTACTTCATAAAAATATCTATGAAATCAATTATTATAAACAATATGGGTGTAAAATTACAGCGTTGAAATTATTATTTCAAATCCTACAGTTTTCTTGTATAATTTTACACAAAAACTATGAATCGAAAATCAGCGATCAGACATTACATATGATAGAAATATCATTGCACTACTAAATAGCATTAAAAAACAAACTACAAAGCGCCACGCATAATTTAGCAATTAAAGGTGATATTACACTTATAAAGAACAAGTGTCATAGCGCCCTGCTTTTTATTACTATTAATTTTTACTTCCATTACCCTACTACCGTAGGTAATGGAAGTATTGTATTTGGTCCAAAAATTCTACATCGAGATTTCACCTGATTTACACGTTTTAAGGTCCCCTGAGTTCAAAAAAGTAGTTTTTGGCAATTGTCAGTGAGTCTGTGTGTGTCTATGTGTGTATACATGTGGGGAATTTTTGGCTATCATATCTCCGAAACTAATAAAGATAGAACTACGAAACTTCAGAATTGAGACAGGTCTGGTGTACAGATAAATTTTCCAAATTTTGGTCAAAATTGAAAAACCGGAAGTGGGACATCGGAGACCGGAAGTCCGTATCTAAAAACGGTTCTAACGATTTCTTTCAAATTTGCTGCATAAACACTCTATTAGATGTCCTTTCGAATGATATAGTTGGTTAGTTCAGGAAAATTAATAGGCGTCCTGTATAAATAGCTCAATTTCAGGTCTTGCAAGCGCGTTCCTTTAAAAACGACTGTACGGATTTTTTTCAAACTCGCCCTATTAACTTTTAAATATCCTTTTGTATGTAATTATTGTTTTCCGGTCAATAATTGATTTTTTGTAAAAGTTTATATTTCAAAAACGGCTCTAATGATTTTCTTGAAAAATTGTTATATAAATCCATTTCTTTCTCGTGTATTACGTGGTTATTAGAGGAAAATTGACAGTCATCCTGCTTAGGTAGGTCATCTTCAAATCTCGGAAATTTGTGTTTCAAAAAATAACTCTACCATTTTTTTTCTCTTATTTTTTTACCTCGCTATATGTAAGCTTCGTTTTATATGTCTTTATAAGTTTCTCTTACCGGAAAAATTTTAGGTGTCTACTTCTTTAGGTCACTTTTATGTTTTCTGATCATATTATCACTCAAAAATGCATATAATACTTGTGATGGTGGGTAATGGAAGTCGTGTGGTTGTTCACACCAGATTTTTTATAATAACGTTTTTTTTTTTTATTTAATTGCAACCTTTCGGAGATTAATGAAAACAATATTTATTGTTAAAAAAAATAGTAATGTATAAAAAAGTAGACGACTATGACCCCTGAAAGAAAGGATTTAATAAAAGCTCTAAAATTTTTTTGCTGAGCTCATTTTAAGTGCTTTAAAATAAATTTTAGTTCAAGTGAAAAACAAATTTTTTAGCGATGACAAAAAGATACATTTAATAAATAAAGCTAATTTCAACTCTGTTTTAATATGTATATATATATTCTATTTATTAGATTAATTTTACCACAATTTTTGTAATTTATTATTATTATATATATTTTTTTTTAATTTAATATCTATATAAATTCTAAACTTTCATTATTATTTCTATTCAAAACAGAATTGAATGTAGAATGGAAAGTTACATAGACATTTTAAAATGTGTATAATGAAGTTATTGTAACAAGTGTACAATATTGTTTTCTATTTTTTTTCTCTCTCTCTTTCGATGTATTTAAATTCAGCATATATAGTTTATTGTTCATTATCTTGTGATGGTTTGCAGGAAAATGTGACAACGCTCTTTTGCTATCTGAAATAAATTTTCCTTTAGTCGTGAAAACAAAAAACTGTAAATTTACTTTATTAATATAACGAATTTCATATAACAACGCATTTGAACATAAATTTTTGGTGAATTATCAACATTTCTCTTTAAGCATAAGGTAAAATGAAAAATAAAAACTAATAATTTTTATTTTTAAAATAATAATAATATTGAAAGAAAGTACCACAAAAAACCTTTTTCACTTGAGATACCAAGTCGAATTAAAAAAAAAAAAAAAAAATGTTGATTTAATTAAAGACTTAGTTGATCAATAATCTCTATCATTTATTCTTTTAATTACAGTGCTGGTAAAATTAACTTGATTTTTTTTTTTCCTTAATATCTTTTACCAAGAGTTTTAAAAAAAGTGGGGGAGATTTTTATTTTCAATTCTGTTTTTAAATTTTAAATGAATTACTTACTTTACACTCTAACTTATAAAATTTAATTAAATCAATATTGTGTTGAATTAATTTCCCCTATTTAAAATTCGATTTTTAAGATTTTTATCTTTTATTAAATAGTTAAATGTGTATTTGATTTAACTTAAAACCAATTACAGAATTTTTTTTTTCTTCTGTTATATTGAAAAAAAAGTTTAAGTACATTTTAATTCTTCCTTTTTCCGAAGGAAATAATTCTCGCATTTTCTTTTTTTTTTTTTTTTTTTTTTTCAATAAATTTAGAACTTTTTTTCCCTTTAATTTATAGTAGAAATATCGAATATGTATTGAACTGAAATTAAATGCGGTGTATTACAGTGCAAATTAATAGTAAGAATGTGGGCTTGTTTCTTTTCTTTCTTTTTTTTTTTTTTTTTTTTTTTTTTTTTTTATTAAAGAATTAAAAATTTATTGATTCATGACACGGATTTACAAGGACATAAACAGGTTTTGATGGTTTAATTTTCAGATTTAATTTAATTTGTGAATCTTTTCTTTTGAAAGTGTCAATGTGTTGGAATAAAGAACAAGTATCATAGGGTCCTACTTTTTATTACTATTATTTTTTTTTTATTTTTTCCAATAAATTTAGAACTTTTTTTTCCTTTAATTTATAGTAGAAATATCGCATATGTATTGAACTGAAATTAAATGCGGTGTATTACAGTGCAAATTAATAGTAAGAATGTGGGCTTGTTTCTTTTCTTTCTTTTTTTTTTTTTTTTTTTTTTAATAAAAGAATTAAAAATTTATTGATTCATGACACGGATTTACAAGGACATAAACAGGTTTTGATGGTTTAATTTTCAGATTTAATTTAATTTGTGAATCTTTTCTTTTGAAAGTGTCAATGTGTTGGAATAAAGAACAAGTATCATAGGGTCCTACTTTTTATTACTATTATTTTTTTTTTATTTTTTCCAATAAATTTAGAACTTTTTTTTCCTTTAATTTATAGTAGAAATATCGCATATGTATTGAACTGAAATTAAATGCGGTGTATTACAGTGCAAATTAATAGTAAGAATGTGGGCTTGTTTCTTTTCTTTCTTTTTTTTTTTTTTTTTTTTTTAATAAAAGAATTAAAAATTTATTGATTCATGACACGGATTTACAAGGACATAAACAGGTTTTGATGGTTTAATTTTCAGATTTAATTTAATTTGTGAATCTTTTCTTTTGAAAGTGTCAATGTGTTGGAATAAAGAACAAGTATCATAGGGTCCTACTTTTTATTACTATTATTTTTTTTTTATTTTTTCCAATAAATTTAGAACTTTTTTTTCCTTTAATTTATAGTAGAAATATCGCATATGTATTGAACTGAAATTAAATGCGGTGTATTACAGTGCAAATTAATAGTAAGAATGTGGGCTTGTTTCTTTTCTTTCTTTTTTTTTTTTTTTTTTTTTTTAATAAAAGAATTAAAAATTTATTGATTCATGACACGGATTTACAAGGACATAAACAGGTTTTGATGGTTTAATTTTCAGATTTAATTTAATTTGTGAATCTTTTCTTTTGAAAGTGTCAATGTGTTGGAATAAAGAACAAGTATCATAGGGTCCTACTTTTTATTACTATTATTTTTTTTTTATTTTTTCCAATAAATTTAGAACTTTTTTTTCCTTTAATTTATAGTAGAAATATCGCATATGTATTGAACTGAAATTAAATGCGGTGTATTACAGTGCAAATTAATAGTAAGAATGTGGGCTTGTTTCTTTTCTTTCTTTTTTTTTTTTTTTTTTTTTTAATAAAAGAATTAAAAATTTATTGATTCATGACACGGATTTACAAGGACATAAACAGGTTTTGATGGTTTAATTTTCAGATTTAATTTAATTTGTGAATCTTTTCTTTTGAAAGTGTCAATGTGTTGGAATAAAGAACAAGTATCATAGGGTCCTACTTTTTATTACTATTATTTTTTTTTTATTTTTTCCAATAAATTTAGAACTTTTTTTTCCTTTAATTTATAGTAGAAATATCGCATATGTATTGAACTGAAATTAAATGCGGTGTATTACAGTGCAAATTAATAGTAAGAATGTGGGCTTGTTTCTTTTCTTTCTTTTTTTTTTTTTTTTTTTTTTAATAAAAGAATTAAAAATTTATTGATTCATGACACGGATTTACAAGGACATAAACAGGTTTTGATGGTTTAATTTTCAGATTTAATTTAATTTGTGAATCTTTTCTTTTGAAAGTGTCAATGTGTTGGAATAAAGAACAAGTATCATAGGGTCCTACTTTTTATTACTGTTAGTTTTTTTTTTTTTTTTTTTTTTTTTTTTCATAATAACGTTTTCCTGTATTTAATTGCAACCTTTCGGATATTAATCAAAACAATATTTATTGTTAAAAAAAAAATAGTGATATGGGAAAAATTAGGAAACTATGACCCTTGAAAGAGAGAATTTAATAAAAGCTCCAAAATGTTTTTGCTGTGCTTGTGCATATTTTAAATGCTTTAAAATAAATTTTCGTTCGTCCAAGTGAAAAATAAATTTTGTCGCGACAGCAAAAATATATCGTTAAAATAAATCTAATTTCAACACTATTTTAATATATATACATATATATATATATTCTTTTCTATTTACTAGAACTGATTAAATTTCGCAATTAATTTTACAACAATTTTTCTAATTTTTTATTACCGAAAAGTCTATTTTTAAAATGTTTTTAATGAATGTACTGTAACAAATGTACAATATTGTTGTCTTTTTTTTTCTCTGGTGAGGTATTTAAATTCGGCATATATAGTTTTTATTATTATTATTATTATCTTGTGATGGTCTGTAGGGAAAATGGAGACAAAGATCTCTTGCTCTCTAAAAGAAATTTTCTTCCAGTCGTGAAAAGAAAAAACAGTAAATTTACTTTCTTAATATAACTAATTTCATATTACAACGCATTTGAACATAAATGTTTGGTGAATTACCAACATTTTTCTCTAAGCGTAAGATAAAATGAAAAATAAAAACTATTAATAATTTTGAAAGAAAGAACCACAAAAAACTATTTCACTTTATATATATATATATATATATATATATACTAGCTGACCCGTCCGGCTTCGCACTGATGAACAAATTTCAGTTAAAGATGGATTGATATGTAAAAAATCAAGAAATATATCAGTTTATATGTTATAGTCAGGCAATATTATTAACTGGAAAGTCAAAATATAATTTTACAATTATTTTTTTTAATTAGTTGTTAAATGTTGGCAATTTTTACTTAATGCTATTTATTTATTTATTTATTTATTTCATAAAAAGAAACA
The DNA here is from genome assembly GCA_963930645.1 of Salticus scenicus. Lineage (NCBI taxonomy): Eukaryota > Metazoa > Arthropoda > Arachnida > Araneae > Salticidae > Salticus > Salticus scenicus. The sequence continues at coordinate 16,617,975 of OZ005654.1, read as the reverse complement.
TTTCTTTACTCATGAATAAAAAATATTGAAAAATAAATCTATGACATGAAAATGTTTTTGATAAAATTGACGTCATAATAGCTTTAATTATTATTTATTTTTTCATTTCGCAAATATATTTATTTTTTTCAATAATTGATTATTATTTTAATAATGTATATTAAAAGAGAAATCAATAATATGAAACAATATTCGTACAATATATACTATTACAGAATCTGGTGTGAAACAACCACACGACTTCCATTACCCACTATTACACGTAATATATACAATTTTTTGGAGATATTACTTGCATTTTTTGAGATTTTCGAGTAAAAGAATCTTGATACACGTATAAAGATACATACAACAGTGTTTGCATAGCGAGTTAAAAAATAAGGGGAAAAAAATAGATAGTTATTTTTTTAAACACGAATTTCCGAGATCTAAAACTGAACTACCTAATCAGGATGACCGTTAATATTCCTGTAATAAGCACGTAATACTTGAGAAAGGTTATCTAAATTGGATTAAAGAAAAAATTTTCAAGAATACGTTAGAGCCGTTTTTGAGACACCAACTTTTACCAAAACTTAACATACTCAATTATTGACCTAAAAACAATAATTACATACAAAAGGATATCTAATAGGAAGTTAACATGGCGAGTTTGAAAAAAATCCGTTCAGGCGTTTTTAAAGGAACGCACTTGCGAAGTCTGAAATTGAGCTGTTTATAGAGGACGCCTATCAATTTTCCTGAACTAAGCAACTTTTCAATCGAAAGGGCATCTAATATATTATTTATATAGCAACTTTGAAGAAAATCATTAGAGGTGTTTTTGAATATGGGCTTAGGGTCCCATTTCTGGTTTTCGATGACCCAATTCCGGTTTTTCAATTTTCACGAAAATTTGGAAAATTTGTCTGTACACCAGACCTGAATCACTTGTGAAGTTTAGTAGTTCTATTTTTATTAGTTTTGGAGATATGCCAGCCAGAAGATTACACACACACGTGCACATATACACACACACTGACCAATTGCCAAAACCTATACAATACTTCCACTACCTACGGTAGTAGGGTAATTGAAGTAAACACATACATCTCGTATTTACTACGATAATATACAGATTTTCGTATTACGTTTTCGATCGCCAAATACAAAAATCGCCAATGACGATAGATATCAAATCTACGCTTTGTTTTCAATTAAAATATTGAAAATTTTAATTAAAAATTTATTTTACCAAAATTTATTATAGCTTCTAGCACTTAGAGAGAGAGACAGTGTAACTTTTGATTATTGAAAGAAAAAAAAAAAAAAAAGCAATCGGCTTTTTAGTTCTAGCGATCGTTCTCTACATATGCATATAAACCTTTCTTTTTTTTTATATTAGTATAGCTATAGAGCATAGGTATATTAAATAGGTTTCCAGTCAACATAATGTAACTCAAATAATTAAATGCTATTTACATTTCAGTAATGGCTGTATGCGCTATATATATTGAGCTACTTGCCATAACTGTTAGTTGCTAAAAATAGTCGCCAAATAAATTTAAACATCTCAATACGCAAGCGAAGTATGACATCACTGACTGCCCGTGGATGCAAGAAAAAGATTTTCCATGTTAATCGCTCATTGGATTTTTTTTTTTTTTTTTTTTTTATTAAAATTCTAGAAGAATTATTTCCCGATTTTAATCCTCATATTTGGGTATAGATATGTATTAGTTATTGTATGCATGTGTTAGATTGAGTTATTTTGCTGTCAAATTGACAAAATTTTAATTTTAAAATTCAAAACTGTCACCCTTGGCGTTTTTTGTATTTGACGATCAAAAACGTAATACGAAAATATACATGCCAGATGTATATTTTCGTAATATGTATTGTACGAAATATTGTTTCATATTATTCGTTACACTCTTAATGTAAGTTTTTAAAATAACCATGATTTTTGAAAGGAATTAAATTATATTCGCCAGATAATTTGGCGATATTTTTTTTTTCTGCTAAGGATGACGGATATCAAATCTATTCCGCTGCAACATATTAGTATATTATAACAGATACTTTATTTAGACATTTGAAAACAAATTTGACTTCAAATTATGATAGAATATTTATCCTTTCCCTTTTAATTAGTTTATTAGTTGGATGTTTATTGTGTAAATATCATCCTTTGAAATGAAATGTTTATGTTTTCAATCGAATATGGAAATTTGCCATTTTTTTTCTAGAGTTTTGAAATTTAAAATTCCAATTTTATCAATTTTACAACAAAAACTATTTAATCTAACGGATGCACATGATAACTAATACATATCTATATCCAAATATGGGGATTAAAATGGGGAAATAATTTTCCTCGATCTTTATTATTTTTTTACAAAAAATCCAGTTCACTTTTTATATTATTGTTCGCGTGAAAATATATTTTATTATATGTCTAAAATTAAATTAATTCGTAAATCTTTTTGGCAACAATTATAAATTAAAATAAATAATTATTTCTTATTTTATTTTATTTTATTTATTTATTTATTTTTAAATTCCAATTTCGTTTACACACATCAGTTTAAACCACGGAGTAATAAAGACTCCGTGGTTTAAACATTGATGCTTAGATATTATATCATATCATATCAAATTAAATTATTAGACAAATAAACACTTTTAATTCTATAATGACGTCAGATTTAACGTGTAAGTTTAACAATTAAAAAAGCTTTATATGAATTTCAATTTAATGCACGTGCAAATATATTTCTTTTCTTTTCACCTCAAGATATTTTAAAAACGAAATGAATATGTAAATGTTTCTTTTATGTTGGCAGCAGCTAATTTTTTTAATATTTCATTATTTCCATTTCTATTACGGCTTCTATGGGGATTTTAATTAAAATGCTCAGATTTTAAACTAAAATTTATTTTATCAAAATTAAATATAGCCTATAACAATATGGCATACTGTAGCTTTCGGTCAGTGAAAGAAGTTTTTAAATCGGTTCAGTAGTTTCAGAGATTACCCTCCACAAACAAACAATTTTTTGCGCTTTATATAATAATATATATATATATATATATATATATATATATATATATATATATTGTTGATTTAATTAAAGATTTAGTTGATCAATAACCTCTATCATTTATTTTATTTTATTTTATTTTATTAATTACAGTTCTGGTAAAATTAAATTGATTTTTTTTTTTCATTCTTAATCACTTTTACCAAGAGTTTTTTTTTTTTTAAAAAAGGTGGGGTTTTTTTTTCCCTCTCTTTTTACAATTTTGTTTTAAATTTTAAACGAACTACTTAGTTTACTGCCTTAATTATAAAATTTAATTAAATCAATGTTACGTTGAATTAATTTTCTCTATTTAAAATTCGATTTTTAAGATTTTTATATTTTATTAAATAGTCAAATGTGTATTTGATTTAACTTAAAACCCAATTTACAGAATTTTTTTTCATATATTGAAAAGTTTTTAAGTACATTCTATTTTTTCTTTTCTTTTTTCTTTTTTCAATGAAATTAATCCTTGTATTTTCTTCTTTTTTTTTTTTTTTTTCCCAATAAAGTTAGAATTTTTCTTCTTTTAATTTATAATAAAAATATCGAATATGTAAGGAACTGAAATTAAAAGAGGTGTATTACATTGGAAATTAATAGTAAGAATGTGGGTATTTTCTGCTTGTTTTATTATTTTTTTTAATTAATTAACTAATTAAAAATTTATTAATTCATGACATGGATTTACATGGAGAAAAACATGTTTTGAGGATTTAATTTTCAAATTCAATTTAATTTGTGAATATTTTATTTTAAAAGTATTAATGTGTTGGGAGGCTGGACGGAATTTAAGTGAGTAAAGGGAATGTTTGATTAAATTTCGAGAATTACACACATTATCGATATTAAATTAATTTTGACGATTCTGACATCCTCGGGCTTAATTTCGTTGTTTTTGACAACCATTTCATCAAGCGATCACGTAATTTTTCAGGAAACGTGAACTCTCAAATATTTGACGAAACTGTTTACTCACAATAGCATGTGCTAGCTTTCATTACCGCCATATTGGTTTTTTTCCTGTGTTGTTTCGACTCTACGTTACAAGGACTTTTATTTGCCGGCCTGGTGGTTCGGTCGGTAGGGCACTGTATTCTGGATTCTCAGGTCTCGGCTTCGAATCCCGGTGCGGGCATGGATGTTTCTGATGTCCCTATGTCTACAAAATATTGTGTGCGCTTGTTTCTGAGAATTTCTGTAAAAATATGGATCAATTGAGGCATAGGTCATTGTAACTATGGGTCTCAAAGCTGTCAAATAAATTTCCAAATGACTTTTATTTGTTTGCTCTGTTTTATTTATATTTTCCTTAAATATAATTAGGATTTAATATCTAAAGCAACGAGCTTGCAGGTAATTTTATAATTCTATAATTCGTGTTTTATTCTGTATCACGAAACTAGGATGAAAAAAATGTATCCTTACTTTTGACGAAATTCGTATGTTCAAACAAATGACGAAAGTAATATTCTCAATTTGACAAAATGTTCGCTCGGAGCATATCCCACGAAACACTTTCGTCAAAAATGAAGAAATTTTCGTGAAATTTGAGTATCCATTTCTGAACGTGAAGTTACAGACATTTTCTATTTCTGAGCAAATTTTTTATCACACTTAAAAAAAAAAAAAAAAAAAAAAAAATTCTATAAATACACTGATTATGTTTAGTAATTTGACATCTCGAAATCAGTAGAAAAATCTTACACAATAGCACTCAAGAGTACAGCGTAATTGGTTGATTTTGATAACACGAAACGTGATATGAATAAGGAGCCGATATGAATAGTTTACTACGGAAACATATCTAATCATTAACTCGCACTAAAAATGTAATCTAAAATATAAATATTACAGACATCATAGTCATATGCTGATAAAAGGAATATTCAAAAATATCATTTAAAAATGCCCGCATCGGATGAAAGAAACGTTGCTTTTCTTTGCTATGACCAGGCCATTAAAAAATTTTGAAAGAATAAATTTTCTTTTTTAGGGGTATTCGCTCCTTCTTAAAAAAGATATTGGTGCTTTGACAATGAAGCTATTTTTGGGGATTCCAGACGTAATTTTTTGCACCACGGGAAAATTTTAATTGCGCTACAGCTTTTGTTTGCGTCGAGGGAAAAAAAAAAAAAAAACTTAACTAAGAACAGCTTTCGATGACACGCATTTTCTAAAAATTGAAAATCGTTTTAAGGAAGTAGTTATTTTAAAATTGAATAAGATTGTTACATTATAATTTACTTATTTATTTATTTAAAGTATCCACATAAATGGAAGAAAGCAAAAGTTCTTATTATTCTTTTAATGTGAAAACATCCGTTCAGTTCGCAATAATTTTGAAAAATCATTGCTATAATAATATTTTTTTTTTATTCGTTGGATATTATGAATAACAGAAATAAAACTTTAAAAAAACTAGAATATGTTGTTAAATTGGATTTTTATTTTTATTTTATTTTTCCTTGAAGCGGGGGGATGGGGGCGTGGGGATTGTGCAAAGTCAGTCTGAATATGCAAATTCTTTAAAAAGCGATTCTTTAATATTCTGTTTTAAAATGTGCCTGTTCATGCAGTTTTTTTTTTTTTTTTTTTTTTTTTTTTGTGGGGAGAGGGGTGGGAGGGGGGATGACAATCCAAGTGTACAATTATTTTTGTATTTATTTATTTAATGAGTGTGTAATTTAATTCATATATAGATACTCAGTACATGCATTGGCTCACCAAAGGCCGAGCGGTTCTGTGCTCAAAGGTCGTAGACATGAAGTGCCAGATTCGATCCCAGGTCGTGCTCGTCGGCCTAGCCATTCGGAGTTTCCGTGGTTTTCTTCGAAACGAGCTTAAATACGAACTAGAACCCCATAGAAAGACCTCCACGGAAGGCACTTCCTCCGCAGACTCTAGAGCAGTCAGTCGGCTTTTTTCCAAACACCAACGCCAACACGAGTACATACATTAAGTCAATTTTCTTTGAAAATACACGAATAATGTTCAATATTTCACAAAAATTTCAGGTTTATAAAATTGTTTTTAATTATGAATTTCAGAGCTCTATTTCTTCCAGACTGGAGGAAAGTATTATTACTATCTGCGGTCAAACACTTTAAATTTATAATAATTCATTGCATTGCTGATTTTACAAATATTTAAAGAGAAAAAAAAAACTTAAAAATTTTCTTCAATTTAAATTCTATTTTAAAAAAGTTTTTTTTTTTTTTTTTTTTTTTTTTTTTTTGTGGTTTTAAATTATCTTTTGTTTAAAAAACAAACTATTGATAATGCTTAAAAAACTGCAAAATCTTTAACAAAGTAAATACAGATAATGAATATTATTGCATAGCATCTATCATCCTGATCTAAAACGCGTATTTTTGATAATTCCTTCTGACTCAGATACTTATATGAAATTCAGAGTTCTTATTTAAACCTGGAAAGATAAAAATGACGGATGAAAAGCAATTGTAGTTTTGTGATAAAATAACTATAATTGAAAAAAAAAATCAAATAAGAATAATGGTGAAAAAATATAACGTCAGCAAGTCCTTTCCGTGATGATTTTTAATAGAAATCGAAGTATTTAAAATTTTAGACAAAAAGGAAAACTCGGAAGGTCCATTTAATACATGTGACCAGATTAAAAGTGGTTAAGAATGCATGTAGCGTAAGTGGACGCTCATCAGCTCCTCGTCATATATAACTAGGTTAACCCTTTCAGGGGCGGTGGCTAGAGGGTCTATCCACCTACTTTAGAAATTTTTCTCTAAGTGTGCAGTGGCTACTTTTTTTATCCACTTTTATGAAAAGTTAATGTGTACTTCTAAAATTGAAATAGAGATGGCAGAACTACAGTAACTTTAAGCAGGATGTGCCTGTGACTTTTTTAAATGGACAAGTTGCGGGAAAATTTTTTGAAGTTTCTTTTATATATTTTTATAAAAAATAATTTTTTATTCAAAAGTATTTGGTAGTGTAAATATACTGTAATGCACCTTTTAAATACAACAGATTTACATATTATCTTAGATCATTAATTTTAGTTTGATTTTTAGGAGCATCTTTTAGGTGGATAGACACAGTGGCTAGAACGCCTAGCCACCACCCACAAAAAAATCCCCACATGCTGAATTTTTTTCTTCATCAAATATGACTTGTAGGGGATGTTTACTTTATGATATATATATATATATTTAAAAGGAAATTCAATCATTTTTACTTAGTGCCCCTGAAAGGGTTAACTTACATTACACGAAAATTCTTTCAGTCGAAACAGATATAAAAGATTGGAAAAAAATAATTTAAGAAATAATAGTCCAATGTTCATCATAATACTTTTGAACATTTTTGTGTGCACTAGTTAACAATTTTGACCACATTACTATATATCTGAACGAACTGCTTCATGCTTTATTAGCATATTGTTCATATAATTTCATTTTATTCTTTGATTTCATACAGATAGGGAAAGATACTATTATTTATCTTCCCCCCATTATGTTATAGGTATGATATTAGTGAAATATTCCGATCATCGCTTTTCGAGTTTTTTATATGCTTGAAATATCAGGAATGCAAAAATAACAGAATACATATGATCCTTCTGCAACTTATTTAATCAGTCGATTATTTTGTTCATTTTTCTGTATTATAGACATCATATCAATGACGAATGATCGCAAAAAAATCAAACCAGATTTAAAATGTCATTTACGATATTAGATAGAACCTTATTGATTTTCGTTATTCTATCATGAAAATTTTATAAGTTATTTGAAGTATGCTATTTTCATAACGTGACACAATAGAGCAAAATTTCACATAAACGTGTATATCAGTATTACTTTCTACGTAAAAATATCGAACTAGTTTTTAAATATTTTTTGTTTATAATAACAGAATTAAAATTATTGTATATCAACATTCTACATTAAAATTTTGCAAGTTATTCCAAAATTACGAATTTTTACCATGGCTGAATATAGTAAAATTTCACAAAAACGTGTACTTGTAGATTCTTTTCAGCATAAAGACTATTTTTAAAGTTTAATTTATAATATTGGCATGTAGAATTAACAATGACTTTTATATGAAAAATATTTGTTTTCCAACTAAAACATAAAAAAGTAACATTTAAAAAAATAATTCAAGCAATAACTTGTCAAGCAATAAGTTTGAATTCTTTCGTGTGGCTCCGCATACAAACTTGAACAACTTTAATATCAAATTGAAACTTTTTTAACTAAAAAAAGAAACTACAATTGAAAATAAATTTCCAACAACTACATTCTAAAGAATGTGATGTGTACGAACTTTTGTGCCACTTTTTATACGATCTATGCTAAAGTTTCGTTAAATTAAAACTATCCAGCCCAATAGGAAAAGTCATTCCTGTCATTATAGCATAATTCATACTGTATTCTATTTCATTTGTATGGCCTTGTAAATGAAGAATAAATGTTATTCTCAAAATTATTTTACGAACGTCATTGAGTGTACCATATTAATGTATATTGGTGTCGTTGTGTCTAATTGTAAAACATTAAATTGTACCTTAAAAAATTATTGTCAGTAGACTGTAATGTATTCGATTTCTTTTTATACGTCATTGTATTTGAACCATGATTAATTTTCAATTGAAAATAGGGTGTGGTAGACCTCAATAACATATAAAATTTTCAAGGCAGCTCAATCATATATATGAGAGACAGATTGAGGAACAGAAATTTTACTTTATTTTTTTTAACTGCAAGATTAAAGTAAGAAATAAAAAGGTAAAATAAAAAAATATTTGATGACAATATTTATTAAATAGCTTAAGTGTCTAATATTTAGAAATATTTATTTAATTTTAAGTATTTCTGTGCTTTCTTCCTATTCTTATTACTTTTACACTTAACACTTTTGTGACCGCATGTTTTTATCTTTTTGAGAGTAAGCTCCGCCTGTGGGCGTTATTCTTTCACATTACATTAGATTAAATGAATATTTTCTGTATTCAAATTTATAGTATAAATGAACATTCGTTACATTTATACTCTTTCTAATCAAAGTATTTGTATCCATAGTGCATTGATTGCACAAATGTGAATATTGGTTATATTGTCCAGAAATAATGTAACGTATGTAACCTAAAGAACCGCCCACTGGCGGAGTTATAAATTTTCAAATGACGTGAATTCACGTCAGCGGTCGCGAAAGTGTTAATAAACCACACATCCATTCTCAAGTACACACTTTACAATTATTTAACATACTTGCTTAGTATTTGCATAGTTACATTCATTTTTATTACACTTATACATATTGCTCGTATACATTACTTTAAATACTTGCATGAATTTCTTTAGAAGACAACTGAATAAATTTTGACACTTTTGAATAGGTTATAATGTCATCAAAAATTTATATGAGGACAAGGTATACAGAAAGAATAACATTACAATTTTTTTCCCTTGTTGTTGTTGTTGTTGTTGTTTCTAAATTAAGCTAGATTTTACAATTCTACTCCCTTTTTTCAAATAATTGAGTTCAGATAGATTCAACAAAATTCATTTGAAAAAATGCAGATTTAAAAGTTTGAACATTTTTCGAATAGCTTGAAAAACATTTTGCAATTTACAATGTCATTTTGTTGTTTTGTTTTGTTTTATTTCTAAAAAGAAGAATATTTAATGAAATTTTAAATCTAAAGCTTTTTATTCATCTTTTATTGCATGCTTTACATTTTTTAAACCTCTGTTCTTTTATAGAAATATTTTAATCTCATAAAATTCTTCTTTCATATTAAACAGGAACTGATTTAGATAGGCATAAATATTTGACAAAAAAAAAAAAAAAAAAAAGAGCTTTGATTATATTTTATTGGGTTTAGGATTAAATGAATATTAATTTTTATAATTAATTATTTTTATCTTTTTTTATGTGTGTAAAATATTCTAAAAAATGTACGAATAAGTCTTATATAAATAAAACAAAAATCACTTTTTTAAAGTTTATTACCCTACTACCGTAGGTAATAGCAGTATTAAAATAGGTCCAAAAATTCGATATCGAGTTTTCCCCTAATTTACACGTTTTAAGGCGTCCTGAGTCCAAAAAAGTAGTTTTTGGCAATGTGTACGTGTGTGTGTGTATGTATGTGTGGAATCTTCTGGCTATCATATCTACGAAACTTCACAGCTGATACAAATCTGGTGTACAGATGGATTTTCCAAATTTTCGTGAAAATTGGAAAACCGGAAATGGGACCGTAAGTCCGTATCTCAAAAACAGCTCTAACGATTTTCTTCAAAGTTACTATGTAAAAACTCTATTAGATGCCCTTTCGAATGATACAGTAATAATTGGTTAGTTCAGGAAAATTGATAGGCGTCCTGTATGAATAGCTCAATTTCAGGTCTCGCAAGTGCGTTCCTTTGAAAACGGCTGTACGGATTTTTTTTCAAACTTGCCATATTAACTCTCTTATAAATATATCTTTTTATATGTAATTATTGTTTTCCGGTCAATAATTGAGAATACCAAGTTTTGGTAAAAGTTGGTATCTCAAAAACGGCTCTAACGATATTCTTGAAAGTTGTTTCATTAATCCATTTGAGGTACCCTTTCTCATAACACTCGCTATGTAAACTCTGTTTTATGTCTTTACACGTGTATCAAGTTTTTCTTACTCGAAAATTTCAAAAAATACATATAATACGTGTAATAGTGGGTGAAGGAAGTGGTGTGGTTGTTTCACACAAGATTTTTTTTTATTTTGCATAAAATTCATGAAAATAAATGTTTTTGTATATGAGATTCAGGGTTTCGATTTTTAACCTTGCACTGGCTTTAAAATCGAGCATGTTTTAACAAAAAACGCGCAGAAAATGTGCAGTGTTGTTCAATAAACCTTTATATTTCAATGGATATACCTGGTGAGTCATAAATTCGTGCAAACTTTAAAAGTTAATAATAAAAGAAATAATACGGTAATATAATCAGAGGAACATTAGATTATTTTTCTATATATAAAAAGGGTAGATATAAAAGGTATAGGTCTATGCTACGTATAAAAAGGGCTAGGTATGTAAGGTGCTCACACATCATACTGAGACGTTTTAGGCAAATCAGGCAAACACAAACAGACAATGAAACAAATCACAATACCAAGACACTGTGCTTTTTAATTATAAATTAAAGAACTGGTGTACATTAAATATTTAAGCATAAATGGTGTGTGAAATTTTTTTTTTTTTTTTAATGCTGTACAATTCATTTTAAAGCAAGAATGATTAATATAACCATCAGAACAAGGTGATAGGCAAGTGAAGCGCATCCCTACACATGCAACAGCTGTAAGCAGTATGTTGGCATCGGTGCCACGGACAGTCCATCGAATGGCATCTTTCAGTTTCGACAAAATGACTGGGTAGTCCCAGTACACACAAGGCTTTAAGTAACATCACAACCATAAATATGCCGGGGATAAAAAAAAAAATATGCTTCTCTGATTTGCATGAAACGTCTCAGTATAACGTGTAAGCGACTTTTTTGTGTTCTCTCTCTTTTTGAGATGTAAGTTCCTCTTAATGATATTCCCCAAACTGAAATTTTTACGAGCATTACTTCTTTTATTAAGGAGTTTTGAAGTTTGAACGAATTTATGACGTACTGGTCTGTGCTTTTCACTTGCTAATTAATATGAATGATTAAAAGAAGCATCTTAATCATATGCCGTAGCGACGAAGCCTTTCAAGCTTTATTTATTTATTTTATTTTTTTATTTATCTCTTTTTATTTTTTATTTTATTATTTATTTATTTTTACTTATTTACTTATTTATTTTTATTTTTTATTTATTTATTTATTTATTTATTTTTTACGGGTTAATCCCAAACATTTTTTTTTTTTTTTTTTTTTTTTTTTTGTAAGTTTTTAACCGGCCCCCTTTAACCTTCGAGACATAATCTTCAGTGAAATGTATGCGATATAACATGTTCTTTACATCCATGAAGTTGAAAGACAATCCATTAAATATTTCTTTAGATATTCAACAAGACGTCTAGATTCAAAAATACTTTTGTCCGTTGGATGTACATACACACACAGTGAAATATATGTACATAAGTTAAGGCATAAGTTAAATATTTACATGAAAGCGTAAATCACTTTTAGGTTAATTTCTTTAAAAATCAACCTACTGCGGTCACTTAGTTTATCTTTCTCTTTCCCTCTCCCTCTCTCTCTCTCTGTGTATATATAATTCTTATTTCTAATTTATTCTATCCTGATATATGGTGTTTACATTAAAAATAAAAATAAAAAATAAATAAAAAGGTGCACTTTTGTGTATTTTAACCAAGAATAAATTACAATAGAAATAAAAGACAGTAAAAAAGGTAGAGGTTGCGTAGGCAAATGCTTGATTACGGAGGATGGGTGGTGTGGTTTGGCTGGATCGTTTGGTGAGGTTGTGAAATTATATTATTTAAAAAAAAGGGGGGGGGGATCATTACTTTTTTTCACTCAGATGGCGCTCATTCCTCTAAAACTTGTTCTTTTAAATCCCCGAAACACTTCTATCTCTACATGATACTTATGAATTGTGAATTTACGTAACTCAAATTAATCTCTATAATAAATTAAAATTTAATTAAATGCATTAATTTTAATTTTAAATTTTAACTTTAAGGTTTATTTGTTGAAAATTAGAAGAAATTAAACAAAAATTTATTTTTACTTAATCATTCAGTCGATGAATTCGCTTCCCTTATTAACTGTGAATTTAACTGTTTTCGGCTTCATGGCTGTTGTGGAGTACAACCTTTTTCGGCGTGTTTTCCAATAGTAAAGAAAGTTACAATTTATTTTTATTAAATTTTCTTAGGGTTAACTTATTATGAAAAATTGGTGTTTGAAGTTTAATATGTTTATCTCTTTCTTGGTTTTTTCCACTTCATAAGTTTATTTCTCTCTTGGCTTTTTCCGCATATTATTTGAAATTGTTTTCAAGTCTTTTAGGTGACCTCGGGCATTGCATGCTGTAAATTTTTAGGAGTTTGCATACAGCATGACAGAAGGATGACTTAATTTCCATACAACATTCATTCAATGCCCTTGAAAAAGTAATGAATTTGTATGTTTCAATATCAAATTGCTTATTTTTTGCTTTTCGTCAACGTTATTCATTTTTTATAGTTCTTCATCTGATACTTGGTTTCATATAATGCAATGTTTTAAACGGTTTTTATTATATATATATACACTGCATAAAAAAAGTTCTTTACAATTTTTTAAAACCCCGTTTTTGCTTAATAGAAAATGTCAATTAAAATTCTTTAACATGTTTATATTTATCAATTTTCATATTTTTGACAGACAAATAAAAATATTTAATTATTTATAATTTTAATGTAGGAAAATGCAGAAAAGAGAAAAGATATACATTTGCACAATATTTTTTTTTAAAAAAAGTAGACGGACACTGGTCAAAAACTGCAATTATCTAAGTGGGTGTTTTTTGCGGAATACTAGTTCTGCATGTACATGTATATTTGGCATTTTGCCAATTGCTAACGTGCTTGACAAGATGGTTTTGTGTGGTTAAATTTCTTGGAGATGAATGTGCCATGCCACGAGGAATTCCTCTAACTGATTACCAGAAAGGACAGATTATAGCCCTGAAAAATGTTAACAAAGGAGTCAGAGAAATTAGTAGGCTACTTCTAATAAGCAAAAGTAGCATCAGCGATTTTCTACGTGCTCCTGAAGCCCATGGCGTAAAGAAAAAGAGTGGCCGGCCAAAGAAACTTTCACTTAGAGACCAAAGAAAATTTTTTACTGAGCTGAAAAAACCTGGAGCATCAATTCCCAGAGTTCGAATAAGCACAAGAATTACTAACGTAACTTCTCAGACAATTTATAACTACATTAAGCACTCAGAGCTCTTTCAATATAAGAAGAGAAAACATCATCCATGCTGGAAGGATCACCACGTGACAGAACGCCTACAGTGGGCTCAAAACCATATGCCTTGGACTACAGAATGGATATCTGTAGTTTTTTCAGATGAGAAAAAATTTAATTTAGACGGCCCAGATGGATATCAATATTATTGGCACAGTTTGGAGAAAGAAGACGAAGTGTACTCTACTCGGCAAGTTGGTGGTGGTGGCGTTATGGCGTGGCTAGCTGTTGGCTATGGTGGAAAGACAAATTTAGTGTTCCTAAGTAGGAAGCAGACTCACAAAGATTATATTGAAACACTAAACAGTGAGCTTTTGCCATTTGCGTGTGATCTTGGAGGAGAAAACTGGATTTTCCAACAAAATAGAGCGCCAATACACACCGCTAACAACGTTAAAAAATTGTTTCATGAGAACAACTTCAACGTTTTACCCTGGCCAGCCAAGAGTCCGGATATGAATCCTGTAGAAAACATTTGGGCTATACTTGTTCATTAAATTTATGAGGGTGGACGCCAATATGAATCAATTCACCAGCTCAAAGAAGCTCTTGCAAACATTTGGGAAATTTTCTGTCAAAAAAAGATTCAGAATCTCATTGATTTGATGCCTAACAGAGTATACGAACTTATTAAAGCAAATGGGAGACGAACCCTTTACTAAAAACGTTTTATTTCAGAGATACAAGATGTGTCCGTCTACTTTTTTTAAGAAAAATTACAGTGCAAATATGCCCCATTTTTGTTTTCTGAATTTTTCCACTACATAATTCAAAAGGATTGAACCTATATCCAAAAAATAATAATATATGATGTCTCAAGAATATAATTATATTAGAGAAATGAACCTCATATCTCTAATTAAAGAAATAAACGGCTTTAAAGTATTACAAGTAAGTGTCCGTCTACTTTTTTTTATGCAGTGTATATATATATATATATATATATACAATGGAAAATTTTTCATTAAGATAATTTCCAAGAAACTGAATTATATTGAATCAAAAGTGGGCAGTTTACTTACCTTCCAACATGATATGCCTTCCTGCTTCAATGCCATGGACATTTAAAATTTTCAAATTCGCATAAAAACATATTTATGGATCGATTTCATTAAAATTCCGTATGCAAATACCCAACATGAAGATCTCAAACAAGTTTAATAAGCAACTTGCTCCGTCATCTTGTTTTTTAGATATATACTTAACGAAAAAAAAAAATCAAAATTTACTGTTCCTACTGACTGAGACAAAAGAATTCGTTTATGCTTGCATTCTCACAACTACACCTATGAAGAATTGTTTGGCTAAATAATTTGGATTTATGTATTTTTTTGTTTTGAAATGGTTTTTATATCTTCAATATTTGTTGTCTTTTCTTTTTAAACCACATTTGTTTATTTATTTTAATACAATTTGCTTGTTTTAAATACTATATATGGCTATTAACGAATTAAAAAATAAACACTCTGCATGCTAAACAAAAAATACTTTATCAAGTCATATCATTTTTTAAAAAATAATAAAATTCATTAAAATAAACCTGTTTTTTTTTTTTTTTTTTTTTTTTTTTTTTTTTTGTATGATCAAGACATTAAAGAACTCAAAAAGTAAATTTTCTTTCAACGAATATTTACGCTCACTCTAAAGCATATTCGTTCATAAAGTGCTTGAACAATGAAACCCTTCTTGTAACTATTCAGCGTTATTTTTTCGTTCCGAGACAATTTTAATTGCACTGCTGCTTTTGTGCATATTCTAAAAATAAAACTAACTTTACTAATAACAGCTTTCGACGACAAAAGTTTGCATTTTGAAAAAAAGGGAAACTCGCTCTATGTAATTAGCAGATATTTTAAAATTGTGAAACATTGCTGCATTCTTTCATTGAGAGTGTTCCTGTAATTGATAAGAAATGTGCAACGAAATAGGTTTTTTTTTTTTCAATTACTTTCATGTGAAAACATCTGTTCTGTTCCCATTTAATTTAGCAATGCCGTCCGATATTATTAAATATTATTAGACTATAAATTATCAAGCGTAGAAGAATGAAAATCATTAAAAATATTATAGGATGGAAATGTGATTTTTAAAATAGTGCTAAACAAAATTTGAAAAATTAAAAATGAAAAAGAGATATTGCTTTCAACAGTGTTAATCGTTTTTTCTATTTATTCTATATTTTTACTTCCATTACCCTACTACCGTATGTACTGTTTATTTAGATGGCCGTCGATCATTGAACTTGAAATTAGAAAAATAGCTTTATAATTCTTACGATATGAAACGCTAATAACACAGGAAAGATCCAATTATACAGGCAATTTTTGTAGATATAATGATGAATTTATTATTTATGAATTGATGACTTATTGAACACAGCTATAGGTGACCAAATAAGCATATTATTATAAAACGGTATATATAATTGGGGTAATAAAATAATTTGGAGTGGGGTGGGAGCCCAAAACGGCGACTTCACTGGTCAAGTCATGATGATGAAGTGACGCTTCGATTTCTTGATTAAATTCGCCAGAGCTCAAGTCGACGCCAAATTCAAAAAGTAGAGAAAAAATGGTTGTAATTATGTGACGTATAAACACATACAATTTTTGAAAAGGTTACCACATGATTATAATTCAAACGGTCCTCACTAATAGCCAAAAAAATCGCCATGCGAACCAGGAACTTTTAAGCAAAATTAACATACCATGTTATGAGATAAAGAATGCACACAAGGCGACAAACTGCCTTTATTTTGTAAGATGAAAAGAAACCAAATTAGGAAAAGTCAAAACAAGCTATTGTGGATCTGCATTAACGTTAAAGAGCGAATAATATATGATCAAAGGTTTCGATAGAGTTGCAATAAGCTCAATAAGCTAAAGATACATATGTGGGAAGAGGGAGAATGTAAAAATTAAAAGAACATACTGTATGTGAATTTAAGTTGCAATTTAGAGGTCATAAACATGTGTTCGTTAGATTAATTTAATTTTTAATATGATAATGTATTTTTTTTAGAATATGTGATTATCGACATCACACCGTAGGTAATGGAAGTATTGTATTCTGTCCAAAAATTCGATTTCGAGTTTTCACCTGATTTACACGTTTTAAGGTCTTCTGAGTCCAAAAAAGTAGTTTTAAGCAATTGGTCAGTGTGTGTGTATGTATGTGTGGAATCTTCTGGCTATCATATGTCCGAAACTAATAAAGATAGAACTACGAAACTTCAGAATTGATACAGGTCTAGTGTGCATATGCATTTTCCAAATTTTGATAAAATTGGAAAAGCGGAAGTGGGACCGTAAGTCCGTATCTCAAAAACGACTTTAACGATTTTTTCAAACTTGCTGTATAAACACTCTATTAGATGTCCTTTCGAATGATATAGTTGGTTAGTTTAGGAAAATTGACAGGCGTCCTGTATAAATAGCTCAATTTCAGGTATCGCAAGTGCGTTCCTTTTAAAATGGCTGTACGGATCTTTTTCAAACTCGCCATATTAACTCCCTTTTAAATATCCTTTTGTATGTAATTATTGTTTTCTGGTCAATAATTGAGTATGCCAAGTTTTAACAAAAATTGGTGTCTCGAAAACGGCTCTAACGATTTTCAATGAAAAGTCCATTTTAGATACCCTTTTTCATGTATTATGTGGTTATTACAGAAAAATTAACGGTTATTATGATTAGATTGTTCAGTTTTAGATCTCGGAAATTGGTGCTTAAAAAATAACTCTATCATAATTTATTTTTTTCTTATTTTTTAACTGTGTGTGTAAACACTGTTTTATATGTCTTTACACGTGTATCAAGTTTCTCTTACTGGAAAATTCCAAAAAATGCATATAATATCTCCAAAGAAATGCATATTATACGTGTAATAGTGAATAATGGAAATCGTGTGGTTGTTTCACACCAGACTTTTTATAATTATTCTAATTCTTCTTACCTTTTCTTAGAACTGTTTAAATAGAATGTTTATTAAATATGAAAAACTAAATCAACAGAAAATTTATTTCAAAAGAATATATATTTACTTTTAAATATTTTTCCGTTAGTGTACTGAAATTCGTTTTTATTAATGACAAAAGGCTCGCTTCAGAAATCAACATTGGTGTTGAAAAATCAAAAAACGAGAAACCTATAAATATCGTAAACCAGCACAGAATAATAAAAACAATAAATCACTCCTTTTATTCATGGGAGAAAAATGTGTGAAAGCAATAATATACAATCTTGAAGACACGTAATTTTTAAGATAAAAAAGAAAAAGTCATGCATGTAGTTAATGTATGTCATGTGTATAACTTCATAGGCTATAAACACTTTTCAACTATATTTACCGGTCATAGCATTTAACATTCATTGTATTTTTACGTACGTGATAACATCTTAAAATATATTTTTTGATTTTAACTGTAGAGGAAGACATTTCATGGTCCAGTTTTCATAGCGTCACTTGTAATGTATTGTGACATCTCATACGCGTACTAGTATAGCTTAAATTTTTGCTAGCAAATTGGAAAGTTCCTCTGCGCTTTACTGGGATTATAGGCTTGAAAGTGACAAATTTTGTGGCTAAAATATAGAAAGTAAGTAATTTGGACAAAATAGTTGAGCATTAAATTCACAGTTCAGATAGTAGGTTTGTAAAGATGATCTGCGAGTTTTATAAAAAGGCAAGGTTTTTGGCAAAGATTTATAGAGATGATGGATTTCAGATTAATTTTGCGTACTTTTTGAAGGTTAGATGAAGTTGGAAAAAGTCTAAATAGATTTTTGAGTATATAAAAACAGCTGGCTTGGATAGAGTACTGTTAAAACAGTTGAGAGCTATTAGAGAGCTGTTAGGGAAATTTAACACTGTTGGAACTCTTAAGACTCTAATCAGGTGTAGGAATCAAGCTTTGAAACATTTAAATGAGCTTTAAAATAAAAGCCCCTGTGTATCTTTTCGCCATGACAACATTATTGAAAGTAATATACATGCATACACGTATATATATCCATAAGTTCTAGCATAAATGTAATTCCCACAGCGAGTAGTTAACATATTTTAAGTTCCAATAAATGTAGTTGTTATTTCAATCCTATCTCCCTAGTGTTTCTCTTCAGTTTAAGAATATATGATGAATCCAGTTGAATATACTACAGCAAGCTGTATCTCACGCACTATTTAAAAGAAGACAAATATATAGAAGAGTCTGTATATCATACATAAACTTTAGGGAATACATTAAAATATTACTAGAAATACATTATAGATAAAGAAAATTTTCAAAAACTGTCTTTAGTGTTCTATTTTTTTAAAGAAAATATAAAATATGCTGTAAATTTGCATACTGTCTAAAGACTTTATATGCACCATGTAATGTACTACAAATTTACAATAAAGAAAAAAACTGGTAATACAAAATTGAAAATTCAATTCGGGAAATCTTTCTTAATATATCATAATGTGTATGAACAATTTTGTGTAGTCCTGTAGGTCAATTATTATTGCTAATTATGCAATATTCTATAGATTATGTACTTTTTGTATCTCTGAATAATTTATCCGTATATTATTTTCAATTAACGATTTATTTAAGTATGCTTTAAAGAAATATCTCAAATATAACTTTATATTATTATCCACTTTTTAACCTGAGTTTAACTCTTTTATTTTCTAGCTTTTAATTAGTTTTGAGCCATGCATAGGAACCATGCATTACGTCATGAATAAACCAATTTCCTATTTTTAAGTTATTATAGAATTCTTAATAATGAACAATTTATTTTTTTCTTTTTCATCATTATTAGCGTTGCATGTGTCCTAAGAATTTTTGACTGTGTTATAGTTATTATTTATTATTATTGTTATTTTTCAATGGTACATAAAAATTGGGAAAAGATGAGTTCAAATTGTACATTTTGTCGGCGAAACATAGGATCCTTAACATAAAATCAATGATTTATTGGTAAAATGGTACTTCAATATTGTATTTATATAGACATGATAAGCTAAAAGTTTTCATCTTTATTTATTTTTTTTTTTTTTCAAGTAAGCTGGGAGTAATCAACAAAAATTTTATAATTAGTCTAGCTTAAAGCCTCATAATGACATTAAGTAATATAATTTTAAAAAATACACCGTTTTCATATATAAACAACTTTCACATTTTCTGGATGGTTTATTGAGTTTTACGTCGCAGTAGTGCTATGCAATGGGCAATTGTCGACGGTCTGGGACTCACCCCTAGAGGTGGTCCGGAAACATGCCATCACAATTTTAATCCTGCACGGACAGCACATTTTCTGGAGCCATGTTCGTAGAAGAAAACAAACAAACCAAGTTTTTTTTTTTCTAAGGAAAATCTACGATTACAAAAATTAATATGTTAAATTACTTTTTGTATTTGTTGTGAAGAGTATACCTTCATTTTAACATTAAAGAAAAAATATACTTTTTATTGAACATATTGAGTATAAAATACGTTTTGTGTATAATAAGGAATTTTTACAATTGATGTTACATGTTTTGAAATTTACGCCAATAACTCAATATCAATTAAAAATAAGAAAAATACAAAAACAGGAAAACTAAATTGAATTATTTTTCTTTTATTGGGAGAGTAACACATAAGCAATCATTTGTACGGGAAGTACATATTATTTAAGTCTAAAAATAGACATCTATAATACTTTGATAACATATTATTAAAAAATTCAAAGGCAAAATATACTGAATGCAAATAACAACTTTTCAAAATACTTCTGAATGCAGTATTAGCCCACTACAAATTTCTTCTTTACATCATATTAAGTTTTATTAATTGGATACAAAGAAGTGACATTTTGTACACACAGAAAAATAAAAACCATTCTTGAAATCAAAGGTTTATTAATTGGCTTTGTCTGATTATAGCTTTAACAAAAACTTTCTCCGCAATTAAAACTGTCAATTTCACACTTTTCATTGATAAATTTATAGCTGTGTTAGGGATTTCAAAAATGTAATCGGTGAGAAACAGTTCAGGTGAATATGGGTGTTCTTTATTTCTTTCTTTATTATTTTTTATTTATTTATTTAATTATTTTTTTATTTTTTTTAGTCTTTCTGTAAACGCCTGTCATATTCACACGGATTCTGGAGTTTCAGTTATTATGTAAAGCATAGCTATCAACACTTTAATTTTAAAGTTTAGGATAAACGAAATAAATTAGAGAATTTAGATTCTTGCTTGCTTTTCTTAATTTTAATATATGCTATGTTATAGTACTAGTATTTTAATAGTAATATGAGAAAATGTTTTTTAGGTTTAATACTCATCCTCTATATTTTAAAACAACACATTTGAGAATAATGAGATGGTTTAATTTAACTACTCAAACAGCATTAAAAAAAAATCTATTTAGATTAAAATATAAGAATAAAATAAAATAAAATAAATCTTTTAGAAATTTTTATTATCATGCATAATATTTTTAAAACATAAATCTATGTGTGCGTGTATGTTAAAAAATGAGATTGTTTTATCTGATTATTTAAAAAGCACTTTCAAAAAATTTCTCTAGATTAATATATCAGATGAAATTGTTTTAGAGATTAAAATGAAAAAAAAAAATGAAAATTCATAAAAAATGAAAAAGATTATTTTTATTTTATATTATTATTATTATTATTATTATTATATATTTTACAATAAAAATTATATTATAAAAAGACATTTGTTTATTTTAAAAATAATGATATTTTTTTAATCTATTACTCTTTAGTAATATTTTAAAAATTTCTATCTCAAAAAAGAAAATAAATAAACTGAATAATTAGAATAAATAAAAAGTAGAATCCATAAATAAATAGATCTTATTTATTATTATTATTATTATTATTATTTTAATAATAATACCGTCTCCTTTTATATATACTCGTATATATATTTTTTACAAAAAGACACATGTCTTTAAAATAATTAGAAGGCCTAATCTGTCTGCCATGATTTTAAAAATCTTTGTTTTAAGAGGCTCTCTCTACTTATCGCCGCCGGAAGCCTAATCCAAAAAAAATAATATTCTATGGGGAATGTTACCCCATTATAACATAACTCATTAGCTAATATAAAAATTTAAATTCCGTTTTTATATTCAGAAAATTCACAATTGTTTAATTGCTTATCGTTTTCTTAAAATTGGTTTATATATGTATATATGTATATAATATTTTACAGCTCCTTTTATAAAGTAGTACAAATTTTAAATATAATAATAATATTTTAAAACTGCAATTAATATAAAAGTTGTGAATTTTCTAAATATATACGGAAACAGAATCTAAAAATATGTAGAGAAACGGTATGGAATACTTTGTGTCAGTGAGAAGAGCAGCTTTTGTCTCATACAACTTCTCTGGCTTATCAAGATTCAGTCTTTTTAGAAGGAAGTATTAAGAATTCTGTAACATATTTGCGAAGCTGTAAAATGAGTGAAGACCTAACTCCATTTCCAAAAGGGGAGTGGAGTTAGTTAGTAGTCTGACACCCACGAACTTATTTCTACCACCAAGTGGTTGAGGTGTATTTAGTCTTCGAGATGTCGATTCGGATAATATGGAATACCAACTATACCACAATATTTGTAATTTTTGTAAAACTTAATGAATGTTCATATTCTTATTAATGGAGTTTATTTTCAATAATAATTTCAAAATAAAATGTTTACATTGCAGTTATTCATGATTTTTTGTAATAAATATTACCCATATTACCCAATTCCATATTATCCTTCAAGGAAATGAGTATTCCATATTCCCCTATAACTATTCCGTATTACCCGCTTGGCCCATATTATCCCTCTTTTTTTTTTTTTTTTGCGTGCAAATTCTATTTTTTGTAACATAAAACTATCAAAGCACATTAACAACACTCAAAAATTTGCAATAGTAGAATATACAATGATCCAAAATACTTCAATTTACTGGGATGAATTCAAATAGAAATTATAGTCCATATTCGCCTACTTTCCTCTAGTAGTTAAGGAGCAATAATGGGGCAAAGCTCCCCATGGAATAACATTAGCTTTGGCTATTAGCTACGATAAGTCAAAAGTTCCCTTAAAAGAAAAATCTATTCAATTACACAGGTCTACGAAATCGTACTTTTAAATTTTTGCGCACTACTTTAGGTGTTTCTAACGTTTTTGGGTATGTGAATTCAGAAATGCTTGTATTTTCTTCCTATTAAGTAACAGTTTTTCACAAAGTAAGGATGAATATCTAAAGAACTGACACAGAAGCTGTAACAGAATCGAAAATTTTTGCGTATAAAATACACTAAATTGGCCATTATTGACATATTATATTTTAAATGTAACTGTTTCTTTACATCAAAGCTCCGTAGAGAGTTTTTTCACTCTCTATTCAGCCTTCAAAAATAATGTGCTACTATGTTAACATTTCATCGGCCCTGATACCTACGGCCTTAAGCTCATTTCTGTCAAAAAATCTTTTTTTTTTTTTTTTTTTTTTTTTTGTCAAAACTGTAAATGAATGAAACTTTTGAATATTTTTTCCTTTTAATCGCCATCCAAAAATACATCAAAAAAACACATTCCCATATCACCTTGAAAAACAAAATTTCATCACAGATTTGTGTTATTTTATAATAGAGTTTATTACAAAAGATTTTATTTTGAACGAATGTTTTCGTTTAAAACCCATCTATTTACTCTGGATTTTTTTTAAATTATTATTTATGTCTAAATTAAAAAAACAGGTGAAAAAGATCTAGCCTTGACTTATTTTAATTTACACGCAAACTTTTACATCATTATGAGAGCTTTTGCCGAAAAAGAGTTTCAAAATATTACATCGAAATGACCAATATAGTTTGTTTCTTACAGTATTTTTTCCTTCTTTAAAGATTGTGTTGTCTGTAAAAACTTTTTTTATTATTATAAATAATAACTTATCAGGTCGATTTCTATGCATAAAAACAGCACGCATCTTTAATTTTCATCAAAATGGTCAAATCCTATTATTTTCTGTAATTCTGTTCGTGTCTTGTTTTGACCCGAAACAATTTTTGCGAGTTCTTGCATTTAATGGAGTTTATTCAAAATTTTGTACTTATTACTTTTAAACGCCAGCTCTGTGGTACTTTTTTATAACAGTTTCGATATTTGAGATACAATATTTTTACTTTCTCTTACTCGTATCTATGGGGAAGAAAGTATTATTTTAGGTGAAATTTTCAAAATTGAATTTTTGTTATATTTCTACGTTTTGAGATGACCTGAATCCGAGCTTATCTATTTGTCTGTGGGTGAATTTGTGTCGATGTATTTTACCAGCACACTGTTAAAAATAATTTCTTAAAAATGAGCTAAATTGACTCAAAATAGCTCCGAAACAATATATACCTAAATTTGAAAACCCATGTATTCATTTTTGAGTATATTTACATGTCAAACATGAGGAAATTGGAATTCTTATTGATCAACCCCATTTCTGAGCATGTCAATATACTCAAAAAGGAGTACATGGGTTTTCAGATTTAAGTATATATATTTTCGGAGCTGTTTTGAGACAATTTAGCTCATTTTTAAGAAACTATTATTTACAGTGCATATTTTAAGAACAAATGGTAACAGGGAGTCCAAACTAGTATTCTTATGGTTTTCGTTATGGTTTTACAACAATTATAGTAGTAGTATTTTGTTTCATTATTGGAAGTGATAATTTTTGAATTTCTATTCTAATTGAGGAGCATATTGGTATGCTAAAAGCCTCTCATAAAAAAAAAAAAAAAAAAAAAAAAAAACTACTTTTTTTTTTTTTTTTTTTTTTTTTTTTTTTTTTTGGGGGGGGGGGGGGATTACGTTGAACTAGTTGATATACTGATAATTTATGTATCTATATGCAACATGTATCCTTAATTCAAACAAATTTCAATCAAAAATGCTTTATCACGTAAGTCATATTTTAGCGATGATGATTGTTTTCATAATCTAATTTAACGTTTTTAATTTGGATTCTACGTATCTTCATAGAAGGTGTCAATAAAATCAAATTTAATAGCGTTTAATCTTTGATCAAGAAAGGTTGAAAATGAACAAAGCACCTGGAAATGTAAAGAATGCAATTTCAGGTATAATTTGTGGAGATAATGGAAACGGAAATTTAAACGAAAATATTTCAGATGAATTTCCTGATGCACAAGAATGCTTTCATTCCTTTATTGATTCAGATTTAGATAACAGTGAGTATGAAACTGTTGATGAAAAAAAAAATCATGATCCACATCAATATGTTCTTCGGAATATAACAACTAGAACCGTCAAGTTTTTTCCCAGAAAATTCATTAATTGGACGGATTGATAAAATAGAGTATAAATCAGATTCTCCTGCTACAAATAATTTTGAAGATGAAGAAAGTTTGATGAAAATGCGCAAAGAACATTTGATGCAATTCTACGACGAAGATAAACTCGCTCGCTCGATATTATATCTGAATACTATCGACTGCAGCAGTGAACCGTCGACTTTTGCGTTTCACGAAAATCCAAGTACTTTGAAATCCCTATTAGAAAATGTTTTCAACGTGACTCCTGAACCAAAAAAATTACAAGATAAAAAGAACTTTTTATATACCACGTTTCTAAATTTTCTGTTGAATCCTATAAACTTGACAATTCTATATATTAATAAATATATTTTTAAAACTTTTTTGATGAATTATCCCATCAACTTGAAAGAAAATGATCCAATGCGTAATAACGAGAGCAATTATAAGAAATTTTCAAACATTTAATAGTTGAATAAAAGTACTAAAAGAATGCATTGTCATCGTATTCTAAGTTATTTTAAAAGTTTCAAATGCCTAGCTAGTCGGGAGGTTAGTTAAAAATCGATTTCAAGATTTGTACTGGACAAACAAACAGGAAAGCGAATTAATTAAAACGTGGTAAAATGAAGAAATGATAAAAAGTCGCAAGTAAAAAATGCCATGGAAAAGACGAATGCTATTTGGATTTAAACATAAACAGACTACACATCGAAATTTAATGCAGAAATACCACTTGATCCAAAAGAACCCCCAATTATGGAATGTCGCAAGTCAACAAAGTTTTGGAAACGACGATTTCTTTGCTGCATCTCTGTGAAGACTGATAATTAAGTTAGAAAGGGTAAGCCTTCAGCAACGTTTGAATTTTTCTTTTGGGTACCTTTTATGGGAAATTTTAAATTATAAATAAAATTTTCATAAATTAATCTTGATCTACATCAAAACTGAAAATCTGAATTACGTGATGGATTTTTTCCCTTTATTACTACTTTGAATTATGCAAAAACTCTTTTTAAAAAATGCTGCATAGATGAGTAATAATTCATCAAAGCCACTAAATTATTAGATACTGTTAATTATTAATTAATTAAAACTAATTGTTGCCTGAATTTCAAAGAATCAGATTATTTATTCATATACCTTGTTTTAATGTCTACTAATAATATTAGGCTTTTTTGCTCAAATGTTTCGAACTGTATACCACGTTTTCCTATTACCAACTTTCTCTGATGCTACTACCACCTTCTGTAGTCTTTGTATTTTCAAGCATCTGACCAGCTTTGCACCGCCACCTTCGCTTATTGTCACTATCATCTAGCATCTCTTTCTTCTCTGATCTTGAAATGCTTCTAACATCTTGTTTTTCACCCGCTGTCATTTTTCTCAATGCCTCTACTATCTGGCATGTGTGCCCTGCTCTTCTCTTCTTCTGCACTACTAACATTTGGCACATCTGTCCTGCTGTCCTCTTCTTCTACACCACTAACATCTGGCATATGTGTCCTGCTCTCCTTTTCCTCTACACCTTTACCATCTGGTCTATGTGTCTTGCTCTCCTCTTCCTCTACGCCACTAACATCGACGTAGAGCAAGAGGATATGTCTTCTCTATGTTCCTGTACGCCACGTTTTGTATTGCATTTATATAGTTTCATTTTTTCTATTACTTTAAACTACATTGCATGATACCTTTAATTGGTCTTTATTGCATGAAAATTGGTTTAAATTTTAGGTTAAGAATTCATAACGAAAATTTTCTCTACTTAATCTGTGTTTTTCTTTTACGCGGTTGCTAAGAGCAGTGATGACTTAAAATTTAATGACGTTATCTGTACTTTTCTTCAACATATTGACATAATGAAATCAGTAGGATTAGTTATTAAAAACGAAAAATCTATATCTTAACTCAAATGCCCATAGTATTAAAAACTAAATAATACAATGGCAATATATATTTTA
Source organism: Salticus scenicus (assembly GCA_963930645.1). Classification (NCBI taxonomy): domain Eukaryota; kingdom Metazoa; phylum Arthropoda; class Arachnida; order Araneae; family Salticidae; genus Salticus; species Salticus scenicus. The sequence continues at coordinate 16,590,676 of OZ005654.1, read as the reverse complement.
AAAATTGTATAAACAAATTAAATCATGTTAAAAAAAAAAAAAAAAAAAAAAAAAAAAAAAAAATCCATATTATAGTAACTGCACCAATAACTGCACCATACATAATGATGTATAGTTAAGTAAAAATCCACGTTCGTTAAACAACTTCTTTAAAAAACATCCATTCTGTAAAATAAATTTCTCTTTTGTTGTGACTAGGTCATAAAGATAGTTAAAAAGTCATTTTCCTTTTAAATAAAACAATCAATCCGTCTTAAAAGCGTCTTTATTAGTAAACTACTTGGACAATGATACCATCTTTACAAATTTGCTTCATTATCTTTTGAGTCCGAGATAATTTTAATTGCCATGCGTGGCTTTTGTGTCGCATTAGGGAAATGAAGATAACTTTTCTTACAAAAGCTTTTGCTGACGTCGCTTAGACATTTTTCCCCGCTAACTCTTTTTAAACAAATAGTTATTTGAGGGTTTTGAAAGACAGCAGTGTAGTCTTGTTAAAATATATTCGTTTACAGCGGAGAGAAAATGAAATAATTTTTACCTTGTCATCTAATGTAAAAACATCTATTCTATTCATGTGCAACTAAAGAAGAAAATATGAATGATGTTGCGATCATTTGTTCAAAACACACACTGTTTAAGACAATAAAAGTAATTAAAATACGCATATTTTTTAAAAACTGTATATTAGGATTGACTAATCTTTAACAATGGATTTAATTAATTAAGAAAATCTAATAATTTTAAAATATAAATATTTAAATGTCCATTGCCAAAATTGATTGTTAGAATTTTAAATTTACTTCTTTTTAGTTCTCCAACCTATAAAAGGTATGAGAATTTTTGGTATTCGAGGAAACATTTTGTCCACCGTCTTCTGACGTTTTGACAATTTTCACATATCCAGATTTCAGAAACAACAAAATTTGTGTGATGCCCATCTATACACCAGAGAATCAGTCAAGTATTTTATGAGTTAGTTTGTTAGCCTGTGTACACATTATCTCAACAATGATTGGTAAAAAGAAATGAGACTAATTTTAAAATATATTTACAATACTCACCATCACCATAATCCTATTGAATTTGAATATTCTGCACTGTTAAAAACTGTTTCTTAAAAATGAGCTAAATTGTCTCAAAATAGCTCCGAAACAATATATACTTAAATTTGAAAACCCGTGTACTCATTTTTGAGTTTATTGACGTGTCAAACATGGGGATATTGGAATTATTATTGGTCAACCCCATTTTTGAGCATGTCAGTCTACTAAAAAATGGGTACATGGGTTTTCAAATTTAAGTATATATATTGTTTCGGAGCTATTTTGAGACAATTTAGCTCATTTTTAAGAAACTATTGTTTACAGTGTGCGTGGAAAATCTTTTAAATTATTTGAAATTTCATACTTTTATTAACGTGGCACAATAGGGTAAAATTTCGCATAAACCTGAATTGTGATAATTACTTTTACTGTAGAAAGGTTCACATGGGAGAGAGTATGCAATTGCAAGAGAACTAAAAAATGAAACTGGCTAAATAAATTTCACACAAAATCAGGATCATTTAAATATAACGAATTGTAAGAAAAGTTAGCCTAGTGGGAGACTTAATTAAATGAAATTAATAAGAAGGAATATATGGTTTATGAGATATATAATGACAACTAATTTCTTCTACTATTCTTTAACAAGAAACAAATAGCACGCTTCTGTATCATATGATAATGAAATCTAATACAAAATTTTTACCCCTTCTTATGTTAACTTGTTCTGCACTTAATAAATAGTAAAATTTCTCATATTCACAGGAACGTTTTAAAAAGATATGATATTACTATTTAAAAAAAATAATCTCTTTTTTTTTTTTAAGAACAAATTAGTTTCTTTAATAATTTTGCTATTTTCTTATAAAAATTACGTTCTTTTTTTTTTTTTTTTTTTAAGGGATTTTAAATTAAAATTGGCAGAAATATTGTTAAAATATATAATTTAACAGAGCAGAAACTTGATGAAATGGGAATGTGGCTCGATGTATTAGGTTTTCTAACACAACGTAGTAAAACCTGAGTCTCGCTAATAAAAAATTACAATGCTACTCTGTAAAAAAATATCTGTAAATTTACTGAAATGTTTATGTAGAGTCTCTGTAGATTTAAAATAATTCTTAGTTAAGAGTAAATAATCGTGATTCTCAATAATTTTTTATTTCGTACTTTTATCCATTTTTATTATTTAATTTCTCAATAAAATTTTAAATAAACGTTTCTATTTCAGAAAAGGCATTCAAGTCACAATTATATTTTTGCCAATAATTAAATAAATTAACATTAGTTATTAAAATGCATATATAAAATAGATATTTTAACATATCTGTTTATTTTTACCTCTGATTTTGTATAAGACTTAAGATAAACTGTTACCAATACAGTGTTAAAAAATTCTGTAAATTTAATGTAAATATTTATCCCGAATCTCTGTAAATTTACAGTAATTCTTAGTTAAAAGTGAATAATCGAGATCTCAATCTTTTTTCTGTATTTTTACGTAATTTTATTATTTAATCTTTTAATTAAAATTAAAAATGACTGTTTCTACTTTAGAAAAAGCATTCCAAGTCCGAAATATATTCTCACCAATAATTTATTAAATTAATATTAGTTATTAAAATGAATGTATAAAATAAGTTTTTTTTAACATCTCCGTTTATTTTTCTCTGTAATTTTACGTAAGACTTAAGATAATAGATTACACAGAGTTTTCTGTTGAAATTTTTAACAGTGTGGTTATTTTGTATCGTTTTCAAAAATGTTTGCTTAACCCTTTCTAGGATTTTTTATAGAATGGTAGTAATACAAAATATTTTTAAATTAAACTATAACAACGAGTTCAACGATTATAGACAACGACAGATTAGGTCAATAAACAAGAAACCATTCAAACTGAAAAGGAACTTTATTAAGTTAAATGTATTGTCTAGTAATGAAATGCTACTTTTTATTATCTAGTCTTGCTTTTTTAACTGCTTCTTTAATCGATTTTCTTTAAATAAAAAATTTAATTCTTTTTTTTTTTTTTTTTTTTTTTTTTTTTTTATTAAATTGAAATACCTACATGTAATACAAAAATATTTGTTTACAAAAACCTTATACCAATGTCATGTAAGAGCAATTATCATTGTTAACATTTTAATTGTAGTTACAAATAAGCGCAATCTCTCCTTCCCATTTGTGTAATCTCTCCTACCCTATAAGGAGGGATTGCGCAAAATAGTTCTCTTGGTTTTATAACAGTTGTTGCTTTAAATCATAGTATAACAATAAAATAGTAATAGGAAAGCGTAGAAAAAAGATCACTTCAAAGTTATGCATCAAAAGTTTAGCAAAAAATTAAAATTTAGACTTTTTATAACGTTTTGTTGAATTGTGCACAAACTCTCCCTTATAATCTTATCTTGAATAGGTAACTTTATAACACTTACTAATGTAACTGTTATAAAGTTATTCTTGTTAATGAATTATTTAAATTGAACTTACGTCAAAGCAGATTCTTATTGTACAGCTTATGGGAATTATATCAGCCACAATAATTTTTATAAGTATTATCGATAATCAATAACGAAATTAATTCAATTTGCTTTTTGTTTAAAGTATAAAACTAAACAACAACACTTTTGTCTAAGTTATGTATCCATCTTTCATTTATTTTAATAATAACCTCGCATATTTAAATAAAATTTTAATTAAATTTTAGAAATTTAAAACTAGAAAGATTTTTGAGAAAGATTTCTTTAATACTTCTATTTGGAAAGATAGCACAACAACAATAATTACACGCCTAATGAAAGTACTCTTATGTTATCAAAGCATATGATTGTTTCCTTTTGAATAAAAATTAATTAATAATTTAGGTGCAATTATCCCCAGGGAATAGATGCTAATTAATGCTCTTAATATCCTTTCCTCATTTCGTTTAATTGTTTTCTTTTGCTTTTCATAATTACTTATTTCCTTAGCCTATGCATTTCGAGAAAATAAAATTAGTTTAATACCAAAGCTTCATTAATTGATTTATTAAAAATTTCCTTTTTCCAAAATTATTTGCTTAATTACAATTCGAAAACGTATATGACTGTAATTCTGTTTGATAATGACTGGATCAACATAATAAAATAAATTTGAAATTCTCTTTTTCTTTTTTTTTTTTTTTTCTCGTTAGTTACATCTAAACCTCTTAGCATATACACATAGAATATACACAATGTGTTCGATAAACATTGATCACTGCTTTATTTATTTATTTATTTATTTATTTTTTAATATCAATATTAGAAACATATTATAAATTGAAACATTTCGTAGGAAGGGTACATTAATCTATCAAATCAATTAAAAATTTCATAAAATTTATTTTACAAAGTTTAACTTATAGAATTAAAAAGGGAATTATGTGGAATTACAAAGTTTTAACTTATATACTGTCTTCATACAAAAAAAGAAAACATCCAATGTGTGAAAAAGCTCAATACGCTGAAAAAGATGTATGAAATTTCAGCGTTATGTCATAAAAAAAATTATGAAGTATAGAAAGATAAAAACCTGACTGATATCATTTTTTATTATCTCGAGGTAAGTGCATATAATGTCTTTACATTAAGAGACATCAGTAAACATCAACAGACGTGAATAGACATGAACAGATATCCGTTGACATAAAAATGTTATCAAAGAATGTATCCGCGAACGTGAAAAAATACTTCATTATTATATTTGTCAAAAGTAAAACTAGCGTTAAAATTTCAGCAGCAAATTAGAAAGAAATATTAGATATAAAAAAGATAAAACTATAGCATTTTCTAATTCTTTTAATATTAAAATTTAGCACATTATATTTAACGTTTTGGTTTCATGATTAAAAAAGAAATAAAATAAACTAAAAACCTTTAAAAAATATCCGTTTAATTCAATATTTTATACAATAAGTTAAATAAAAAAAAAATAATAATAATATATAAAAATATTTAATCATAAATGGTCGTATGAAAAGCCCTAATTTTTTTCAACTTTATTTCGCTTTGGATTGAATCAGTAATTAAAGTGACAATAACCCAGGTAAAAGATTTATGAAACTAAATTTAATTTAAGTTTACATAAACAGTTGCAGAGATTTTTAAATTTATGCAATACCTGACACTCAAAATATTTCACTGGTACGTACGGACAAAAGAAAGCCAGAAATATTTTGACAAGAAATATTTTAACTAAAAATATCCAAATCAATATTTTTTAAAAGAAAAGCATTATGCAAGCAAAAGAAAAAAAAAATAGGTAGAAAGATTGTATGTATTTAAATGGAACAAAAGCTATCAAAAAAGTTGGTTTCTTTGTCGCTTAAAGAGTCTTTGAAAATCCGATTAAAAACAAAAAAAAAAAAAAAAAAAAAAAATAAGTTGGTTCATTGAAAGACATAATACTTTGACTAATGTCTGAGAGAACAAGGTAGAAAAGAATCTCCTTAAACTATCTGAATAATTTAAAATTTAGATTGTACTTCCTTCGACTTATCTATAAAGACGACAAGCATGTACAACAAAAAACGTTTATGAGAGAAGAATTTTAACTTTTTTCAGTTATTTGAAAGATTTTCAGCATTTGGAAATTTATATATTTCTGATAAATCTGGTTATATTATTACTGTAATTCTAATAAAAATATTTTATTCTAAAAAAGAAATATCTTCTTAAAAGGATAGAAGAATGTTAGGTAGAGGGTTCTATAGAGAAAATATTTCATTTTTATTACAAAATTTCTGTAACATTCTCAAATTTTTTGAGTATCCTAGTCTATCAAGCAGTTTTTCATATTTCATTAGTTTGAGAAGTAAAAAATACATAAAATATTGCTGAATACGTGCCATACGAGTCCTACACATGTATATTGAGTAAAAAATGGAATTAATTTAATTAATTTATATATTTTATACAAAATACTGGTGATAATACAGATGCTCTATTTAAGTATATAAAGTATCAAATAAGAAGATTTTGTAATGACCACAGAATACAAAATTGTACGAAGATGTAAGCGTAACTAACTACGGTTATCTAACTAATAAAGGAGATTTCGTTTTGATAAAAACTTTCAAATTAAAAGTACATTTCTCGCACCAATAATACACAAACCTATGTATAATAATTTTAATTTTCAAACATTATATCCAAGAATCTGTATTATTATTTGACTATTACTTCTTTCTACATTTTTAAAAATAAATATTCTTTAAATTTAAAATACACATGTTCTTATATCCGAATAAAAGATCAGTTCATTTTGGCATACATTTTAGTAGAAAAAAGATTTACTTTCATTTTGTCTGACCTCATGTTAAATATTCGACGAAAAATATGCATCTGACATAATGTATGGTAAAAATATTCCGGCGCACTGCATTTTTTATGTCCACTTACTTTGAATTTCTTATTTGAATTTACTTTACTTATACAAACACTTACTTCAGGGTTCTGTAAGCGATGTGATATGCAAACGTTGCTCACTAGAAAATTTTAATGTTACATTTTAAACATGTTTAGAATTGTAAATGTTGCAGACTTTACTTGAAAGAGCTTTTGAATATTTAGAAGTTTTCAAAACATTTTTAGGATGATAATTTGATGGCTTTATAAATGGTACAGTTTACACAACATGCCTTGTATTGTTGGATATTTCAGAATATTTATAAGCGTTCACTTTTACGATGCTAAAAATTTTATAAAAATAAAATTATTGCAAAATATTCTGAGTACATTGGTGCGCTCGGAAATACTATGTTTCAGTTTATGTTTATATATATATATATATCATAGAATATAGAATTATTTATTATCTTTAATTTGCTATTTGGCAATTTAGAATATTTGTTAATTTGAGCTTGAATTAATATTTAAAGCATTCCAGTCAGCAATATTGTAAGCAAGGAAATACTGGTTGCATTTGATTAATAGTAAGTATCCATTTAGAGAAAATTGTAGAGTAAAGATGATCTTTTTTTAAACCAACTGTGACATGGATAATCCATGTAGTAAAGTATTTTTCTTAAAGATCTACTGAAGAATAATTATTACATAGCTGAAAAAAGATAAACTTCATTCTCAAAAACACAGAGGCGATTCCTTCTTTAATTTATAGAATATTTATTGAAATCTATCTTGAAAAATATTATCAATATTATTATTAAAAATTAAAAAGCAATAACCATAAATAAATTCAGGCTCGTTACAGAATTGGAAACCGTTAAAAGTTGCGGGAGAGAGAGCAAAACAAATTACATGTTTACCAGTCGATCAATTCCAGTGCAAGTGGCCAAAAGACCAATATTCATTTCGTATTCTAATAGCCAAATCTAGAAGCACTATGAAAATATCAGCGCAGAGCGCCAAATAAAAAGCTCTTTGTCTTAATGTTAATTCAATGGGAATTTTAAATTCAGAAAAGGCGGTTGAAATAATGCAACCCTAACTTGGCATACATATCTGCGCCAAAATAACGGTTAAGAGCAAGTGCACATCATTATAAATTATAGCGAAAAATGTCAGATCCGGGAATCGAACACGAGTGCTCCACAAACCGTGCGGATGCTTTTCCACTGAGCTACACTGGCAGATTGCCAACTCGATATTTCTGACATAATATCCGTTGGCAAAGCCACCGTGTCTGGAAACGCAGATATAACACGTGAGCATATTCATCGTGGCACAACTCCGACAAACCACGTATTTTTTTCCCAATATAGCTCTTTCCACGAATAAATTTTCCATAGATCACGTAATAGACCACGACTCCTGTATTTTTCATAGCTGGTATAAAAATTCAAACTTACACTCTAATTTCTCTAAATGAATATTCATGGTTGATGAATTGATGAATAATATTACTAAGAAATTTATATACATGTTTAAAATTTTGCAGTAAAGTTAACAAGAATAATGCTTGCAATACTATCTGGCGTTATAGAAAATTTTTATACACACTGCTGGCCATCCAAAATTTAACACCAAGAAGGAATGCAAATATTAGAATGATATTTAATGGGCACGTATATTATAGTGGGAAGAACAATTGGTTAAATTTTCAGAAAATGTCGAGTAATATATCCTGAGAAATCAGTACATAAAGCAACGGCCTCTGTAAGCAATAACTGCACTTATCTGTCTAGACATTGAATCGAAAGGTGATTAAATTACATATTCAGGTACAGTACTTCATGAAGCTTCAACATGATGCTACAGTTCATAGACCGTAGTTACTGGTGAGTGGTGACGTGCCAGTCGCTTTTCAACGATTAAACAGTCATTTTTATTGGTGCTAGATCAGGAGAATGAGCTGGACGTATCAACAGTCGAACACTTTCTGTATCATGAAAGATCCGGACAATATGGACAACTTGAAGTAGGGTACTGTCTTGCTTAAATGTTGCGCTACGGATGCATCAAATATAGAGCAGAGCGACGGGCCTTAATTCGTCAGAAATGTAATAACTGGTATTTAGTGAGCCGGGGATGCGAACAAGATCCTATACGAATGTGTATCTAATGGGACCCCATACCATTACTCCAGGCGATAAAACAGCATGACGATGTCGAAGGCCAGCTGGCAATGTGCACTATTCACACAGCTGTTAAATATAGATGCGGCAATCTTGATGCTGTAAACAGGATTGTGATTTGCCTGAAAGACGACATCACGCCATTCCTGCTTCCAGGTTCGTCGTTGATCATACATTAAAGACGCCCATATCAGTGATGCAGCTTTTAGGGTAACCTAAAGTTTGGTAGCCGCATACTGGATGATGGTATGTGGTATCCTTTGATACACATCTCTATCACATCTTGTTCTCATTTCCGGCACTCTGAATAGCAGCCATTACATTTCTGACGAGTTAAGACCTATCGCTTTGCCCTATATCCGAGACCTCCGTTGTGAAACATTTAAACAGGACAATGCGCGACTGTAAGTTATCTGTATTGTCTGGACCTTCCATGATACAGAATGTGTTCAACTGATGCCCTGGCCAGCGCGTTCTCCTGATCTTGCACCAATGAAAATAACTGTTTAATTATTGAAAAGCGACTGGCACGCCACCACTCACCAGTAACTACGGTCTATGAATTGTGGTGTTGAAGCTTCACGGAGTGCTGTACCCGAATATGTCATACAATTGCTGTTCGATTCAATGCCTATTCAGATAAGGGCAGTTATTCCTCACAGAGGTCGCTGCTTCATGTACTGATTTCTCAGGATATATCACACCAAATTTTCTGAAAATTTAAACAATTGCTCTTCCTACTATAATGTATGTGCTCAATAAATATCATTCTGATGTTTGCATTCCTTCTTGGTGTTGCATTTTGGATAACCAGCACTGTATATATAAAACTTAATTACATACAAAATCTCAGAACGATTTCTAATTCTCTTTTTAGCATCTGGATAATAATCAATGCATTTTATTTTTAACCTTATAATTGTATTAAAAAACTAAATTACTTGCTTTTTTATTTTATAATGTTGATTGTTTAAAACAATTAAAATGGTGAAATAGAAAATTATTTTCCGTGTAAAACAAAACAATGGAAAAAAAAAGTATAATTAATGCTGTTATTTTTGTAATTTTTACTTTCAAATAAAAATAAATAAATAAAAAACCTCTAGATTTAACTACATTTTATGCAATTTTATCAATATTTTTCTAGAAAATAAGAATAAAATGCTTATTTTATTTTATTTTTAGAATTGGATGTCGTTTTGTTTTACATATTATAAAAATCGGAAAGATTCTTCTGAAATTTTTTAACAGTAATTTTTTTCGTTTTTCAAAATGATATCGAAACAACAAATAAAATACTTACTTAAAAAAAGAAAGAAAGAAATAGAAATAGAAACAGAGTCATGATCAATGACTCGTGAAGTCAAATTTTTTTAATTCTGAATTGACAAGCAGTTACTTTTTCATGGCAATTCTTTCTTCTTATTCTTCTTCTTCTTCTTCTACTTTATCTTTTTATCTAAAAAGACCATGTTTAAGTAATGAATCAAAAATTTTTCATTAGCAAGGTTATGTTTCAAAAAATGTATACGATTAATTTAAAATAATAAATAGATAATGCTGCATGCTTAATATTTCTTTTACATAGTTTAAAAGTAGCATGAAGCCCCGGTCGCAAATAAAAGAATTCTGGAATGACTTTACACAACTTTCCGAGTATTTAGTAGTTATAATTCGTTTAAACAAATTCCAATGAATAAATGATTCATTATATAAACAAACAAAAAATGATAATAATAAGGTGTTTGAATATTTCTTCTCAAATTCGTACTTTTTTTTAGAATAAATCCTGATATATCGAAATGCGTTTTGTGACCCTGTAAAAAATTATAAAAGGTAAGAATGCAAGTTCTAATAAGAATATATTATATAAAAAATTTAAAAGGAGTATTAGTTTTATTTTCTTTTAATAGTTTAATATAATACATATTTCAGAGTTAGATCTCATGGAACATTATTTATATATACATATATATAATTCATGTAAATTAATACATAAATTGATGATGTTTGGTAATATAAATATATATATATATATATATATCTTTTTTTTTTTTCGCATTTTTAAATGTCTTTTAATTTATTATTGAAAGCTTTGAGTTTCTGGGCCATGACAGTGAATTTAAATGATCACATATGTCGCTGTCTCAAAATCAATTCATATTTTCTTATCCTGCTACTATAATTGCCCTTAATAAGATATAGAAGGTTTGGGGAAATTTTCAAAGTTATTTTTCTGCATTTATTAATTTTTCAATACAGATATAAGATGGTAAATGCTGGTTGAAAATGTACGGGAGAGTTTGCAATTCTATACCGAGTTGAGATATTTAAAAAATGAAAAAAAAGGCCCGGATTTATGAATATTATTTACTATCGGGAACTATTACTATTTTTCTTAATGTACAGCCTAGGTACGGTAGGCTGAGGTTACACTTACCTAGACCGTGGAGCAAGTAGAGCCATAAAATTTGAAATATTCTTTTTTTTTTTTCCTTTAGTGGCACATTGTTAAATTATAAATTGCTTATTTTTCTAAAAACTATTTAGTTGTAGACTATGACTAATATTTTCAGAAGTGTGTTTATAATTTCAATTGAATAAAATGAGGACAAAATCGAACTATACCAAACGTTGTTATACTTACCCCAATTCAACCTACCGTAACTTATCTGGAATTTTAATAGATCACTTTATCTAAACTTCCTTATATAACAATATTAAAGTATGCAGAGAAGGATTAAATTTAATTATGTTCATTTTATATTAATCTCTCTATTCTAAAAAAACTACTACTGCTGCTGTTTTTCAATTTATCGTGTCTTTTCCGCTGTCTCGGCTTTTACCGTAAAAACTTTTTCACATAAATACATGAAATTTGGCAATTTTGCATAAAAGTGTGCGATAAAAAGGATGGAATAAACTGTTTATAGGTCAAAATATTATTTTAGAAGATATTCAATGTGCAAGTAGAGTAAAACATTTCGGTTATAAAAGTTTTATAGATTCAAAAACTATTCATGGAAAACTTATCAGATCTTGCTAAGATTTAAATAAGCTAATTGTGGTGTTCAGAATGCAAAAATATTTTGATTTTGACAAATTTTTATATTTATTTTGTTTGTTTTTATGCGTCATGTTTTATGCGATTTTTATGTTTTTTCCGGACATTTTTCTTTGAGTTGTAATTTCAAAAAAACGGCATGCAAAAGAAAAAGCTACAATTTTTACTTTCAATTTTTACTCATAGGGTCGAGAAAGTATTGCTTTAGGGTCAAAATTTCGAACGTGAGTCTTTGTTATATTTACATGTTCTGAGGTCCCCTGAATACGAAAATCATGTTTTTAGCGAATGGTTTGTGTGTCTGTCTGTCTGTGTGTCTGTTATCAGCATATCTCAAGAACAAATAGTAGCAGAAATTACAAACTCGGTATTCTAAATGCGTATCATATAGGGATACTACAGTAAGCTTTTCGTTGAGATGAAGCAAATGGTTCGTGTACAGGGACACTCAAAATTATTCAAATACATTACGTCGATGGGGGAAATTGCAGATAAGTAGAGTTTAGCATCTGTAGACTGCACTAAACCAAATGAAACGAATATATATTTTTTGTAATAGCGATAGTCAACTGGGAAAAAAATTTTGTGTATGTAAGAGCCTCGCCTCCCCCCTCGAGGGGAGTAAATTTTCATGATGGGTATCTTTCAAAAGAGCTCGCAGATACCTTTAAAACGAATGGTTGAACCATCGATCTGCGATAATTTAAAATAAAGTTATCAATTTTTTTCATTTGAAAAAAAAAAAAAAAAAATTAATGTAATATTGAGAATAAATTCAACTTTATTATATATATATATATATTTAGCGTTATACTACTTCTCTAATATGGAAATCGTCTGCATTGTCATAAAAGATAATTTTTTTAAATAATAATTTTTATAAATTATTTTTAAAAACAGAATTGTTTTTTAATAACCGAATTAAATTCTATATAAATGTAGGTGCATTAATGAAACGGGGGATAGGAGGGTGGTAACCCCACACACACAGAACTAATTATCATATAAAACTCTTCCGAAGCCTAATTTGAATTGTTTAACACAGGTTTGCATAGCAGTACTCGTTATCTTACCTCTTAATCATCAACCTGTATTTATAGTATTAAATTTCAGGGTAAGAGAAAGTCGTGTGAGTGACACACCAGATTATTTTATTATCATTATTACTTAAGATTTTGTTTCCCTTTAAATCTGAGGTCAATGTTCTTTATTGTAGATTGTTTGACTAAAACTCTTTTTAAGGAGAGCGTAAAGTTGCTAATTTGAATATTCAAGTGAAATATGTGAATTTCTTTAAACATTCGTAGGCTTGGAGATAATTTTTCAATAATGATTACTTCCATTCCATTTACATTCTGCTCAGATTTCTGACCGATTTTTTATTTTATCTTAGATCGACTCTATAAACATAAAAGTACAACACTTGCGCTATAAAAAGACTCGCAGAAATTCTTTTCTAGTTTTCAGTGCCAATATTTTAGCAGAATTCGTGAATAATAGTTACGGCGATGAAGATATATTTGTTCATTTTATTTTTATTCCCATTCCAGAAGTTCTTGATTTGCTTCGTTGATTTTGTTCCTTCTTTTATACAGCGAAAATTCTTTTCAATTGAAATACGACGTATTTTTGGAGAACTAAAGAGAAAAAAAAAAAAAAAAAGAAAAAAAAGAACTATAAAATCATTCTCTCTGTGTGTTAAAGGAATACAATCGAACAATTCTTTTTTTGAAGTTCCTAAAGCGAGAAATGTGTAAGACAAGACAATCCTCGTGTTTGCAGCAAACTTTTGTAAGACATTTCTTTTCTCTTTAACACTGAAATTTCCAAAAACAATGTCTTATACTTTCTACATTGCAAATAGTATAAGGAAATCTCGCAAGAGAATTTATTGGACAGATTTACAAATAAAGAAAATCGTTTTGCTTGGAAAAAGTTTAAATATTTTTTTGTTCATGGGTTCTGTAGAAATATTTTGTGAAAATTTTTTGTAGCATTTATTGAAATCATCCCGTACAACAAAATATTTTGTCCGTAGTATTTTAATCTAGACAATACTTTTTTTTTTTTTTTTTTTTCAAAAAATTACATTTTTTTTTTTTTCTTTTCTTTTCTTTTTTTTTTTTTTTTTTCAGAATTCATACTTATTCCTTTCATATTTGTGCTTTCTTCAACTACTTCATTCAACCATTATGTTTTTCTTTTATATTAGTTTTCATTAATTAAATTGGAAAAGGATGTTTTGTTGAAGATAAACCATGTTATCACAATTTTTAGTTACATAGTTTTAAATAATCTGGTGTGGATCTCCCGCTACTTTCTCTTACCCTACATGGCTATAAACTTTAGATTGCAGATTAGGTGTAACTTATGAGGTATTATATTTGTACGTATTTCTAGTGCATTAAAAAAAAGACAGTATAACAAAAATTTTTAGAAATAGTTTTATTTGGCCAAATTTTGAATGTGAGGGGGGTTGAAGCTCCTTTCAATTCCTCGTTTAAATACTACAGCTATATTCAAAAAATATTTTCGGATTTTATAAAACCTGTTTCAAATTATTTAGAGAATTGCCGCCCAAACCACTCTCAAAACTCTATTAGACTCATTTTGAGTAGTCTTACAAATTACGTACGTACCAAGCAGTATGTACAGTGCTGGCCAATTATTGTGATTTTTTTTTTTTTTTTTTCTAAAAAAACACTGAACGCAATGAACTTGAATTTTAGAAATACAAAGAATATTCACAAACTCCTGTTTCTCTCTATCGATTTAGTCACGAGTGCAGTTAGGGGAGACATCATAAGTTGAAGAGAAACCCAGATACTTTGAACCTCCCTGTGTTACAAAAAACTACAAATGACTTGGAACTTTAATACATTGTTGTACTTACTAGGTACGATATTTCTATGCTTTTTTATGGAAATCGCACAACTATTTAAGCAGACTTTTTTTTTTTTTTTTTTCAAAAATGATTATTATTTTTATTTATTTATTTATTTATTTATTTTGCAAGCTTTTTTGTTTATAACAAGAATGAATTTCAATAAACTTTTACAGAATTTTCAAAAAATTTGAAAAAAAAAAAATTTAGAGAATTTTTATTTTGAAACATAAAATTTAGGAATTTTTAAGTGCATATACAAATTTTTATAGTTGTAATTAATTTGACTTTTTTTTTTTCAAGTATATGTATTATGTAGCTGCTTTTGAGGTGTCGCTCAACGGTCCCTTTTTTTTTTTTTTTTTTTTTTTTTTGCAGACTCATTAAGTTAAGACTAGAAGCTTGAAATGGATTCCCAACTAATATGAATATTCATTCCTAACCAAAAATCGAACCAGGCACTTGGTAATTGAAAGCTAAGATATACAAATAGATCATTTCACTGAAGGAAGGCTGTTTAAGATTTGTTATTCAACTGCATTACAAAATTATTATTATTATTATTTTCAGTTTTTACAACTTTTCTTGTATCTCAAACGTATTCACTTCTGCTTCGAAAAAATTTGTAATTCGGTAAACATTCATGAAATTTATTCTGCAGAATTTGTATTATAGATTAAAAAAAAAAAAAGACTTAAAATTGGAAAACTTAGATTTTTAATGATAACATTTATCGTATTTGGTGTTTAATTTCACAAACAATGAAAAAAAAATTAGTTATATGCCATTTAATTAAAAAAAAAAAAAAAAATGAAACTGGCGCAATAAAATTTAAGGTGCTTTGTTATTTCGACTTTTCGCTCAAGAAATCACCAAATTATATTCAAAACATTTAGCCAAATTAGAGGCAGCCATAAAATAATAATAATAATAATAATAATTAAAACGGTTAAAATAAACTTAAATAAATGTAATTTTACTAAAAGTTTGGAAAATAAGTAATAATAACTGATTGAAATAATAATAATTTAATAATAATTTAAATCAATTCGAGTAATAAATTATGAAATGAGAATTATAAATTGCGGTAATTAAATTTCTTTACATGGAATCACGATGATAATTTGGTGATAACAAACATCGTTGAAATTTGGCGTCAATATTCTTAAAAATGGAAGCTGTAAAGATAGAGATGTAGCGAACGAACGGTAGTTTGATCATAAAGACCACGGAAAAAAATTTAGTACAGAGATGTGAAATACAAATGTAATTGCATCTGGTATACAAAAACTTTGTTTGCTCTCGAATTAAAAAAAAAAAATGTTGCACAAAGTCACAAATACTATTATTATTTTTTTTTTCAGCCATAACTCAAATCTAAATGCAAAAAGTTTAGATCCTCTATATTTTTAACAAAATTTAGTATATTAATACTTAATTACTGATTTATCTCTCTCTCTCTTATCAGCATTTTCTGCAAATGAAACACACCTAAATATTCGTAGACAAACTCTCATTTTTACTACAATGTTAACGTTGGAAACAATTACGTTGGAAAATGATGCATTATCGATCCATAATGCAAGATTTTTATCTTTTTTTTTTTCCTGCTATCATACAGATTTAACTAAAATTAAATTACTAAAAGCATTATTTAAAGCTATTTATATTTCAGTTTTGCACGCGTTTTATTTAAAAACAAATTTAGTGTTACTCAATTACTTTGTTAGGGCATTATTAGTTTTTTCAGATTGGAAAAAAAATACCATTTTGGATTAATAATTGTCCATAATTTCATAATGAAATCTATACAACTCATACGAAAGAAAAAGCAAACTGCAGAGCAAAAATATTAGTAAATTCTTTTATCTTGTGAGAGGAATTGATTCAATAAAATAAACACACCAATCTTAGGCAAAAGCAGATATGTAGAACTCTTACTGGTAAAGATACAGTACTGCTTTGATTTTGGAGACATTTTAGAAATGTGTTGTTCATTCCCCAGAGGAGTACATCAGAGACAAAAGAGAGGATAAAATTGAAAGACGGAGATTTTCTTTCTTTCATTTTTATGTCTACAAATGCCCCGATTTGTGTAACTGATGTCAAAACAAAAGAACGAGGAATACTTTAGTTTTTAAAAGTTTCCTTCTCAAAAAAAAATATCAGGATATTTTAGGGTGTGTTAGCTTAATTATCTTAAAATAATAGTCAGAAATTATACAAGGATAAATTCTGGCGAATTAAAACAACCAGAATTTTATAGAGCAATTAAATTTAAAGAAAAGCATGGTGAATTATTTTTCAACTTTAGCCGTGCAAAAAATCTTTTATAAAAAATAATAAACATAAAAATTAAAAAATTAAAAAAGTTAATAATAATAAATAAATAAATAAAAATCCCTTTCCTTTTTTTTTTTTTTTTTTTTTTTTTTTTTTTTCCGTTGTTGTTTGTTTATTTGTTTGTTGTGTGTGTGTATGTTTGTTTATTTTGTCTCCATTATATTGTTGTGTCCCGTTCTGTTTGGTCATTGCAAGCAGCTATCCTATTGGCTGGTAGTGTTGGTCCCTCTCCTTGGGTTTTTCCCTGTGTTTCAGTCTTACTTTTGCCTTCAAGATTCTTTGAACCTGAAGTAGAAAGTCCACGTCTATTCGAAACCGGTAGTACTTCCCTTTACTTCATGGTGTGTGGACAAGTTTCTGGGTTTAAAAATGCAGTAGCTTACTTACATTAATTTTTAGAAGATGATTCATTTTAAGGATATATATATAGTTTATCATGCCCACTTATTTAAAATTATCACAATTAATCATTAACATATATTGAAAATAACATATTGTATATGTATGTATATATCTATATCTATATATATATATATATATATATATATATATATATATATATTTATTATTATTATTTTTTTTTTTTTTTTTTTTTTTTTTTCAGATATGAAATTTGTCTTAATCCTGATCATTGTTTTAGTTTACGATAATTTTTTTTAAAGAAGATTTATTTTAATTTTTAATAGGAAATCTAAAATGCAAAATCTTCTTTCATATGTAACAAATCTATCAATTACGCTCAATATTTTTAATTTGCTTTAAGTTTATTTTTTAACTTTAGGTTTCGTTTGAATTGAACATTTTTCTAATTCTTTTTCACTCTTGTTCTCAGCTTTCCAAAAAAGCTGAAAAGTATTTATGACTTCGGTTTGGCTGTCTTTCCGCACTCTAACTCCCGTAAATATTCATGGAATTTTTTGAAACTGATATAGGTTATTCAGGATCATTATGGGATGCTCCCTACTGAAAATGGAACAAATACCACCACCGGTTTGCCTATAAGGACACCCGAAAGAATTTGAAAACATTGCGTCCTATGACAGGTATTTCTATAAATCATATTTTAACACTTTTATTTCGCACAAATCATAATGAAATTGACATTAATAAAGCATGCGCACAAAAAAATACTTCCTATAGAATAGTGTGATTAGCATTAAGATTTACAGGTCAACACAAAAATACTCACTTACAATAATATCTATAACTGGAAATTGTTGGAATTATATTTTCGTTTGCAGTCATCGTTTTCAACACTCTTCTAACGACGTTTAAGAGTTGATTATAAGAGGAATTCGTCTATATATCTATCTTTCTGTCCGCGCTATGAATTCCACAAATATTCACAGAATTTCGTAAAATAATAATATAATAATAATATTTTTTTTTTTATCTGTCCGTTGTCTGATCACGTACGCAAAGTACGTTGAATGCTAAACGATGCAACAAGTGGGAAAATGTTAATAATGTATGCAAACCCCGTGATTTTTTCTTTTTCTTTTTCTTAAAAAATTTTTTTCGTACATAAAAAAAAAAAAAAAAAAGAAAAGAAAGAAAGATTATACTGACACCCTCAATTTATTACGAAATTTACTATAATCCATTGGGTTGACTAAACTTTGTATGGTTTAAAATTAATTATTATTATTTAAAGCGTAGTCTAAAGAGATTTTAATTTTTTATATCATTCTTTGCATAGTTGTTAATATATTTACTGTGTTACTCCGATTTAATAAAACATAAATGTTTAAAAAAAAAGGAACTAAATAAGTTTTTTTTTTTTTAAGAAAAAGAGCACATCCAAATTATTTTTTTTTAATCAGATTGTGAGAATATGATAGTTTCATAATTAATATTATAGTTCTAGGTTCTTTAAATGTTTAATTTGAGGAAGTTAGATTAATAGCTAAACAACTATAAATCAAAAAAAAAGAGAGAGAGAGAGAGAGAGAGAGAGAAAAGGGAGAATTTTCAAGACTGTGATTCATAAGGATCATCAAAAAAAAAAAAAAAAAAAAAAAAAAATTATTTTGCTTTCTGAACAAAGATTTATATACTTGACGTTTTGGAATGAAGCTAGAAATATTAAAGTATTTTTTCCCCTTATACAAAGAAAAAAAAATGAAAAATATAAATATATACTACAATACACGTTTCACCGAAAAAGCAAAAAATATGTGGGAAGTAATAATTTTTTTAAGAGAAGAGAAATATTTGCTTTAAAATTGTTGTACAAACAAGAGAGAGTATACATTTTTTTTAATATTAAAATTTTTATAAAAGTCAAAAGTAAATACCATAAATCAAGTAAAATTAAGTTTTCAAAAACATAAATTTTGCTAGCTGAAAATTTTAATTAAAAAATTTTCTTATTAAAAAATGTCTTTTATAGCATACTTTTTTTTTTCTTCTTTTGATAATGTATTTTTCAAAATTTTGAATTTTTTAAAACTCGATTTATTGTTCCTTGGAAAAATATTAAAAAACATTAAATAAATAGTTTCATGAGGCCGAAAAACCATTAAATAATACTTTAATACTTACCCCTTTCATGACGTATGCTTTTATTAAAATTCTAGAATTCTTTTAAAATATTCAAGAGGAAATAGTTTTTCAATAACATTATTGTTCCTGTTTTTTTTACAGTATTTAAAATTGAACAATTAAATAGACTGGTGTGATACTATTCGCGTTTTCTATAGAAAACATGAGAACAATAATACCAGCAAAAAATATCGTACATTACCTTCTGGTTGGTTTTTCTAAATAAATAAATATATATATATATATGTGTGTGTGTGTGTGTGTGTGTGTGTGTGTGTGTGTGTACTGTTACTTATATTAAAACCATTCAAACTAGACTTCGGAAAAGCTTTATTTGACAAATAAATCTCTGTGAGAGGGCTGCCGACCCCCTTCAACCCCCATTTCATTATTGTACCAACATTTATATAAAATTCAAATCTGTTTTTTAATTCAAAGTTCATTTAAAATTATTCAGACAGTTTTTACACGCACCATTCCTTGAAACTCGTCAATCTTGATCAAACTTTTCTAGTAAAAAACTATTAATTTGAAAATACAGCATTTGGATCGCCTAATAATATTTGTTTTTAATTTACTTTAAGTGGCACAGGCAAATATCAAGCGTTAAAAACTTGACTTCGATATTCAGGAAGCCTCAAAACATGTAAATATACAAAAAACCAAGCAATGAATATTTAGCTTAAAGACATACACTGTTAACCATATAGCCATGAGGAATTAATTTCAATTCCTGAGCACCTTTCCTGGACATAGAAAAATATTATAGTAAAGCACTTCCACTAACAATGAAGAAGAATGTTATGACTGAAATATAGGCAGCCCTGTATATCTTCTGAAGATTATGTACACACCACATGGTGCACATAAATATAATCTTATATTAATAACACACGACACAACCTGAAATACACTTCTATCAATTTTCAAGTATTGTCGCGTTAAAATCTAGCTCTTTTGTGTAGAACAGAAAATGATTTCTATACCATATTCTACATAAAACATGTTTTTACGCATATAATATATATATATTCGTTTCATTTGGTTTAGTGCAGTCTATAGATATTTAAACTCTAATTATCTGCAATTTTCTCCATAGACGTAATGCATTTGAATTCTCTTGGGTGTCCCTGTACACGAACCATTTGCTTGATCTCAACGAAACGTTTAGTGTAGCATACCTATATGATACACATTTAGAATACCAAGTTTGGACTTCTACTGTTATTTGTTCTTGAGATATGCTATTAACAGACACACAGACACACATACCAACCGCTAAAAACATGATTTTTAGATTCAGGGGACCTCAAAACGTGTAAATATAACAAAAACTGAATTACGAAAATTTGACCCAAAAGCAATAATTTCTGTGCCCTTTACATAGGTAAGAGAAAGTAAAAAAGTTTTGTTTTTTTACAAAGATAACACTAATTAACAGTTACCGGGTTTACTTCAGATAATTCATTTTCATTGTATTAATTATTTTCTTATTTTATTTGTTTTTGCTTTTATTTTTAAAGTTTATAAATAAAAATTTAGTTTTCACGGAGGGAGAAATTAAAATTAATTTGACTCTCATTATTCGTTTAAATAAATTGGCTATCGGAAAAGCAGTTTATTTTCTACAAATAATTAATATAATAAAATAGGGGAAATATACATATATATTTGTTTTGTAAATTAATTCATCTGGCGATATCGGGTTTTAGATTATTAATTTAAATTAATATAAAAAAGCATTTAATTGTTACAATATTGTTAAATAGTACAGTAATTATCAATAATAATAATTTAATAATACGAAATTAACACATAACGGGTATTACTTTCTCTTACCCATAATGTAGAGAAAGTATTGTTTTTGGGTCAAACTTTCGAACGTGAGTTTTTGTTATATTTACATGTTCTGAGGACCCCTGAATAAGAAAATCATGTTTTTAGCAAATGGTCTGTGTGTATGTCTGTGTCTGTTATCAGCATATCTCAAAAACAAATTATGGTAGAAAGTTCAAACTTGTATTCTAAATGTGTATCATATAAGGATGCTACACTAAACTTTTCGTTAAGATCAAGGAAATGGTTCGTGTACAGGGACAATCAAGAGAATTCTAATAAATTACGTCTATGGGGGAAATTGCAGGTAAATAGAGTTTAACATCTATAGACTGCACTAAACAAAATGAAACGAATATATATTTTTTGTAATAGAGATAGTCAACAGGGGAAAAAAATTGTGTATGTAGGAGCCTCGCCTCCCCCCCCCTCGAGGGGAGTAAATTTTCATGATGGGTATCTTTCAAAAGAGCTCGCCAATACCTTTAAAAAGAATGGTTGAACCATCAATCTGCGATAATTTAAAACAAAGTTATTGATTTTTTTACTTTTAACGAAAAAAAAAAAAAAAAAAAAAAAAAAAAAACAGATTTTTTTTTTTTTTTTTTAATATTGAGAATAAAATGGACTTTTTTTGGATATTTAGTGTTATACTACTTCTCTAATATGGAAATCGTCTGCATTGTCATAAAAGATAATTTTTTTAAATAATAATTTTAATAAATTATTTTTTAATAACCGAATTAAATTCTATATAAATGTAGGTGCATTAATGAAACGGGGGGTTGAGGGGGGCGGTAGCCCCCCTCACACAGAACTAATTATCATATAAAACTCTTCCGAAGCCTAATTTGAATTGTTTAACACAGGTTTACATAACAGTACTCGTTATCTTATCTCTTAATCTGCAACCTGTATTTATAATATTAAATTTCAGGGTAAGAGAAAGTCGTGTGAGTGACACACCAGATTATTATTTTTATTTTAATAACATGTTTTGTCAGAATTGTTAGTCGTAATTAATTATTAATCAGAAAATTCTAAACGCTTAAATACGTTACTTTTAAAAAGTAACGTAAAAGTATACGTTCTTCTTAAATGTATTGCACATTTTTAGCGTTAAATTAAAATGACCTTTAAGGATACACCTGTATTTTTGTAAGAAAAGAACTTTTAAAAACTAAAGTATTCCTCGTTCTTTTGTTTTGACATCAGCTACACAAATCGCGGCATTTATACATATAAAAAATGAAAGAAAGAAAATCTCCGTCTTTGAATTTTATCCTCTCTTTTGTCTCTGATGTATCCCTCTGGGGAATAAACAACACATTTCTAAAATGTCTCTTAAAACAGTATTATATCTTTGCCAGTAAGAGTTCTACATATTCGTTTTATTCTAAGATTGGTGTATTTATTTTATTGAATCAATTCCTCTCACAAGCTAAAAGAATTTACTAATATTTTGGCTCTGTAGTTTACTTTTTCTTTCGTATAAGTTGTATGGATTTCATTATGAAATTTGACTTGGCTTCATTTATTTTAGTGGCATAAAAATATTGATTTTTATTTTTTTAAACTTCATTTAATGGAAAACTAATGGGATATAAAATATTAATACAAATTTTAAATTAAAGACTTTTCTATTAGCTTGATTCGCACTAAAAAGTATGAAAAGTTTAAAATGAAGTGTTGCCACCAAAATTTCATACTTTTGTTAATTTTAGAAAATCTAATTGTCGTGTGAAAAAACTGTTTGCACCCCTGGATTCAGAAAAGTCGCCCATTTTATTTGATACCGAATTTTTAACGAACCATGTATTTTTTTAAATGACTGAACGGAATTAAAATGAAGTGTTTCCACTTAAATTTCATACTTTAGTTACTTTAAAAAAAAAAAAAAAAGCTAAATGTCATGTCGAAAAACTGTTTATCCCTGGATTCAGAAAAATCGCTCATTTTATTTGGCACCGAATTTGTAACGATAGGACTGATATTTCTAATTTATTTTCCCCTTTTTTCCGTTTTTAACCCAGATTCGGCAGAAGGTTTATGACAGAGAATGTAAGTTAAAAAAAAGTCTTTAAAAAAGTGGAATTTCACTTAAATTTTGGTATCATTTAGTGCACCACCATCATGGTGACGGTATCGCAGGGTGACAGTATACTTAACGTAATTAGTCGATCCTTTGGACTCTGATTTCTATTACACATATATGTAGTATATTCAAGTATGAATTCCATCTCATCCACTGAAACCCTTCACTGATAACAGGTTTCTTTTTTTTTCTTTTACTTTCCAAACATATCTTTTAATTCATTAAAAAAAGATAATAATGAAAGTAAATAAATAAATAAAACGTAAATTTTAGGTTATTTAATACTTTTAGTATTTTTATAATGATTATGTGTGTATATATGTGTATATATGTGTATGTATGTGAGAGAACTCAATAACGTCTGAAAAAAAAAAAATTCATAGAATTCATCTCAAATTGTATTGTTAATGTCATGTTGTATGAACAGCATGTATTTTTTATGCATGTAGTAGGGGAGAGTGGGGTTGAATGGGACGCAGGATGAATGGGACAATAGCTAGATTTTTATGTATTGCAAGCACCGGAAGCTTGACAATTTTTCTGATATATGGCAGTACTGAGGTCATTCATCAAGTGAAGTTTCAGAATTGGGCTATTCATAGAAGGGCAGAAAAAAATTAAAGTGCCTTTTTCAGCCGCCAAAGTAAGTTTTTACTGATTCAATTAGGTAGTAGTTAAGACATTAACTATTTGCTTAAAGTTAATATAACTCATATACGGTGAAAAGGCATAATCTTTTATTGTGCTTACGATATTCAAGAAGAATATTCACAATTGTTCATTAAACCTATTTCCTGTTTTATATGATCATGTAGTGGTGGGGATGAATAGGACAGTTTGAATGGGGATGAATGGGACATTCCCCACAATGTGCTAATTTAAAATTGTACACAAGAATTAAATTAAAACAAATCATAAATAGATTTTCAATATTTTTATAACCTGTACTGCAGTAGTTATAGCATGGAATTATAAAAATAGCGCGCATTTAGAGAAAAATAGATTAAAATTAATTGTTCTGATTTTTGTTTATAATAATTAGGATTAAAAAAATTATAAGTTAGAATATTCAATGCAGCTTAAATCAATAATTAAAAAAATAAATGAATAAACTAATAAGAATTTGATTAAAATCACAATTTCAATCAAGCTAATTAAATAAATCCTGGGGATTATTAAGTAATACAGAATTGAATGCTGATTTTTCCCGATCAGTCGGAAACAAAACTTTATCTAGACAATTTGTACTCTATCATAATGATTTATATCTTTCTAGTGTCTTATTTACTTATTTATTTATTTATTTATTTATAGATTAGATCTTATTAGATTAAATTACCAAAGCCTAAAGCACTAGGAACGGTGCGAACCAAAGGACTTTTGCCTTTTGATGTTAATTTGAGTTAATACATCAGTTTATGTTAATTTCAGTAACTTCATAGCGTGTAATAAAATGACATAAGCCAATTTAACTGTAAAAATATATTTACTTTCCATTTTGTTTTCTTTTATTTATTAACCCCAGTCCTGTCCCATTCATCCCCATAGGTGAGGATAAACGGGACAATGAACATGCATGTAAAAAAAAATTATTAGTGAATAAAAATGGTAACTTTTTATTAAAGTTAGTGTAATTATATATAACTGGTTGCTAAAGTGTACTTATGAGCAATGTTACAAAATTCTGAATTACATATAGTGAATGTTATCAGTAAAAACATGAAAAATATCCCATTCATCCCCACTCTCCCCTACTTATAGATATATTACAGAAATACGAAAAATAAATCTTCTACATTATGGCCTATAAATAAACAATATTCTGTATGCGTTGTAGTATTCAAAAATTATTTTTTAAAAACTGAATGGTATAATGTAAAAATTATACATAATACACCCTATGTTTCTGATTGTCTAAATTGAATTAAGTTATACATATGTATAAATGGCTAAGAGATATCCCTGGACTCTGTCTATCTGTGTGTGGACGCACCGAATATTTCTCTAAAGCTTCCTTCTCTTCTTCTTCTTTCTTCTTCTTCTTTCTCTTTCTTCTTTTCTCTTTCTTCTTCTTCTTCTTCTTTCTTGTTATTTTCTCTTTCTTCCTCTACTTTTCTCTTTTTCTTCTTTCTCTTCTTCTTCTCTTCTCTTCTTCCTCTTCTTCTTTTTCTTTTTTCTCTAAAGCTTCCTTCTTTTCTTCCTTCTTTCTTCTGCTTCTCTTCTCTAAAGTTTTCTCTATTGCTGGAAGAAGTGTAGCTTCTAAAAATAGTTTCGTTAACAAACTTTCATCTATTGGCACGCAAACAGCATCAGGCTGAATTTTGTACATTTTCAGTTTGGTTTTGAAATTTTTCCCGCATTCGTAATTCAGTTCGTTCCCCAACCGGAGCTTTTCCAGTTTAAAAGAAATTGATACTGATGTACATTTTAGATATTACTGCAGCATGGTCATTAATGAAATTTGCATGTTTACCTGTTTATTTGCTTATTTGCTTATTTATTTATTCATTTATTTTTATAGAAGCACAAAAAAACACTCGAATAACTTACGGCCCATTGTAGAAACATACGAAGTTGGGAAGAAGTATTTGTACGCACTATTATTATTTTTTTCGATTTTCTTTATTTAATAAGGTATGTATTGATTAAAATTTGTTTAAGCGACTGATAACAGCTAAATATTCTAAAAATGAAATAAGAATCATTCCAGATATATATATATAAATATATATATACTTATATCAAGGAAATGACACTGCTTTAAAGCATACATTATTTTTCAATTCTCTAAAAGAAAATTCAAACCTGAAACATTACTTTTATTATTTCAACCTTATTTTATGCATTTTTGAAATTATATGAAATACCTTTTTAAATGTAAATTCAAGTTATATATATATATATATAACGTGATTCATTATTTATACATATTTAAAAAGAAATTGTAATGAAAAAATGATTGCTTGTCAAGTCAGAATTCAAAAATTTTGACTTCACGAGTCATTGATCGAGATTTCTTTTTCTCTTTACTCTTTTCAAAATGAATATTTTATGTGTTGTTTCGATATCATTTTGAAAAGTAAAAAAAAAAATACGTTTAGAAACTTCCAGAGCAATCTTTTCGTTTTTTAAAAGATGTAAAACGAAACGAGATATACTTCTCGAAAACCTTTTTTTAATTTTACGGCGAAAATCACCAAAATAAAAGCATTAATCATAAATTTTTTTGTTCAATTTTATATTTTATATTTCAGTATTCTGCTTCTTAATTTTATATATGTATATATATATATACGACCGACATTATATAATGAAACAGGAAATTATTTGTCTTTTACCACTATTATACGTATTAAAATAAAATCAATTTTTTGCTATTATAATCGATAATTTGTAGGTTATATATATGTAGAATGCAAGGTAAATAGAAGATTAAATATCAAAATTATACGATACAGAAATAATTTATAAATTAAGATATAGATAAATAGGTATATATGGATATATAGACACAGATAGATAGATAGCTAAAGATAGGTGGTGGTTGGGTTTTACGTCGCACTAATGCTGCGCAGATGGGCAATTGGCGACGGTCTGGGACACACCCCTAGAGGTGGTCCGGAGACATGCCATCACAATTTCGATCCTCCACGGAAGGGATGGCTCTCCCGCTTCGGTAACCCCCAGAGGTATAATTTTTGATAGGAACATGGAGGACTTTGCGGCCACGGCAGATTTTACGTGCACCAGCCACAATTAGTGTACACGACGGTCTTTGGCCGGCTCGAGTACCGAAC
This sequence comes from Salticus scenicus, assembly GCA_963930645.1. NCBI lineage: Eukaryota > Metazoa > Arthropoda > Arachnida > Araneae > Salticidae > Salticus > Salticus scenicus. The sequence goes on along the minus strand of OZ005654.1, from coordinate 16,563,512 downwards.
CCGCAATCTTCCAATTACGAGGCCGGCGCTCAACCGACTGGGCTACCGTGGCCCATACCTAAAGATAGACAGGATGATATAGATATAGATATAGATATAGATATAGATAGATATAGAAACAGATAGTCAGAGACAGACTTAAACAGATATAGATAGAATAACAGATACATATAGATAGATATAGACATAAATATTCTAATTCATCTTACTGTAAATATAAACATGAATATTTGTTATTAATCTAAAGCAATCAATGATTCATTGCTTAACTATTAATTATATTATAACTTGCATAACTAACTATAATGATTTAAATATCAGTTTCAAGTTCAATTTAACAATTATTCCAAGTTAGCAAATGTCAATTTTCAGACACTTTTGTTATATACAAGATTTATATATTTCACGAAATTTAAGTTTAAAAAAAAAAAAAAAAAAAAAAAAAACTATAACGTGAAACACAATGTTTCCCTGCACACCACTATATTTAGAATACTTTGCAATATTTTATTTTATATACATATATATTTTTTTTTTCATCGTAAACGAGAAAGCCTATAAATATTCTGAAATGCCTAACAATGTAAAACATGTCGTGTAAACTGTAGAATTTATAAGCCATCAAATTATCATCTTGAAAATGTTTGCAAAAATTCTAAATATTCAAAGGCTCTTTCAAGCAAAGTCTTCAACATTTAAAATTCTAAACATGTTTAAAATGTAACATTAAAATTTTATAGTAAGTATCGTTTGCATATCACATCGCTTACAGAACCCTGAAATAAGTGTTTGTAAAAGTAAAGTAAATTCAAATAAGAAGTTCAAAATAAGTGGGACATAAAAAATGCAGTGCACTGGAATATTTTTATCTTTTATCATACGTTAAGTCATTTTTCATTTTTTTTTTTTTTTTTTTTTTTTTTAGTGTGAATATTTAACATGAAGTCGGACACAATGAAAGTAAATATATGTATATTTATATATTTTACTAAAATGCATGCCAAGATGAACTAATATTTTATTCAGATATAGGAACTTATGTATTTTAAATTTTAAATTATATTTATTTTAAAAAATACAAAAAGAATTAATAATCTTAAACTAGATTCTTGGAAATAATGTTTCAAAATTTAAACTCTTTAGAGATTTGTACATCACTGATGTAAAAATATGCACACTTTTTTTTTTTAACTTTCTGTGAAAATCAACGCTTTATTAATGATCGTAAAAACCTAGTTACATTTATATCTTCATATTTTTATGTATTTATGAACTCTGTGGCCATTAAAAAATCTTTTTATTTAACATGTAATATAGGGGAGACTGGGGCACAGTGGACCACTTTTACACATTTAATCTTTTTTCACCAAAACTAAAAAAGCAAGGTACTTGAAAAATTTACAAACATCCTTTAAACCTTTCTTGACGTGTCCTAATTTTTTTATAACAATACTTTTAATACATAACGAATAAAAAAAAAAAAAAAAATGTGTGCATTTACAAAGCGGACCACTGTGCCCCATCACCGGCGCACAGTGGTCCACAACCAGGGGTACAGTAGACCAACCTCTGTTGTTCATGTTCAATTAATTTAAGTTACTCATTTTGTTTTCCTAAAATTAGTTTTTTATGCAATTCTAGTCTAAATAACATAATTCGAACATTTTCATGAAACAAAATTACCATAATTTAAAGTAAATAAAAATAAATAAAAATCAAATTAGAGGAAGAATCCTATATCAGATTTTCTTTGTCTTGCACGTGCCATCACTAAAAATAATAACATATATTTTTAATTTGTTTATTAATGTTATATAGTTATAAAAATTATGGAATATATAATTAAATCTTATATTACTATTTAAACATTTTTATTAATTATTTTAAGATATTAATACTTTACGTTAGATTTGTGAGATAAGTTTAACTAATGTTATTCTACTTTTATTTTTTATATGTTGTTTCTAAAAAAGACAGCAATAAATTTATGTAATCTACTATTTATTATATCACATAACCATTTTATTTATTTTTTTAATATCAAACAATTCAAATAGTTATTAAATTTAGATATCCATAATTATTAAGCTACCATTCAACTATTTTCCCTTTTCAGAAATTTATTTTTCTACAACATTAAGATTATTTTTTTTATTAATTATTTTGAGTCACATTATATTTATATATGTATTTAACTAAAATAAATAAGGTATTAAATATAATTTGGACTTTTAGACGCATTGGAAGGCGGTCCACTGTGCCCCATGTCCAGACAAAACAAATAAAAATATTAAAATTATATATAGACTATAAATATGCTAATATTTTTTATAAATTTAAAAACAACAATATCTTACCTTTTCTTAGCAACTATCCAATACTTGTAGTCAATTGTTCAGTCCTGATAAAATTTAAAAAACTTCAAACATGAAAAAGTACTTTGAGCACTTCAAAATATAAAAATTGTATAAAATGGCTACCTTAGCATTTCCCATGTGGTTTTTTGGATGTATACAAGTAGTACCATGCTACCATCTATGAGTCTCAATATAAACTAAAAGAGTTAAATATTAAGAGATTTAAATAGGGGTGGTCCACTGTGTCCCTAGGTCCACTATGCCCCACTCTCCCCCATTTTAAAAGTACAACAGTATTTGTATTAGTTCTAGGGTATAATAAATAAATTTAATATCCATTCAAAATACCCAGAAATACAGCTATTATGTTCAATACCAAGAACATAGCTCTACAAAACTTACAAAATTAAATTCACTTAATTTTCCGAAATAAGCATATAATCTACTCTAGAAATATATCTCATACATACCGATATGCAGCTACACTGGAAAAATAACAACATAAGAACGTTATCTGTTAAATTATATTGCAAAACTGAATCAACCAAGTTTCTTTATGAAACGTTAGATGTGAGATATTTAATTCCGAGACGGAAATGTCATGAAAATAGAGAGAAATTTGATACAGCTGCTCAGATTATCAGACAATATACTCAAAAATCTATAGAGCACCATTTTAAATCAAAATCCAAGACAATATAGTTTAATGGAATTTCATGCACTGGTCTTTTAATTGATGAAAAAAATGTTCAATGTGTATATTGACCGCCAAATAGTTAAAAGGACAGATTTTTGTAAAAACAATTGTCAAATTTTGTTGATATTTTAGAGCGTGAAGATCTACATAAAACTAAAAAAGGACTTTATGCACGAGTGCCAATGCCTAGGATATTTACCTATTTAAGGGACTAGTATCGGCTGATGTAGCAGTAAACAAAATTTTCGAGGTCAGCGATTGGCGTAGAAACTTTTATATACTCGCGATGACTCGCGGTGCATAAAGTCAATTAGAAATGTTTTTAGTTCAATTCATTTTTTTAAGAATATGAAAAAAAATATACGCGCATGAACTAATCGTGATATAAAAATTTTGAATGCTTTTTTACCTAAAAAATATTTATTTAAAAAGATAAAATTCTTCCCATAGTACTGTATGATATTTACGCAATATTGGATTAAAATACTGAGAAATTGCTTTTACACTTCAGGGTTAAGCCACTTTCGAAACCGTTTCACTGATCACCTAATGCGACACTACTGGTGATAAGGATTTGGGGAGGCACCATGTTCCAACTAGAGTCGGTCGGGTAACCCGATTTTACCCGAACTTGACCCGATCCGACGACTACATATTTTTCTCTTGCGGGTCGGGTTGACTGATTTATTTTTTGTGCGGGACGGATTCTGGTTCGGGGCGGGTTCAGTTTTCAACGAGTCGGGTCAACTTGAGAATATCTTTCAAAAAATATTTTGCCTTATTTAGCAGAAATTTATTTGCTTATATATACCCATAATGAATATACGCTTACCAAAACTATTATAGTAAAATAAACATCCATACTCCACTGAAACAATTAACAAAAAAATATCAAATACTGTTATTATTATTATTATTTAGAACAGAAGCTGTGAAAAGCAGGCTTCCTCTCCGAGAATAATCAGATGTGTGATTCATCTATTTTTATTACTCACATCCTTTAAAACAGCCGGTGAACTTAAACTGATAATTTACATTTTTTTTCTGATGTTTTTAAGAAGTTATTGAAATATTTGTAGATTTACATGAGAACGGACGTTCAGGAGACGTCTGCTGCACTGTATTATATATATATATTTATATATATATACATATATATATATATTTGTGTGTGTGTGTGTGTGATAAACATCAAACAATAAACTACAAAAACGCTAAACTTCAAACACAATTTTGTATACTTGAAATACGCATCATACATAAATATTTAAAAAAAATTATTAATCTATTCTTTTACGGTTTTAAATTTTCAACTTAGTGTACATTAAATAGTAATTACATTTTTAATTCTTTTTAAAAGGATTTACCAACTGTGTGACAATGAAAATTTACTCTATTTAAGATCTTAAATATGTTTTGCATGATTTTTAGATGAATTGTTAATTCTCATTTAGATTCAGGTTTCGGGTCAGGTTCAGGTGAAAAGAAGTCGGGTCTCGGGTCGGGTTCAGGTGTAAAGAAATCAGGTTCGAGTCGGGTGTGGGTCGTCAAAAATATTTTATTTTGGGTTCGGGTTTGTTTTTGGGTCTATTAAAAATTTTTTGTCGGGTTCGGGTCGGGTTCTCTAGTTCCAACAGAGAACAGTCCTTGTGTGCGTTACTGATAGTTTGACGGCGGAGTGATTGATTAACCAAGCCATTCTTCTTGCTGTTCGAATGTTGGTTCTGGTTCCTAGATAGCACAAGGAACTTGTATACGTTATTTTTAAACTTGATTGATCAAATCAAGAAATATGATTCAAACATGACATTTTCAAATCTTGATCAAGCGTTTAATTTTACATTTTCCCAACTTGCTTTAGGCTTAATCATTCAAACAAACATCAATTTCCGTCAAGTATGGATTAGGCTTAAAATAGCATACATGAAGAAATACCTGGAAAGTTGGTTTTTGAGTAAAAATCCATTTTTTACTCTTTGGCATATAAACCTAATAATTTCATGTTTATAAAGTTGATTTTATATTCTTAAGTACAGTCGGTAACAAAAGTGTCCGAGCACTAGCAAAAATTCCTATGTAAAAAAAGTACACTTCATACGGATTTGTTAAATAAATCCTTATCGAATCATGTTCTTACACTGACTATGAACAGTATTCGACAAGGATTTATTTAACAAAACCGTATGAAATGTACTTTTTTTACATAGGAATTTTTGCTAGTGTTCGGACCCTTCTTTTACCGACTGTATATTTTAACGAGTGCAGAGCAAGCACTGAGGTACCAGTTCTTACTTTGCACTCGCTAAAAATATAATGATATTGACTTTCACTTTGATTTCAAGAAATTTTCAATCCGATAACATATTTAATTTGTTACGTGTGATTTTTCAAGTTTGAAATTTGTTAAAAATATCTTTCAGTCACCAACTTTCCGTTATCACGTTTCAAGCATGTGGCCTTAACTGGTGGTTAAAGCATAATAATGCTTAATTACACGGTTTACATAGAACTATCATAATGACGTACACGATGTCGGCATATTAAAAATCACTCCCGATTATTCTCACATCGAATAAGATTAGACCCTCTTGATATGCAATTTGCATTCTACATTACAGGCACAAAATGTGGAAGAATTGCTAGATGTAATTGACGCACCATGGTAAGAAAAATACCATGTAACCATTGTACCTCATTGACAAAATGACACGGGATCTCATTAATTACGAATAGTCAGTTTCTTTTACCACATATCTCGCGTATTGAACCATTTTGACATGTCACTAAATTTTAACGGTCCTGTAAATTTAGAATTAATAAGCACTTTCATTCTTAGTGTTGCAATTTCACTTTTGTTTAGTATATAAATATATGATACGGTCAATGAGATTAATTAGTTAATACTAATAATAGCCGGTTACTATTGATAATAATCAAATTAGTCTGTTAAAATAAATAGTTTATGAGAAATTATTACATGAATCAGTAATTAATAATTATTTATCAATGATATTTAATCAATGGAATAATTTCTCATTACAGCTAATACAACTTCTAACTAAAAAAAATCTGGAGTGACTCCACTCGACTTTCCGAACATTGATTAATTAACAGTTTTGTAGATAAAGAGCAGTTGTTAAACAAACAAAAGAGAGAAAACCATAATAGAGTGTTTGAGTATTTTTCTCCATATATTACACGATGTTTTATTTAACGCTACTGAACTTTGAGCCCATAGATCATAATGATAAAGAATTTTTCGTTGTGTCCCTGTAAAAACCTATACATGCTAGATTCACCAAAAGGCTTATAGTTAGTGCAACAGTGATTTATAATATTCATATAAATTTTCAGCTCAATTGAATGAGGCATTTAGATGCTATCGCACCTTTAAAAATTTGGTCCCATTGGCCACAATGATAACGAATTTTTCTTTGTGTCCCTGTAAAAAAACTGTAACTGCTAGATTCACCAAAATCTATATAGTTCGTGCAGCTCTGACCTATAACATGTGTACAAATTGTTTGCTCAGATTAATAAGGCGTTTAGACGCTATCACACTTTTAAAAATTTGGCCCCATAGGCATAATGATAAAGAATTCTTCTTTGTGACCCTGTAAAAAAACTATAAGTGCTAGATTCTCCAAAATTTATACAGATTGCGTATCTGTGACCTATAATATGTGTATAAATTTTTTGCTCAATTGAATAAGGCGTTTAGATGCTATCGCACTTTTAAGATTTTGGTCCCATAGGACATAATGATAAAGAATTTTTCTTTGTGTCCCTGTAAAAAGCTATAAGTGCTAGATTCACCAAAATCTATAGGGTTCGTACTATGGTGACTTACAATATACGTACCAACTTTCAGCTTATTCGAACTAAGCGTTTAGACGCTAGCGTGTTCACTCACAGACATACACAAATACACACATACACACATACACACATACACACACACATACACACATACACACACACATACATACATACATCATCGTAAAAATAGTGGAAACGGACTCAGGGGACCTCGAAACGTATAGAAACATCAAAATCTCACATTCGGATTTTTGACAAGATTACAATACTTTCCTCACTATAGTGTTCGGAAAGTAAAAATAGTTATATAAACTTGGTACAAAACATGGCATTTTGAACCAATTACGCACGAAGTGATTTTGCTGCCTGTAAACGAGATTTTATTTCAATCAAAGAAACATAAAAATAAGGAAATGCGATTGTAAAGATTTGTTTATCTGGTAAGGGATTTTATATTGCGATTGTAGTAGTATTTGTAAGTCATACAGATACAAAATTAAGAACTTAATACTTTTAAAATTAGAAATGCCATAACTTTTCCTGACAAAATAAATAATCTGTAAAAAAAAAATGTAATAGAAATGTAGTATTCGAAATGTAAAATGTTTAAATTTTTTTGCCTTAAGATGTTTATAGGTAATGTAATTAGTTTCAATAAATAATTGATCTATCTTATGAACAGTAGCAATCATCAACGTTAAAGCACCTTTTGTATAGGCTAAATATTTACACTCAATAAGCTGATCACTTCCTTTCACATAACATTGAAATTAGAGTTGGGTTTTTAATAGATTATGCTTAATTTATCATAATGAGCAATGTTACCGGTAAGTAAGTAATTACCAATTTTTACCCGTGAATAAGAATAGAATAAGTATAATGGTCAAAACCAATAAAAATTATCCTTTTTTTTTTTTTTTTCCCTTAACTTAGCAAATAAATATCAACATTGGAAGCCTCCTGAAGTAGTATTTTTACATAAAAATATTATAAGCATGAAGCTGAAAAACTATTGTTATGACACAAAAACATAAAAAAGTAATCTATTTAAAAAAAAACATTTAAAATCCAAATTCTTAATGTATCGTATCACATAAATATTTTCGAAGTTAGAATAAAATTTGATTTGAAAAAAAAAGTAACTTTTTTGTTTATTAACCAAAAAATTTGATGAAATTTGAAATGCAAGTTGGTCTTGTGGGGTACAGGCTGTATATTATATTTTTGTGTTCGTGAAAGAAAATTTAAAAAGAAGTGAAAACTGCAATTTTTAATCCCACTTCAAAAACATGTGACTTAATGTGAAGCAGATTTTTTATTTCTCCTAACGGTTTCCATACAATCTTCTGCTGTTGCCACCTAAAATTCATACTTTAGTTAATTTAAAAAAATCTAATTGTCTGATCGATAAACTGTTTAAAACATCGGATTCACAAAAATTTTCCCTTTCATTTGGTACCTTATTTGTAACGATACGACTAATATTTCTAATTTATTTTCTAATTTTTCTAATTTATTTTCCTCATTTTAAATAAATGTACTTTATTATTATTATTATTATCTATATATTAATAGGCAAGCATAAAATTTGTTGTCCCTTTTTAACATATTAATTATGGGAGTAGAGGGTTGAAAATGGTATCATTCGAAAGGTATGGTTAGCCGGAAGGTGCGAATACAAATATTATTTTCTTACGATGTCAAGAAGGTATTTAAAAATACATTTATTTTTTATGCATTTTCCCCCATTTTTCCCTTTCATACACGTATTCCTTTACATTAAAAAATACCTAAAAGTAGAAAGTTGTTAAATCTGGCAATTTCATAAAGCTCAAATAAAACCATAGACACAGTAATTTGTATAATGCAGCATCACTATACGCAAGCGAAGTGATGACGTCACTGTCTTTCCATGGAGCCATGAAAATGATTTTCTTTGTTAATCGTCCATTTGATTTTTTGTAAAAAATTATTAAAAAATAACGGAAATTATCTGCCGATTTTAATTCCGATATTTGGGTACAGTTATATATAAGTTACTGTCTACATGTGTTTGATTGAGTTATTTTTTCTGTAAAATTGATAAAATTTTAATTTAAAATCACAAAACTCCAGAAAAAAAAAATGGCAAACTTCCAGTTTCGAATGTAAACATAAACATTTCATTTCCAAGGATGATATTTAAACAATAAATATTCAACTAATATACTAAATAAAAGGAAAATGGATTTGTTACTAACTGCTGCATGTATAAGTAGACGAGACGATACGGAAAAAATTCCGATTTCCGTTTTTTGCTGAATTTACATGTTTTGAGCTTTCTTTACGTTTCAATTAACTGAAATTGGCTACTTATTTTTTAAAAAAAGTGTCTTTATTGCTAGCTTTTGTGGGTAGAAGAAGCAAGTAGAAGATACATAAAAAACTTTTGATTTCCGGTTTTCTATGAATTTACACGTTTTGAGATTTCCTTGCATTTTAATTAAGTGAAACTGACTACCTATTTTATTTTTTTAAAAAGTGGATTTATTATTATTTCCTCTGCATATATAAGTAGAAAATATATGATTCAGAAAAGTTTTAGATTTTCGGTTTTCGACAATTGCCGCAGCTGTGTTGCAATTGCATTCCGTTTAGGACAAGGCAATAACTTTGCTTTGCCTCGCTTTGCAAAAAAATGGTCGAGTTTCGACCACTGGGCGATACTAGTTATTATTATTATTCTATCAAAAAAAATTGTCAACAATTAAATTATGTTGAGATTCGCAAACATACCTTAGTGAATGACAGTAAGTACATAAAAATTTGGGGGTTAAAAAAAAAAGTGATTTAATTTAGAACATAAAGAAATATCAAAATATTTGCATCTTTGAATGCATGATGTCTAAGTAGTGATAAAATATATATCTAAAATAATCGTAATAAAATTAGTAATTGTTGGAAAATCTCATGCAAATATCAATAAAATTTTATTATATTGCATTTACACTTAAAAAGAGATGCGTGTATAAAACATAAACAGTTAATTAAGAAATAAATGGTTATCAGATATATTTATCAACAATACAAAACTATATCGGCGAAAATAAACTTTAACATACATAAAAGTTCAAACAAGATTATTCTAGACTTTTCTAAATGAGTAAATTAAAAAAAGAAGAAGAAACAGTTATACAGTAATACAAAAGAATAAAAATCTCTCCTCTCTATTTCTCATACTATCTCAAAAATATTTTCTTTGTAAATTCTTATTTCTTTCAGGACTCAAAACAAAACAAAACAAGGGGGAAAAAGAGCAGAGTTTTAAACTATTCCGATAGTTTTTATCTTATCCTTATATTTTAGGTAGAGTATTATAACCTTAATGAAACTAACTTAATTTTTAAAGACTGAATATTATAAGACTCTTTAAAAGAAAAAAAAACTGCTTTTTAAGATCTTTTGTTCCATTTAAATACATGAAAACCTATTTTAAATTATTTCTTTTCTGTATTTTGCTTCTATTACGCATTAGTTAAAGTAAATGCTTCCGACAGTATATCAGATCGTCTTTGTCGAAATATATTAATGAGCTTCATTGGATTTAGAGTAATAGTATAAAACACGAAACAATCTTACTTATTTGCGTCAGTTTAAGATGAACTTTCTTTAAAAATTAATTTCTATGCATTATTGGTTATAGTATTTTAGTTATCAGAAAGAAAAGGAACTTTATAGAAGGGGAAAAAAATGGTATTTTTGTATGTTTATACTTTCATGTATCCAAAAATATTTTATTTGAAAGTTGTTGCATTGGTTGGTATTTTTGTACTTCTATTATTATTTTCATGCTTGTTAAGAAAAGTATTAAAAATCTGGTGTGTAGCAACCATATGACATCCACCACCCACTATTACATAAATTATATGCATTTTTTGGATATAATGTGGTCTCAGAAGACGTAAAATTCACCTAACAAATTAGACACCTAACAATTTTTCTGTGAGAGAATACTGATATAGGTATGAAGACATATAAACAGAATTTACATAGCGAGTTTAAAAAACATTGGTATAGCCGTTTCTGAAATACCCATTTCTGAGAATTAAAACTGACCTACACGTAATCAGGAGGACTGTCAATTTTCCTGTAGTAACCACGTGATGCATGCGAAACGATTTCTGGGGGCTTTATGTAGCAATTTTCATGAAAATCGTTACAGCCGTTTTTGAGATACTGACTATCACTAAAACTTAGAAAACTCAATTATTCACCGGAAAATAAAAAAATACATACGAAAAGAAATCTAAAAGAGATTTAATATGGCGAGTTGAAAAAAAAAAAAAATCTGTACAGCCGTTTATAAAGGAACGCACTTGCGAGACCTCAAATTGGCCTATGTATACAAGATGCCTATCAATTTTCATGAACTAACCAACTATTACGTACGAAAGGACATCTAATAGAGTGTTTATATAGTAACTTTGAAGAAAATCGTTCGAGCCGTTTTGAAGGTACGGACTTCTGGTCCTACTTCCGGTTTCATATAATCTAGTAATAGAAGTTTAAAAATAGAAGTTTCACTGGTTAAAGTTTATGTTTATAAATTCACAGCAAAAGTATTAATTAAATGCATCTTAATTAAAGGAAATTTAAAACAATAAAATAAACGTGTTAACAAATCGTAATATTATCAATTTCAATTTGGACGCTTAAAAGCGTTTGTAGCTCACTAAAACATCGTTATTCTAAATATTTATTGTACTGTCGGGGGAAAAAAAAACGCAGCACTTGATGGTATTTCGTTATTAATTGACGCAGAAAAATGTAATAGACACCATTCAACAGGAAATGAAATGCACTTTCTGAAAATGTCATCGAATTTTGAATTAGGGGTCATCTACATATTAAAATGAGCGCCAACTTTGATTTTTTTCAATAGTAACACCCAATTTTGACTTGATATTCGAATTTCTGAGAGTCTGGCAGTGCGGAAAAGTATACTGTTTGTATACTTTATCTTTAGTATTCATAGAGTTATGATCAAAAATGTGTTAGGGGGCTATCTCTAAATATAGAAAAATAGAATTAAGATCCTACAAAAACTAGACAAAATTATACTGTTTCACACCGGAAATATTTCAAGAAAGAAAAAATTATAAAAAGAAATAAAAATATTAACACCTTTGCAGTATCTTAATTATCATGAATTTAGTTTTTTGGATATGTATATACTTTAGTACTTTTTTAGATAATTTCAGGCATATTTAAATACATTACACTTACGATTGGTCAGACAATACTTTTTGTAAAAGTGCAATATTTTTCAATTAAAAAGTATCTATCATGGATATACTGATCACCAATAAAGCTTAAATTTTCTTTCGTACGTGTAACATAATATACAAACTGAAGTAATATAGCTATATATATATATATATATACAACAACGGATAAACTAAATCTTTTCGGATAAATTATTGTAAGGTTTCATAAAGTAAATATTAAACAATTTTAATAGCACTTACCGGTTTTGGGTCAGTTGAACTCTTTGGAACTGTACGATTTGTTTTATAATTTCTATGAAAATATAATTTCTTAATTAACGCTTTCGCGACTGCTGACGTAGATTCACATCATTTGAAAATCTGTAACAATGCCAGTGGGCGTCTCTTTCGTAATTTGTGTGTTACTTATTTCTTAAGCATGTACCCAGTGTTCATATTTTTGCAATAAAATATACTATGGATAGAAATATATTAATTAGAAAGAATATAGTTATAATGTATATCCATCAGTAATATAATTGTGGTACAGAAAATTTGTTTTGAAATATTTTATTTTGAGAGTATTTCAAACAGTAAACCCTGCCTATTTAGTTAATTGTTTTCTTCTAGTGTTCGTTTAAAGGATTCTAAATTTATCACCAGTAATCGATGAAGTAAATACCACTTGTGTATATTTTTGTCAATGTAAAATAAGGGGTTTAACACGAATACTCAAAGTCACATTCACTTTTCGTTTCTGTATTGTTTTGTTTTGAAGAACGATAAAAGGCGGGGCTTTAGAAAACAGGAATTCTTGATACTAACACAAATGTCTAAAAATCAAAAATTTTTGTTTCATTTCTTTGCATTTGACGTTGTTGTTATCTAATTTGACCCTTAAATAAAAATAAAAATATTTTGTTCAATTTTCTCCGTTATTTTTTAAGATTTGCTTCGTTATCTCATTCAAAAATTTTTAAGAGACGGCCCCCTAAACCACACCAAAAGAAAGATTTATTTATATCTCGAAAACTAATAAGTGGAATGAGCTGCAAATTTGCACACCCATATTTTTCAGCATTAGGATTCATTTTATGTAAAAATTAATATAGGTCATAATTCATAATTTTTATGAATATGAATTTATTAATATTTTTCAGAATTAAAAATATTTTTCAGAATCAAAATTAATGATGGATTATGTTTGGGCTTCTTCACTGTATCTCGTAAAAAAAGAATTATATCGATCAACTTATTTTTTGTGAAGATATTAATAAAAGTTTGAAATATGAATTTAACATTAGCACCTTCAAACTTTGAACGCTTATAACTCTGTGAAAAAATAAGTAAAATATACAACCAATATACTTTTTCGCATTGTCGCGATCCCAGGAATTCAAATATAAAATAAAAATGGGGCATTACCATTGAAAAAATCAAAGTTGGTGCGCTTTTTTAATATGTAGACGACCCCCAATTCAAAATTTCCGTTCATTTTCTGAATCTACACTCAATTCCCCGTCGAATGATACCTATTACATTTTTGTGCATTGATTAGCAACGGAGTTACATCGAGTGCTGCGTTTTTTTTTTTCCCGACTGTACATCCATTGAAACTAATACAAATTCACTTTCTTATGCAAATTTTTACTTTTCGACTTTTTGCTATGTTTGCTGCGTTTTGTCCATCTTTCTGCCTCTAGAAATCACGTCAGGTGCTCTCACAACGTATGAAGGAAAAGTGTTTTTTCCGATTTTACATTGAAATACTGCATCTAAGAACACTATAAGATTTTTTTTTTTTTTTAACATAATCAACAGTTATTATAGAAGTAGCTAGCTAATAAATAAATAGTAAACATAACTAAATCTATTGGAAATCAATATGGAAATCTGCCTATTTATATATTGCTGGGACAGATTTAAAAGGATGGTGGACGTTGAAAATCGCTTTTTGAAATAAGTTACTTAGAGTTATTAAAATTTCATTAAAAATTATTTTAAATGCTTCATGTGACTCGCTTTTCCCATCGATTTTACATTAATACAGTTTATCAATATATTTTAAACATATTTTGCATTACTTTGTGGATTTATTCATAAGTTTGTATGTATACTATATATATATATATATACAGGGCCCGAAATTTCAGCTTCGATTACACTCGCTGATACAAAAAGTTACTCGCCACAAAATATGATTAATTTACTCGATTTTTACTTTCTTCTATATGTAATATAGAGAAAGTATTGGATTCGTGAAAATTTTTAACCTCCGTTTTTTGATGGATTGCACGTTTTGGGATGTCCTGAACACGAATTGATAGTTTTTAGAAAATGTCTGTATGTATCACGATTTTTGTGGACACCGTATCTCCTGAACCAATGAATGAAATTTAACAAAACTTGGTATTTAGTTGCACCCTAACATAGACTGGTGCTGATTAGATTTGGGGATCAATCGCTCGACAGGTCGTGCTGTGATCGCATTTTTTGTAAACTTTTAACATGGCAGTATAGAACAAAATTTCGTATAAATGTGCATAATGAGAGTTACTTTAAACTTGTGATTGTAAATTTAATATGAATTATTGATAATAGTAGTAGTTAAGTCGGAAAAAAAATTTTGCATGTAAATTTTCAAGATAGGTACCTTTCGAAAGGTCTCGTCAATACCTTTAAAACAAATGGTTGAACTATAAATCTGTGATAATTTAAAACAACGTTATCGATTTTTTTTTTTTAATATTGTTATTGAGAGAATTTGTATAGGAAAATATAGAAGAAAGTCTTGTGGTGGCCACAAGTATAGGTGACTGGAATTTCTTATTCCAGAAAGAGGAGAAATTACGCAGTGTCTTTCATTTTATTAGAAAATAGAAGACATTCAATTTTGAAAAGAGGTCATTTTAGAGGGCACTAATTTGAATGAAAATGGTTATAAAAACCGATTCAAATGCCACTTTACTAAAGTGGAGGAAACATTTTTTTATCTCAAATGATGAATTTCGATCAGTACACCTCAATTTAAATTAATAATATACGGATATGAGAGGTAAAATCCCTAATTTTTATAGGTGTCACTGGGCAATATAGATTTATTATTATTATTATTATTATTATTATTAATTTTTGCTGGAGGCATTTTTTTTTTTTTTTTTTTTTTTTTTTTGGTGGTACTTTTATGCATTTACATAAGAAAAAGTTGGTAAACATTTTCATTTATTAAAATCATAAACATAAAAGAAACTAGTATATTGTGGCCACCACAAGAATTTCTTGTATATTTTCTTATACAAATTTACTCAGTAACAATAGTAAAAAAAATAAGATTTTTCTTCTAAGTTTTTTTTTTTTTTTTTTTTTTTGTGTTAAAAGTAAAAAAAATTCGACAATCACAAGTTAAAAATAACTCTCATTATGCACATTTATACGAAATTTTGTCCTATACTGCCATGTTAAAAATTTAGAAAAATGCGATCACAGCGCCACCTGTTGAGTGATTGATCCCCAAATGTAATCAGCACCAGTTTATGTCAGGGACCAACTAAATACCAAGTATGGTTACATTTCATTAAAAAAAAAAATCTATAACTTTGTTTTAAATTATCACAGATTTATAGTTCAACCATTCCTTTTAAGGATATTGACGAGACCTTTCGAAAGTTACCCACCTTGAAAATTTACCCCCCCCCCCCCCCGGCAGGGGGTGAATCGATGCCCCACATGCACAATTTTTTTCCCTAGTTAACTACTACTATTATCAATCATTCATATTAATTTTACAATCACAAGTTTAAAATAACTCTCCTTATGCACATTTATACGAAATTTTGTCCTATAATGCTATGTTAAAAGTTAACAAAATATGCGATCTCAGCGGCACCTGTTGAGCGATTGATCCCCATATCTAATCAGCAAAGTTTATGTCAGGGTGCAACTAAATACCAAGTTTGGTTAAATATCATTCATTGGTTCGTAATATATAGTGTCCACAAAAATCGTGATACACACAGACAGACATTTTCTAAAAACTATCAATTCGTGTTCAGGACATCCCAAAATGTGTAAATCCATCAAAAATTTAATTTTTTTTTTTTTTTTTTTTTTTTTTTTTTTTTTACAACATCCGTCGAAAATTTTTAATTATCCAATGCTCTCTCTATATTACATATAGAGAAAGTGAAGATAAAATTGGCAAATGAAACGATAAAATTAATATTCGGCAGATGAAACGATTTGTTTTAACGAGCAGTCATTCTTTATCAATATTTTATAAAAGTTCTCACAAGTATAACCTAAATTAGTCTTAGTAGTTAATAAGTTTTTAAAGTAGGTATGTAAAGGAGTTTTTTTCACATGTCTACATTACATTTATTTCAGTGAAGAAAGCAGTCGCTTTGTGGAAGCGTTTTTGCCACGAGGACATCAAATAAATGCAACTAAATTTTGCCAACAGCCGATTGAACTTCCTAGTTTTGCGAAATTTTTAAAATTAAGGACTAAATCCTTTTCATTTTTAAAAGAAGACAGAGGATGTAAAACGTAAAAAAAAAAAGGACTTTTAGCCCTGTAATGTTTTTTTTCACTTAAGAGGACAGAGCGTTGAAAAAGAAGACTGTCCTCTAAAAAGAGGATGTCTGGCCACCTTACCTAAGATTAACGTGATTTTACGTTTTTAAATCGATTTATTTTTATTTATTTATTATTTATTTTATTTTATTTTATTTATTTTTTGCTCCCCGTATACTGTAAGAATTCTATCTACATTTAGAACGAAATTTTACTCGCCACAGTAAAATTTCCACTCGCCGCTGGCGAGCGGAAATTTCGCGCCCTGATATATATATATATATATATGTTTGAATGATAAAAATAACCGTTAAATTCCTGCATTCAAACATATAGGAATATTTTTAAAAAATTCACGTATTAATCAATCCACAAAGTAATGCGCAATTATGTTTAGAACATATTGATAAACTATAACAATATAATACCGATAATAAAATTTAAAAATGAAATCGAAAATTTTAAAATTAAACATTTTAAAAAATTTTCAAATATTTTAAATTTTGAATTTTATTTAATTATTCAATTTATTTATTTATTTTGATTGTAATAGTTTTCGAAAAATTTTATTTTATTTAAAATTGATACATTTAATGCTGATATATGCAAACTTTCACAACTCTTAAGCAATAAAACAACTCTTAAGCAATTAACGTCCACCATTCAATTAAGTAGCTTCAGCAATAATGAGTATTTCTCTCCCAACAAATGTGGAGATTTCTGTTTAGAGTTGTTGTTTTACTGTCATTTCCGTTATCATTTCTGTATATTAAAGCTCTTTAGACCTATGTGTACGACTTAAAACTACTACGAACATTTATGCATAAACTGAGACTGGAACCCGGCAATTGTCAGCTCACTGACAGAGCGTTAACAATTTAGTTTTTAGGTGGGCCCAACAAATACTTACGTGTGTGAACATATATGTAAGCGCATGCACGAGTAAGAGTGCCTGTGTAACGGTTGTAGGCGTGTAAGACTGTAAATATAACTATATCCCGTAATATGAGAAAATGTTTCACCCCACTTTAATCTAGATTGTGGTTGACAATGCTTTAACACAGATTCACAGCAATAATATCTGTGAGATAATAATAAAATTTATTTTTGAATTTCAATATGCCTTAAGATAGTTACTGCTTTGCAAATTATTTATAAAAAAAAAAAAAGATCCTGTATCTGTTAAATTAACTTTATCTATGTACAATAAATTTAAAGTAGATTCTGTGCATACATACTAACATGCACGCATGAAAGTATCCCAAAAGTTAAAAAATTCTCAAATAATAAAGAAAAAAAAATTCAAATTTATTTCTCAAAAACATTTTCATCGTACATGCTTCTCGTCTTTATGGATAATTCGGAAGGAGAACAATCTAAATTTTAAATTATTCAGATAGCTTTAAGGAATTCCATTCAACCTTGTTCTCTGAGACATTAGGCGAAGTATTATGTCCTTCAATGAATCTAACTCAATTTTTTTGTTTTTAATCGGATTTTCAAAACCTCTTTAAGGGACAAAGAAACTCACTTTTTAATAGCTTTTGTTCCGTTTAAATACATGGAAACTTTCTACCTGATTTTTTATTACTTTGCTTGCATAAGACATTCCTTTAAAAAAAACTTTACATCGTTTTAGATATTTTTAGTAAAATCCTGTCAAAGTGTTTCTAACTTTCTTTTGTCCGTACCTATTAACGAGATTCTTTCAGTTCCAGATATTGCATAAATTTGGAAATGTCCGCACCTGTTTATGTCAGCTTAAAATAAATTTCCTTTAACAATTCTTTTCTATGCATTGTTGATCCTGGTACTTTAATTATTCATTTAATTCAAAGCCAAATGAGATTCAAAAGTATTAGTTTTTTTTATACGAATTCAATAAAACAGAGAAAAAATTCAGTTATGCTTTAAACTTATTGCATAAAATATTGAATAATTCGCAGCATTTTTTTACTTTCTTCTATATGTATATATAGAGAAAGTATTGGATTCGTGAAAATTTTCGAATTCCAGTTTTTGATGGATTTACACGTTTTGGGATTTCCTGAACACGATTTGACTGTTTTTAGAAAATGTCTGTCTGTCTGTGTGTGTCTGTGTCTGTGTCTGTGTATCACAAATTTTGTGGACGCTGTATCTCAGGAACCAATGAACGAAATTTAACCAAACTTGGTATTTAGTTGGACTCTGACATAAACTGGTGCTGATTAGATTTGTGGAACAATGGCTCAACAGTTCTAAATTTTTAACATGGCAGTATAGGACAAAATTTCTTAAAAATGTACATAATGAGGGTTATTTTAATTATGTGATTGTAAAATTAACATAAATTATTGATAATAGTAGTGGTTAACTAAGGAAAAAATTTGTGCATTTGGGGGCATCATCCCCCCCCCCAGTGGGGAGTAAATTTTCAATATGGGTATCTTTCGAAAGATCTCGTCAATACCTTTAAAACGAATGGTTGAACTATAGATCTGTGATAATTTAAAACAAAGTTATCGATTTTTTTTTATCTTTTAACGAAAAAAAACTTAGAAAAAAAATCTTATTTCTTCTTACAATTGCAAAAAACTGACTTTCTTTCGGCATTTAGTGATTGATATAATTCTGTCAGATAAAAATCGTCTGCATTTATAATGGAAAATAATTTAATAATTTAATAAATAATTTGTATCGAATGAATTTTGTGTAAAATTAAATAGAAGAAAGTCATGTGGTGGCCACATCATACTACTTTAATCATAAAACTGAAACATTGCAAATAACATGTGAAATTTTATTATTTAAAGAATAAGAAAATGCTATTATTTTAGTTTCTTCAAATATAAATGTTTCTACCTAATTTGTAGTTTTTTTTTTTATTTTTTTTTTTTAATGTATACTTTGATACATTCTTTGATTGTCATTTCATGTCAGCGGATGGTGTGCACTGTTATAGAGACATTACGTGCATTAATGTCAGGGTATTAAAAGTTATTTAAGTCAATGTTTTGACTTGTCATATTTCGAAGACCTTTTATAATACAATACCGAAATTTCATGCATAATTTTATTAGTGTATGTGACCTTTTATTATATATATATATTTTTTATTTTTATTTATTTATTTATTTATTTATTTTTATTTATTTATTTATTTATTTATTTATTTTTAATTTATTTATTTTTTTTATTTTATTTTTTTTATTTTTTGTGTATATATATATAAGTTAAAATTTTGTAATTCCTGAAACTGAATACCATGAAATTTTAATTGATTTTATAAAACTATGTGCGCTTCTCACGGAATTTTTCAAATTGTAATAATTGTCTAAGAAATTAGCTGAATGGGTGAATTTATATTCAAATAATTAAAGCATTTAAATCAATGTTTTTGAAAAACTTTGTGCATAAGCTGTGTTTATATGTTAAGAGATTTAGCTGCAACAAGCGAGAAATTAGAAATTTTAAAAAAGAGAGAATTTCAAATTTATATGATTGTTTTAGAATTAGCTAGATCAAATTATTACTTAGCAAAATAATGGCTCTGGATTGAAATCGTGTACAATTACCGATGTAATTAAGCAAGTAATTTTTGAAAAAGAAACATTCCAATAAAATAAATTAATAGAGCTTCGATAATAATCTGGCTTTATTTTTCTCTAAATGCATAGGTTAAGGAAATAAATAATTATCTAATGCAAAATAAAATAATTAAACAAAATGAGGATACGATATTCAGAGCATTAATTAGCATCTATTCTCTGGGGATAATTGCACCTAAATTATTAATTAGTTTTTATTTCAAACGAAAACAATCATTTGCTTCAATATCATATACGCATTTTTATTAGGCGTGTAGTTGTTATTTGTGTGCTGTCTTTCCAAATAAATGTATTAAATAAATCTTCCTCAAAAAATATTTTTAATTTTACATTTCTTAAATTTCAGTTATGAGAAATTATTATTAAAATTAAAGATAGATGGATACAAATCTTACACAAACAAGTTATTGTTTAATTTTATTTAAATGTACAAAAACAAAATCAAATGAATCTCATTATTGATTCACTGCGCTGGGAAAAAAAATTGAGCTTTGATACTATTCTTGCTGATTCTTATGTAAAATGACCTCTTGAATACAAATATAGCTCCCATTTTGCCCTGTCACCCACAATTTTCTAGAGACACAACCCCCTCCCTCAATTTTTATCATTGTACGGTAATTTCATGACCATTAATTTGATTTGGAGAATGAAAAAGAATCAATTTAACACCTAAAAACAAATAATTATAATGTTTAATAAATAACATTAATAATAGATTAAAAAAATATAAGAAATGTAATACACAATTTCAGTGGCAAATCCCCCCTTCAATTTTCCTCTTGCCGCAAATGTTCATGTTTTAGAATTTTCCAACTCTGTAGCCCCTCAGAAGATATTTAACAATTAAAATATTCCTTCCCCTCCACCCCAAAATTACGTTGGTTGGTTTTTTGTTATATTAGTAACTCACATAAAGATACCTATTCAAAATTAGGCTATAACTGCGTATACATTAAATACAATTTATCCGCTCTTTTAAACTATTCCTTGCGATTTAATAAATAATAAATCAAATTAAAATCAAAAATAAAATAGTTGCACCCATAAAAGCATTATAAATAACAATCATGTTATATTGGAAGTAACAAACATATAGCACTGAATTTTTTATTGACGAGATTTAGAGCGTTTACAAAATTATGTAAAAAATCCGAATACATCGAATCGTATTCGTGTTACATATAAAGTTCTTTCATTGTTAAATTATAAGTTTTCAATAATATGTACGCCAATTTTATTGAAGATTCCTGTTAAATAGTACCGGTTCATTTCTATAATAATTACAAGCTAAAAAACTTTTTATGTACCGTGTTTTTAAATTTTCTGTTGAATCATAGCTATAGAACTACATTAGCACTTTATCAATGCGTATAAAACTTTTAAAGTGGTAATAACGTCAATTTTTGTGAGATAAATATGTGAAGTCATTCTTTCACATATATGAGTTTTAATTATAACTTTAAATAAAGGCAATAAGTAATTATTATATTTTCAATAAATTAAATGGCTAATAAAAATAGATAACGAAATTCTAAATTACTTTTATTTATTCGCTTTTGTCTATAATAAATATCTTAATTCTAATAATACTTTATCCCTTATGCTATTAATAAATCGTCTGAGAACAAAAACATATTCCTTTTAAATGACATCTCTCAAAATTATAAGCTCTTCTAAATCATTTAATAACTAAATATTAAAAAAAATATTATTTCCATGTTATAAACCGTTGGATACATAATTAAATTTTCATTCTTTTAAATTGCGTATGTTTATTTATTTGAAGCTAAATTAAGCAATACATTTCCGTTATGATATCAATAAAGAGTAATTTATATTTTTTAATGATAGGATATGCAATAAATCGCAGACTTGATGTCTCGCTTATTTAACGGTCTTCTGGCGATAAAACTTGGCATAGATGTTTGGCGTTGTTTCTTCAACGGACGTGCTAAATTCAAAATATTTATATTAAATTATTCTAAAAACAATGGAATATCTTTGGCTATAAAATTTGGCTCTTTTTTAAAATTCTTGGCGTAATTCAGCAGTCTGATCTTAATTGCAATAGAGTAAACTTCAGAATTCGCTCTACATCTGTTGATACGATAACATGTGACCCCGTAGCTCTTTCTCTCTCACCTCTACCTTTTTGCATTCTCGCAACGTATGGTCATGATGAACTTCCACTGTAAAGGAACTGTTGATTACTAAAATAAATACATTATGCAGCGAGCAAGTTTGTCTTCTTTTATTTTCACGGCAGTCTTTTCAGCGGTATGGACCTGGAAGATTAATTGTAACGTTCTAGTGTAGAATCCCGGAATTCTACTTGACACACTTTGGTGCTAGACCAGCGACCAACCAGTTCGAGATGCATTGGTGAGAGAGAGGGGCATTTTTGTTTAAAATGACTTTATGAGTTAATATAAAATCATTGCTGCTTTTTTTTTAAGAAGATAGAAACTTATTTACTACAATTTTTTTAATCTCAATCGAGAGATATATTTTGATCTATGACTCGTCATATTTTTAAATTGTGAGAAGAATCATTGAAACTATCACTGATTGGAGCACGGCTGTGGATTGGACGAATCGTGTCGGCAGTTTATCCTCTTCTGATACTCTCTTCGGGAAATACTGTGTATGGAACAATACGCCGAGAATGGCAGCCTGTGTTTCTAAGTTACGCTCGACCCATCTGCTCTCCAATCTTTCGCTCTGTAACGCAATGAGTTTGCAAGTGCCAGCCGTAGTTTCTTTCTGCTTTCATCAAGAGATTTCCAGATGCGCTTCTCCAATTCCCGTCTCTGGCTCATGTGAAGTAATTATTGCTCGGGAGTTAGTTTTATTTAATAATGTCAGTTACAATTACTGAACGACATTTTCGTACTCTCCTTGGGATATCATTTTATGTTTCACTCATCTTGAAACAATGGATCAAATATTATTATCCGTAAATAGATAATAAAGAACATGTGAATGAAAATTTTATATATCGAGTGAGAAACAGAGAAGAAGAAAGAATTTCTTCTAATATGCGTGTGAATTTGTGACGACGTTATTGAATATAAAAATATGTAAACATACTTCTTGCCGCGCATTTCGGAAAGTGAAAAAAAAACATTAGTTACGCTGGTGATAAATTATTTTACATTCTTTTATGGTGGTTCTCTTTTACATCGTTCTACAAAAAAAAAAAAAAAAAAAAAGAAAGAAAGCCCAAAAAAATTATAATTTTGTTGTGTCTTATTTTCATGGAATATAATTTCATTTTCAGATTAAAAATCTTGCCAAGGTATGGTAAGTGTTTTCCATATTTTTACTCTTAAGAGACTTGCTTTTTTAAAATTTTATGTGTAATATATATATATAAATTTGCATATTATAGTATTTTATATTTTTCATATTCATATTTTCTTTTTATGCTAATACCGATATACAAGGCGCGATGATAAATTTTTAGAAATTTCTTGATTTTTCATCCATAATGCAAAAAAAAAAAAAAAAAAAGAAAAAAAAAGAAAAAAAAAAAGGAGGGAAAAGAAAAGAATGAAAAAAAAAAGGGGAAAATAATAATAATAATAATTTTTTTATTGTTTTTTTTTATGTGTAATTTTTATACAAATTTGCATTACCTTTCAGTATATTTTTTTATTTTCATATTCAGATTTTCTTTTTGAAAAATGTGTATTATTCTGTTTATCGTCAATAATTGAATTTAATTAATTTTTTTTAATTTAAGAACTAAACTCGAAGTTATTTCTCATGTTGGCGTTTTCCGGGCAGGTTGGAATACACATACCTTTTTTTTATATATACCTTTTAGAGATGTGTCGGCGAAAATTCGTTTTTGATATCAGTCGATATCTAGACACTTATTTCTCATCTTTTCACACACATATTTTTTTTTTGTTGTTGTTCACTTATTTTAACCTGCTTGGAACTGTCATTGCATAACAAATTAATAAATAAATAAAATAATTAGAGTGATAATTTCAGGTATTCCCATACCTTTCTTTCATAAATTCATATTTTTCATTATTTTTAAGGTCATATTTTGAAGCAAAATTAGAAAAATATATTTTAGAGAATTTAGTTGATTTTTTTTCTTTCGTTTTTTTTTTTTTTTTTACTCAGTGTGTTACATGTATAACTTTCACACCTTTACATAAATGATTGATATTCATTTTTTTAATTTTAAAGATAATAGTTTTTTTATTCTTATCATGGTTATATTAAATCAAGGATAGTTATAGTTAGTTCCTTAAAATAAAGGACTGTGTAATTTTGTGCATCACTGTGTTTTGGATGCTAGCTCCAATGCACAAGTGACTGGTTCGATGTTCAGCACCATGTTCCTTCATCTTGAATTCTTGGCCAAATTTTTTTTTCTTGATGAAGGGGCCTGTGTTGTATGCCTTACCTTGCACGATTTTGCATTGAGTTACATAATATTTTGTGGTTACAATAATTCATTTACATAATATTTTTTTACTATTTAAATTTTACATAAATTTAATATTATTTTACTGAATCGAATAGAATGGCTTGTATTTAGGGTATTTTTTTTTCTCATTCTTTACTAATGTTGTTTCTATAAAAAGATCTTTCTCACAACGCATAGGTACATACTCACGCACACATTGACAGAATAAATAAATAAAATAAAATATTGAAGATAAATATTAATTAATTGATTGTATCTCCAACAATTTTCTTTTTTTAACACTATATGTATTCAGGACAATATGTAAATCCAGTACATAACATATTTTATGAATCTATACTGGCCGTATCTTGTTGCATGCAAGTGTCCTAAATAAATTTAACACACAATTTTCCAAATTTACATTTTTTTTTTCTCATGTTTTCGGATATTATGTACATTGACTTTCATGTAAACCTAACAAATTTGTTAGTCTTGAACATAAGGTTCAATGTTTTATTTATTATACTTACCAGGCATTCTTAAATAATCATGTACAATCACTTATACAGAAAGGGAGTTGGTTGTATATCTTAGATACCTAAACACATAAACATAATTTTATTCTAATAGTATTTTTGGTTGTCGTATATTTTTCAAGTTTTAATTTTTATAATAACATAACACAGTATTTTCTTTGCCCATTTTAACTAAAATGTTACATTTTGACACAAATGTTTTAATTATTATTTTTTTCTAATTTCATAAACTTTGAGAAATTTTATAACACATTCTATATTTTTGTCGGTTAGATGATATCGCGTAAACCCAGATATTATTATGCTGGTCGTGAAATTTGACATCTAATTTAATTTTACATTTCACACATTTCTTTTCACATTCATTCAACTTTGTAAGATGACACCTATCATCATCTTCTAAAATTTTAACTCTTAATTTCCTTTCATACGAAATTTATTTTATATGCATAATAGTTTTATTTCGTTCATTTTTCGTGCAAAAAAAATTTAAGAGCAATCGTGATATGATAAAAAAAAAAAAAAAAAGAGGAAAAGGAAGTCTGCTTGATTTTTTTTTTTTTTTTTTTTTTTTTTTTGTAACAGAAATAAACATCTCGCCGTTCTGAGTTTTATTTATGTTTTAATAATAATAATAGTTTTTTTTTTCCTCATTCAGTTCAAATACGTTGATTGCAGAGGAGAAATTTTTTTATTTTTTTACTGTATATATGATATATTTTATCGCATTTATTCACTATTTCATGTTTGTTTATTGGTTTATGTTCAATATATATATCGTATATATATAGGAATATTTCTCTTCTATTGCTATCTAATAATTATGGCAATGCATATATGGTAAGCTTACTTTAACATCGAATTGGGCCCACTGCTGAATAATTGCAGTTATTTTTTTTTTTTAAAGAAGAAAAGAGAAAAACATTTTATGGCACATGTGTGAACAGATTTATTTTACTGTTCTTTTTATCAGCTGATTTGGTGAAAAATTTTTTATTCACCTTTTTGAAGTGAGATTACACTTCTTGTACTCGAGTCTTTTATTATTTTACTGAGCAATTTATAGCCTTTGAAGCTATTTATATATCTACTTTATGCGCATTTTTAATTTTTGAGGCCTCAGCTCAGCTCAGCTCAGCTCAGCTCATTTCAGTTCATATATGCTCAGTTCAGTAGATAATACTGTTGTTTTAGTCATGACTTTTTTTACTTTTACTTTTTGTTTATAATTTTCTGTGCACGTTAAATTCGCAATTTTAGCGCTTTCATCTGCGGCAATGGAAATTTATTTTTCTGGCATTTTTTTTTATTTTTTCAATTTTAATATTTCTTGGAACACTTACAGACATATACTAAATTTTTAACAGTTCAAATTATTTCAGTTGATATTCATTTTTTTACAATATTGTTTAAATATTATAACATATCACCCGTTTGATTATATTTTTAATTTTCACATATACACATTTACCCTCTAAGCACAATTGTGTTGCTCTGGTTGTCAGTATATTAATGACTTCTATAATCTACGGATTTTGACCATTATATTGGTTTCAACACCAGTAATTGTGTAGGGGATTTCACACTTTCACAACAATTTTTGAAGGTTATGTTTTATTGGCTTTCATACACACTTATAATTCGTTAACACATGTTCTATAAATATTTCGGGTGACAAAAATAAATAATTAAAATAATGAAAATAATAATAAATAAAAAGATATTGATATAAAATTACTTACTAAATTTTAAATAAATAACATGAGAATGTATGTGACTTTTGGAAATATTTGGATTGTATATTTTTCGTAATTATATTTTCATTGGTTGTCAAAGTTTTGTTTGATACTATGCGTGAACACATCACCTCTTTCACAAGATGCATTTTTTAACAAATTCACACTTTTTTTTATCTCATGATCAGTTATTTTAACGTTTGTAAACACTTTATAATTAATAATTCTCTCACACACACACACGCCAAAAAGAATTTTTGAAGTGAAAACTTCTTTAGGCGCGTTGAGCACTTTTGGGTGAAGAAAAATCTTTGAACTCCCGTCATCGTCAGCTGACGCTTTCCATTTGAAGTGAAAACTTTTGGGTGAACAAAAATCATTGAATTCGCGTCATCGAAACGCTTTCCATCCTTGTATGATACAAATAATGTATCATACAATTAACTTGCTAATGTGAAGTATTAGTAATTATATACTGTATATTGTTTTAAAATCTGGTGCGGCTCTACACGACTTCTCGCATCTCTATTGCAGTCTCTATTGCAGTTAGACCTCACAAAACCGTAAAAAAGCCCAACGCTGCCATTTTTCTCAAGTTTTTACAATCTGGTGCGGCTCTACACGACTTCTGTTATCTCCGGACACTGTCTCTTAAAGATTGCAGCCGGAAACGTTGCAGTTAGACCTCACAAAACCGTGAGAAAGGCCAAAGCCGCAATTTTTCTCACGTTTTTACAATCAGGTGCGGCTCTACACGACTTCTCTCATCTCCGGACACTGTCTCTTTTGCAGTTAGACCTCATAAAACAGTGAGAAAGGCCAAAGCCGCTATTTTTCTCACGTTTTAACAATCGGGTGCGGCTCTACACGACTTCACTCATCTCCGGACACAGTCTCTTAAAGATTGCAGCCGGAAACGTTGCAGTTAGACTTCACAGAACCATGAGAAAGACCAAAGCCGCCATTTTTCTCACGTTTTTAAAAACTGGTGCGGCTCTACACGACTTCTCTCATTTCCGGACACTGTCTCTTACAGATTGCAGCCGGAAACGTTGCAGTTAGACCTCACAAAACCATGATAAAGGCCAAAGCTGCCATTTCTCTCACGTTTTTACAATCTGGTGCGGCTCTACACGACTTCTCTCATTTTCGGACACTGTCTCTATTCCAGTTAGACCTCACAAAACCGTGAGAAAGGCCAAAGCCGCCATTTTTCTCACGTTTTTACAATCTGGTGCGGCTTTACACGACTTCTCTCATCTGCGGCCACAGTCTCTTAAAGATTGCAGCCGGAAACGTTGCAGTTAAACTTCACAGAACCGTGATAAAGGCCAAAGCTGCCATTTCTCTCACGTTTTTACAATCTGGTGCGGCTCTACACGACTTCTCTCATCTCCGGACACTGTCTCTATTGCAGTTAGCGCATTAAATAAAATTGTAATATAATTTTTGTAGTAGTAGTTTATATTAATGAATAAAAAACACTTCATCTAAAAGTATTTCCTACACAATAAAATATTTCCTGACGATTCAAGAAATACACACGTAATTGTTCACGTTTTCACTTCTGTCGGCACTCCCGAAGTGCAACTTTTTTTTTTTTCTCTATGTTTCTACATGTGTTCCTGTATATGTTTTCTTTTGGGTCAGAAATTTATTGTATTATTGGCTGGTTTCTCAGTTTGTCAGTCATAATGCAAATTTATCCAATAGTATTCCATGGTCTTTCACATGCATGTTTTCCATGCTTTTCTTCATTATTCTCAAACTTGGCCTCACAACCCAATGTTTGACACACACACACTCACAAAATTTTATCTGACCTATTTAGTTGCTATTTAATTGGTTCACATGTGGAGATAATTACATTTTCTTTTATTAAATTTTTACACGGATTTTTTTTATAAGACTAAGTAGAATAATAATACACACATACACAAAAAGTAAATAAAGGTATTTTTGTCAACTTGCAACAAATTCTGTTATGTTTTTAGAGCCATTTGTTTTTTTTTTTTTAAAGAATTACATAGATGGTGAAATTTCCGTACATAGTCTGTACGCTTTAAAAATTTTTATTTTTATCAAAAAAAAGTTTTTTTTTTCTTGTGTAAAGAGTAAAAAACTCTTGCAGAGAGTTTTCGTTCAGCTTAAATTAAATATTTAATGATTTAAAATTTCTTAATTAAAATAATTCCTTTTCGTAAGGTTTGCACCACAGATGTATTTTAAATGGCCTTGAAATCATCTGTTCGTTGTAAGAAGTAGTCTGTGCAGAAGTATGTGGCTGGTTCACTCTTCTTTTTTTTTTTTTTTTTTTTTTAAGACTATTTCTTACTGAGCAGTATTATGGAATTATCTGTATAACATACAGTATCCTTTTTAAGAAAGATATTGAATATTAATTGGGCTCGATAAAATAATAGTTCAATTGTAATTATAAAACAATACTGTATTTAGATTTTTTTTTTTTTTTTTTTTTGCTGTTTTTGACAATTTTTATGGGTTGTATTCTTCTCACCTATTTCAGGTATACTCAGAGTTTATGCATTAAAAATTAACTTTTTATTGAGATCATATTTTTTTTTTTTTTTTTTTTTTGATAAATTCAAATGCTAATTCATATATTAAAATTTTGTTCAGGAAAAGGAAATTATTTCATACGAGTAAATTTTAATTTTTTTTTTTTTTTTTTTTTTTTTTTTTTTTTGACCAACACAAGCTATTGAAATAAAGTTGGTTCATAAATTTATGCAAAAGAAAATAAATTAGAAGGCATAAAAATAGACAAAAGTTAAAATAAAATAAAATAAAATAAATAATTTTTCTTGAACTCTTACATGTGCGCTTTTATTGTGACATAGGGCTAGATTTTTTTATTACACATTTTTTTACACATACAAGGGACATTTCATTATGTCACTTTGCAGAATGCTGGTTGTCATTTTTGCACAACATGAAGCCTCTTCTGCTTCACACATATTGTTCAGTACGCTATGTTCAGTTAGGCATCACAAAACCATCATAGCTGTCATAGCTATTGTTCCATTATACACTCTCTGGCTCACTTTGTTGGAATTTAATTTTTCACGTGTACGATAATGGTCTTTTTTTAATCAAAAATGTTTTTTTTTTTTTTTTTTTTTTTTTTCATACTAATGCAATATAATTTTTTTGAAATTTAACAAAATACAAATGTAATTGTTTTTCATATTTCTGGTTACTGATTTCCTTTTCCTTAGTATCAACCATACATACACTGTAATGAATGATTATTTTTAATATTTTACACATGTTATATATCATATTTATATAATTTATTGATTATGTGATTTGTTTCAGAATGTTACTTTAGCATCGCGATGATTGAATATGTCTCATTGTTCCATAACTCATTATTATTGATTTTTTTTTTTTCAAATTTATTGTTATATGCCACAATTTTTTTTTTTTTTTTTATTATTTAACAAAAGGTTACTTTACATGTATGCAGAAATTTTTGGAATTGTATTACACTGTTGTGAAGGTGAGAGAGAGCGTTCTATATTTTTATAATTTTCGTCCATTTTGACGATTCATTTTTTTTTCCCTCGTCGCTGGGGAGAAATATGTGAAGTCGTTCCTTCACATATATGAGTTTTAATTATAACTTTAAATAAAGGCAATAAGTAATTATTATATTTTCAATAAATTAAATGGCTAATAAAAATAGATAATGAAATTCTAAATTACTTTTATTTATTCGCTTTTGTCTATAATAAATATCTTAATTCTAATAATACTTTATCCCTTATGCTATTAATAAATCGTCTGAGAACAAAAACATATTCCTTTTAAATGACATCTCTCAAAATTGTAAGCTCTTCTAAATCATTTAATAACTAAATATAAAAAAAAAATATTATTTCCATGTTATAAACCGTTGGATACATAATTACATTTTCATTCTTTTAAATTGCGTATGTTTATTTATTTGAAGCTAAATTAAGCAATACATTTCCGTTATGATATCAATAAAGAGTAATTTATATTTTTTAATGATAGGATATGCAATAAATCGCAGACTTAATGTGTCGCTTATTTAACGGTCTTCTGGCGATAAAACTTGGCATAGATGTTTGGCGTTGTTTCTTCAACGGACGTGCTAAATTCAAAATATTTATATTAAATTATTCTAGAAACAATGGAATATCTTTGGCTATAAAATTTGGCTCTTTTTTAAAATTCTTGGCGTAATTCAGCAGTCTGATCTTAATTGCAATAGAGTAAACGTCAGAATTCGCTCTACATCTGTTGATACGATAACATGTGACCCCGTAGCTCTCTCTCTCACCTCTACCTTTTTGCATTCTCGCAACGTATGGTCATGATGAACTTCCACTGTAAAGGAACTTTATTTACTAAAATAAATAAATTATGCAGCGAACAAGTTGTCTTCTTTTATTTTCACGGCAGTCTTTTCAGCGGTATGGACCTGGAAGATTAATTGTAACGTTCTACTGTAGAATCCCGGAATTCTACTTGACAGCATAATTTAACTTTTTACAATTTTTTACCGTTCACATTTAATTAAATATATTTATTTTTATGTCGAAAGAAAATAAACGCCTAATTTTTTTCTTTTTTCTTTTTTGGCAACAATTAAAGTATAGCTAATATTTTAATGGCTATTTTTAAAACTATTAGAATTTTATTATTTTCATATTTTAATTAATTAAAAGAAAACTAATAAAAAAATTGAAAATTGGGCTTCAAAGTATTGTGTTGTCATCGAGTTCTAAGCTATTCTGAAAATTTCAAATGTCTAGCTAGTAGGGAAGTTAGTTAAAAATCGATTGCAAGATTTGTACTGGACAAACAAACAAACAAGAATCGAAGTTTTAAAAAAATGGTTAAAAGAGAAAACTCGCGTAAATGAAGGATCGAAATGCTGAACGAGAAAAAAATCATTCTACAAGAAAGAAAGCTAAATTAGATATCAGACTATATCTGCGTGTACATTAAATACAACTTAGCTATTCTTTTAAACTATTCTTTGCAATTAAATAATTAAAATTTAAAATTAAAATAATAAACCAAACAGTAAGGGAAATACTGATCCTAACTACTAATCCTAACATTAAAGTTTATCTTAATATTTATTATAAATCCTTTGAACGAAAAAATTATTTCTCGTGTACCTGAACTCTGCAGCTGTACCTGTGTAACATGCTGATTGTTATTAATTTAAATCACAAAAAAAGTCAATTACATTAGGCGGCCAAATTTTTCAGAAAGAAAAGTGAAGACAAATTAGAGTGATATCTCTGATTTCAAAATACGAAATGGGGACAAAATCAATACTTAAAAATAGTACACTATCATTAATTTTAAATTATAAATTGCGACAAAAGCTTTACTTAGAAAACTAGCTCATGCAGGAGGTAAAAAAAAAAAAAAAAAAAAAAAAAAAAAAAAAAAAAAATCCAAAAGTGGGGACTGTCCCGGGCGTTTGGTCGCCTTAGATTATATAAAAGTATCATAAATGACAAACAATAGAATTATCTTTTTTTAATGAAATTTAGTTTTTACTCTGTTATATATCAGAAAAGTCTAATACATCGAGCCGTGTTCGTGTAGATTCCGCACTTAAATTGTGTGGTCTCAGTAATATTTGCGTCAATTTTAACAGATTATTTCCATAAAACTTAAGTATCGGTTCATTACCCTATTTAAAAAAAGCGTAAATGATGCATTGGGGAGATAGAAAGAAAAAAAAATTTCACTGAGAAATCAGCGAAATTATTATTAAGAATAAAATTCTATTAAATAAGTTGCCACTACTTCTTCCGCAATTTAGGAATTTTTGTATCCTCGCACACATATAATGGCAGTTAGAGTATCATTTTTAAGTCATTTTCGATATGGAAAATTAATGTACAGTTGCATGAAAAAGTTTCGGACCAATTTAATTTTCATCAATAGTTTCTAAATAAATAAAATTAATAAAAAAATTAAGGGCTGTCATGTATATTGTCACATATCAATCCATTTTAAATATTCATATTTTGAAGTTTTTATATTTCTTTAATAAAATTATCCCATTGTTAAAGATTAAGTCATTCTTCATATACAATTATAACAAGAAGACGCATTTTAATTGCTTCTATTGTATTAAACAGAATGTGTTTTGAATACATTATTATAATAATGTTCATGGCTTCTTCTCTAGTTGCAATGAATAGAACAGATATTTTTGCGGGAAAGGACTGGTGAAAACATCATTTTCTCTATTCGTCTCAAAAATAAGCGAATATGCTTAAACAAAACTAAAAATCTTTCAAAGGACTGGGGTAACTATTTACTTAGTAAGAGTTAAGGGGCGAAAAAATAGCTAAGCGACGTCAGCGAAAACTTTCACAAGGAAAGTTAGCTTCCTTTCCTTAATGTCATACAAAAGCTACAATGGCAATTAAAATTATCTCGGACTCAAAAGATAATGAAGCAAATTTGTAAAGAGGGTATCATTGTCCAAGTAGTTTATTAACAAACACGCTTTTAAGATATAACTAGTGAAAGCTCTCTGAAATAAAATTTACTTTTTAAATTTCTTAAAGACCCGGTCACAACACAAAAGACTGACATTTTAATTTAGAGAATGAATGATCTTTAAAGAAGCTGTTTAAAGAACGAGTATTTTTAATTCAATATACATAATGTTCGTAATTTTTTATTTGTTTATTTATTTATTTATTTAACATGTTTGTATAATTTTTAAAAGCTATATTGCCATTGTGTTATTTAGTCTTTACTTTTTGGGTTGTTTAAGCTATGGCATATATTTTTCACTTTTTCTAACCGATTCTCCTGATTTCCTCATGTCAATATGCTAAAAGAAAATTAATATCGATAACCTCATTAAATTTTAAGTCGTCATCGCTCTTACCAGCCACATAAAAGGAAAACACAAATTATGCAAAGCAAGCGTATCACTGCCAATATATGTCTGTCTGCCTATATATATATTCAGTGATCTTGTATCTGTTGCTTGGCTTTTACTACGCTTAATGAATCATTATTATATAAATAGATAGATAGATAGATAGATAGATAGATAGATTATAAAGCGAGAGGGGGGGGGAGAGATTATGTATGTATATATATACATGTATACATAAGGAATGCTTTAAGATTTTTTGACTCATATTATTTTCGAGGATATCATAGTATAATTTATGTGGTTCGATGTGAAAAAAAAAAAAATGCAAAAAATTTTTTAAAGTAGCTTTATTTATTTTATTGAACAAATAGCTTAAACACCAATAATTTACAATGACTTTTGATTACACATTATCTATGATACTTCATTTCAGTCCATAAGAATTTATAACTGTTTTATGCATATATAACTGAGCAAACATCCATTCCTTATCTGATATTCGAACCCAGAACTTACTGTTACAATAGACTGTTCCATGTCTTACGAATTGCCTTTCTGGAGCATTTTTGAAAAGAATCAATTAGTTGTTCGATCGATTGGGTTAGGACGTGCTTTAACTATACTCCCTTGGACCTTCGACTTGATTCATAAGATGAAAGAGTACTTCGAAACATTCGTTTTAGAACTATACCAGAGATTTTCTATGCAGTAGAACCCTCCGTTCAAACTATCAACGCAACAGACGTTGTTAAAGATATACTTCGACTTCTACATCGCTGGCAATGGGCTTTACACACTGAGGGAAAAAAATAAACCGCTTTTATCTAGAACGAATAAGTAGTCATTTTCTGAATCTGTGAACTAGAAATATAGACTTCCTAGTTATGCGCGTAAGGTAAACAAATGAGGTGAATAAACGAAATCATGGAGAATTTCTGGTCTATCTTAACTGGAGAAACAATATTATTGTTTGCGAGAAATTAAGAAAAATTCTCGCCTGATTTCCTGGAATTGGGTCATAAACTGGAATTAAGGTTACTAAAATCCGCCTTTTGCGTTCGCATATATTTTCAAAGGTTTTTAAATAAGTTTAATCACGATAATATAAGAAAACGCTCTAGAATTCTAATAGGGGTTTCTAGAACCCTAGCAAAAGGAACTAGAATTTATAAATATAATCTAGAACTATTTTTACTAGATTTATAATTAATTTTTTAGGATTTTTTTTTCTGTGCATGACTCTAGCGCCTACGTTAAAAAGTACAGTCGAACCTCGTTAACGTGAACACGCTTAACGTGAATTACTTTTAATATGAACTGTTTCCAAAACCCTCGTCAAAATGAAGATTAGTTTCTGAGTTACTGATAGCATGAACTACTGATAACGTGAACAATTTTTTTATTACCCTTGTGATTCATATTAACGAGGTTCGACTGTAGTTATCTTTGAAACATGTATGTATCTTATAACGTTGTTAATCGCCCAGATCCATTTCAGAATAGCCGTGACGAAGTGGATAAAAATATGTTGAAGGAAACATTCTTTGCAAGTAAAGTAAGAGAAAGCAATCAGAAAAACAGGTGTTTTATTAATAGTCTCATGGAAACAGACATTTTCAAAAGTCTATTACATCTTGTTAATTACTGATAAAAAGACGAATCCCATACGGTAAATGGGACGGGAGGAGAGGAGGAGATCAATAAAAATCACGTCTTACACCAACGGAGTCAAAAGCAAAAAAAACTTGATGAGATCTCACAGTCTCAGAGTCGTAAAGTGCAACCCCAAAAGGTTGGCTTCGTTAAAATTCAGCCAAAAGGATGCCAAGCTGTTTCTTTGTCCTCCTAATATTTTAATACAAAATTTTGAATATAAAAATGTCGTTACAGAAGTTAGATCGGCATTCAAAAGCATCGCCAGGTGTCAATCATCTTCAACGTACAAAAAACAACAGTTTTAATAGACGCCACTTAGGCAGGGGAAATCCATTAGAAATCTATTTTTAGAACTATAATGACCTGCTCAAATTAATAATAGATTTTAATGTAAACACAAGCATAATAAATATGAACTGAAATGACTATTTTTTATTTTATTAATAGCTATATATGCTAGAAATACGCTGATAACGACTTTTAAATGACATTCTCAATATAAATAATTATAGCTAAATTGATTTAATTCTTTCGGGGAAGAAGTATAAACACAATTACTTTAAAAAAAAAACCCGATATAAAAAATTGCTTTTTTTATTCCGAGAGCAATGTGTTTGTAACTATTAAAAGACAAAGAAACTGCTATTAAATGAAACATTTTTGATTTGTAAAGAAAACGGGAAATTCTATATAATTAATTAATTGAATTACATAAATTTAAAAAGATTTTTTTATATTATCTATATTAATCTCTCTTTTGTTATGTATTAAATTTGAATAAAAAAAAATAAACTTTTAAAGAACATATGTGTGAACACTCACACATATCTATCTCAATTTTTTTAAACAAATAAATCTATCCTTTTATTCTTTTTTTTTTTTTTTTTTTTTTTATAACATGTAAAATTTTTCTCTGGATAGTCAGATTAAAGCATCTTATTTTCGCACAAATACTTTATAATATAGAAAATAAGTATTCAACATCAAAACATTTCTTAAATTATTATTAAAAAATAGTAAACAAAATTATAAACATATGTGCAAAATTCTCCTTTTTTTTTTTTTTTTTTTTTCAAATTATTAAAATTAAAATGTACATATCTGTATGCTTTATACAACATCTGAAACTTTCAAAATCCGTGTGAATATGACATGATTTTATAAAAAAGACTAAAAAAGACAATTCAAATTCACCTGCATTGTTTCTCACCGATTATATTTTTGAAATCCTTAACACAACTATAAATTTAACATCCAAAAGTGTGGAATTGACAGTTTTTATTCCGAAGAAAGTTTTTATAAAAGCTGTTATCTAGCAAAGTCAATTAATGAACCTTTGATTTCTAGAACAAATTTCTTTCTGTGCGTACAAAGTGTCATTCCTTTGTATCTAATTAATAAGAATTAATTGGATACAAATAATAAAACGTTCAAAGAAAACATATGATCAGCTATTAACTGCATTCAAAAGTATTTTAAGAAGTTTGTATGAACATTAAATAATTGCATTTGAATTCATTAATTGTATGCTACTAAAAAAGGTATATAAGTATTCTTCGATGACTATTTTTAAAAAGGTATACTTTGCATTAAATTATTGTTTACGTGTTATCTCTCCAGAGAAAAATATAATTGAATTTATGTTTCAAATTCAGTAAATTTTTAAAACTCATATTGAGTTATTGGAGGAATATAAATTTCAATTCGTGATATAAATCCATACCCTGCAATGTGAATTGTAAAAATTTATTAATAGAGTTTGAAAAAAAAAAAAATATTCACAGAATTATTTAGTTGCTTAGAAACTACGGCACAATATTTTTTTTTTTTTTTTTTTTTTTACAAATATCGCAAAAATAAAGCATTTCTTTATTTTAACTTTAAAAAGGCATACGTTTAACAATGAGTATACAAAATAATTTAACATATCAATTTTTTTGTAATCGTAGTTTTTCTTCACGAAAGAATAACTTAATTTTCTTTAGATATTTGTTTACTATGAACCTGTTTGCAACAAAATGTGAAAAGTTGTTTATATAAAATCGACGTATTTGATAAAAAAAATTATTAATTACTGTCATTAAGATATTTTCGCTAGTTTAATTTTATATGAAAATCTTCAAACTGTTGTTGATATCGTCTTCCTGCTAAACTAAAAAGAAATTACGCACAAAATCTTTAACTTTTCGTGTCTATTAATCAAAAAAAATATTGAACGATCTTTGCGTTAAAATGTCATTGAACGTAAGCTACGGATCCCATATTCTGCTAAAAAAAAACGCGTAATTTAAATTAATCTGTTCACAATTATAATGTACTACTACAGACAAAAAAAGAAAATAATTATAATAATTGAGAATGTGTAGTCTGACTTCCTAAATACTTACGCTACGAGAGAGGTGATGATAAACTTTCCCAGAAATTTATGTATTATTAAGATTTCATAATAATCAGGGAGTTTTTCAAAAAAGGGAATGTATATTAATTATAGGAATAAAAATAGCAATGTAGGTTGTTTCTGATGTACTATATTCTTCTTAGGCAAGCTTTAAGTTTAATTAAAAATTTAAAAATAAAAAGAGGTTAAATTCAATTACTAAGAATGAATAATAATATACCAATCGATTTGAAGTGTTTCTTTAAAACATACACTAAGGGAAAAAAAAAAAAAAAAAAAAAAGCCGCACTTGGATAGTTTTCTTTTCTCTTTCTGCAGCCACCAATTTTATCGTTTAAGAAGCAAATTTACGAACAGATTTTATTACATCATCCTCCAGGTACACTTTCGGATTGATCCAAGTGTTAAAGACAGAACGTAATTATCAGGAAAATTGTAATTTTAGAAAGTATTTCAAAAATGACAAGAATAAAGTACTTAACGATACCATAAAAATATTAATTTTAAAATGAAAATTAAAAAATATTTTAATATTGGAGATGGCAAAATAATTAAATGTCAATAAAATATTTGTGAGATAATTTTTAGTAAGATATAAAGTTTTTTGGCTGTTTAAACAGGAAATTTGACTTTAGGCGGCCACGTTGCTCATCTGAGCGAGATGATTGCCAGTTAAAAAACAAATGTTTATAAAATCTATTTTTATCATGTTCAGAACTTAGAAAAATTAAAAAAAAAGTGTTTAGCAAAATATTTTCTTCAAAAACAGTGCAGAAGCAATTAAACAAAGCAGTTTAAAAACAAGAAGATCTACAAAAAAGCCATTACTATGAAAAATAATTAAAAAACATGACTTCAATTAACCAAAAAAATGAAATTTTATCAGTTATTTTTTGGGTTGAACTGGTTCTCTCTGATGATTCGAGTTTAATTTACTTCGAGCTGACAGAAGCAAGCTAATAGGACGACGAAAAAGTGATCGACTTAATGAAAATCGCACTCTTAAAACAGTGACACGACACGACACGTTCTCCGTACGTTACGGTACAGAGGTGCATAACTTTTCAATGAATTAGGCAAATTTTCATGCTCAATGGATAAATTAAATGCTCTATTTGGTTAAGCTGAAGATTTATATACATGTTATAGATCACTGTCACACAAACTGTATAAATTTTAGAGAATCTAGCTCTTACGTATTTTATAGGGACACAAAGAAAAAGTCTTTATTATTGTGTCTTAAGGATTCAAATTATTTTAAGCGCTGTAACATCTAAATTCCTCATCCGAATGAGCCGAAATTTTATATATATGTTATAGGTCACTGTCGCACTAACTGCATACGAACTGCATAGATTTTGGTGAGTCTAGAACTTATACCTTTTTACAGGGACATAAAGAAAACTTCTTTAGCATCATGATCTATGGGTTCAAATTATTTCAAGGGTAATAGCGTTAAATTAAACAACATACTATATACAGAAAAATACTCAAACACCCTATTATAATATCCTCTGTATATCCCATATATCCTATTATATAATTCTCTTTTGTTTATTCTCTTACTTTATTTATACAACCGTTAGTTACTTACTGTTCGAAAAGTCGAGTGAAGTCACTCCAGATTTTTTTTTTTTTTTTTTAACTGTTTGACGCAATTTAAAATCTAGCATTTACGTTCTGTAATAATTTTTACGATATACATTCTTTTACGTATATAAGTTTATAGACTAATAATATCTAATTATATTAGACAGTTCACTAAGTTAAACTAGAACAGACGTTTTTTTGCGAAGGTAATTGGGAAAACCTATTTCGTTACCTAGTTCTTTCCAATTACGAGAACACTTTCGTTGAAATAATACAGCAATATTCTAAATTTTAAAATAACTGCTAATTATATACAACGGGTTTTAAATTTTTTGAAAATATAAAATATTGTTGATGAAAATTGTTGTTAGTAAAGTTAGATTTAATTTCATAGCGCGCACAAAAGCAGCATTGCAATTAAAATTGTCCGAGACTAAAAAATAGTGTTGAATATTTGCAAGAAGCGTTTCATTGTTAACAAATATGCTTCCAAGTGACATTATATATATTTTTTTAATTACTGTTTGAAATTTTTAATGAGCTGCTCATAAAAAAAGAACAAATGTTTACCTTTAATGAGCTTTATTATTTTTAAAAATAACTTGATAAAGTACTTCTTGTACGGTATACCAAATGTTTATTTTTAAAAGAGCTATTAGTAAATGAAAATGTCAATTTCTGAGAATTATATATTAATCTACATTTCAATCGTATTGAAATTTTTAATGAGATGCTCATAAAAAAAGAACAAATGTTTACCTTTAATGAGCTTTATTATTTTTAAAAATAACTTGATAAAGTACTTCTTGTTCGGTATACCAAATGTTTATTTTTAAATGAGCTATTAGTAAATGAAAATGTCAATTTCTGAGAATTATATATTAATCTGCATTTCAATCGTATCATTATACGATTAATAAGCTTTAACAATATTGAAATTAAGTAATTTTATTATTAACGTTATTTAAATAATTTGATATAAAACAAATAAGAGTGGGTTATGATGTACATATATTCATTCTATGCACAAATTTATTTAATATTTTCGTATTTAGATGTTTCGTCGAATAACCAAATATATATTTTTTTTTCAGTGGTGTAAGGAACATGTTATATACTCCATAACAAAAAAAGTGACGCACCAAGAAGGAGTAATGCAAACTGGACACAAATTGACTTACATACAGGTTTTGATGGAATCAAGCACCAATTCATCATTATCGTCGATCCTACGTGCAATTGGTATTTCAGTGACTTCAAATACCCTTTATAGGTGACTCAGTGAAATAGGGTTGAGCTCAGTCCCCGGATCTCTCTTCCACTGAGGACGTTTGGAGCACCATAAAAAGGGTCCTACAACCAGCTCGAGATTTTACCAATCTAACGCAACAATCGGACAGGATTTGGCACGATACTTCACAGGAGCACATCTGTCAACTCTATCAATTAATACCAAGCCGAATAGCTGCGTACATAAGGGCCAGAAGTAGACCAACGCGTTATTGACTTGTTTACTTTGTGAGGCGCTTTCTCTTGATTAAATCATTCAAATTTTCTGAAACTGCAATCAATTTTTTATCTCCACATGTACATCTTTTTTTTTTTTTTTTTTTTTTTTACAGAGTGTATTTCAAATATTTCAGAAAATATCATATCTTGAAAGACAAAAGGTG
The DNA here is from genome assembly GCA_963930645.1 of Salticus scenicus. Lineage (NCBI taxonomy): Eukaryota > Metazoa > Arthropoda > Arachnida > Araneae > Salticidae > Salticus > Salticus scenicus. The sequence goes on along the minus strand of OZ005654.1, from coordinate 16,522,291 downwards.
ACCGGCACAAGTTTATGAAATGGTATGTTTGGAATCACCCTGCAAAAAGTAAATGCTTCAAATAATACTTAGATGTATCATATGATTAAATTATAATGCTTGTTTTACTTCTGTGTTATAATTGGTATCATAATAGCACGTAATATTATTGGACATATAAAAGTTTACTTAACAATATTTCAAATTTTGTGTTTTTTTTTTTTTTTTTTTTTTTTTTTTTTATATATATATATATATATAACATGCAATATTCAAATCTATGCAATATCAAAAATAGAAGTGTTGAACAAAGCATTTATTTTCATGAATGTTACAAAGAATTAAAAAAAATATATTATTATTATTATTAATATTACTATTATTACTATTATCATTATTTATAATATTTATTCGTTCATTATTCATACGCTTAATTTGCACATTTTTGTCAGAACATTTTACGAAAACAAAATGCATGGTAAAAAATAATCAAAAATTTCATATTCATTTAATCCTAAACACATCGAAATACGATCAAAGGTTTTTTTTTTTTTTTAATCAAGCATTTACTCTGGTCTAAATCAGTTCCCGTTGAACACCAGAGAAGAATTTGATGAGATTAAAAGATTTCTAGAAAACAGAAGAAGAAAAAACAATGTAAAGTATTTGGGACCAGTAGAGCATGTAATAAATAAAGGACGCATGAAAAAAAAACTGGGATTCAAAAATTTATTAAATATTTTTCTCTTAAAAAAAAAAAAAAAAAAAAAAAAAACTCTGTAAAATTTAAAAAGTTTCCAAGCTATTCGAAATATAATAACACTGTAAATACAAGTGTCTGAAATTCAGACAAAATTGTGTCTGAAATGGGTGTTCAATCTTAAGATGCCAAAAAGTGTCTTAAAAGGCACATTGTTTCACACTCGAAACGTCTGAAATTCCGCCATCTTTGATCCTGTCTGAAGTGAATATTTCTCATAAATAAGAGGATGCGTTTTATACTGTTTACCTGTGAGAAATAGATTTTAGAATCTCCTAGAGCATAGAATATATATATTAATTTTTAGAATAATAGTCCCCGTTGCCCCGGCGGGAATCGAACTGACAACCTATGGATTCAAAGTCGAGGGTTTTCCCAATCAAGCCATCGGTGCTCACGCTGTACTCTGCTTGTATAACGAAAAGTACCTTGGGATATATCCAATTTGACGGTTAAAAATCGATTCCAGGCTCAGGTCATTTTCCATTCTAAATAAAATTATTCAACATTTACCTTAAAATTCTCGATTGATAGAGTTAATCAAACTATCAACAAATACTATGCAAGTCAGGCCGTCAGATTTATCGAACCGACATTATCTAAGGAAATCATATCTGTAGTGAAAAATCTCCCCTATAGAAAATAGGGTATATATCCAATTCGACCGTTAAAAATCTTCCACTTCACTATGGATCATTCTGGACTACCCTGATTAATGCAATTTCATCTCTAAATTATTTATTTCCCAGGTACCTAAAACCAGGTTTAGGTTACTCCAATTACAAAATCAGGTGAAATACCTACGACTACTAAGAGCTGTAGACACGTTAATTTGCTGCTTCTTCTGAGTAAATTTACGGGAGCTTTTCTTTTCTTTTCTTTTTTTTTTTTTTTTTTTTAACTAGGCTATTCTAAACTAGTATGTTGTGGCCACCACATGACTTTCTTCTATATTTTCCTATAAAAATTCACTCAGGAAAAATAATTTATTAAAATTATTATTTTAAAAAATTATCTTCCATGATAAGGCAGACGATTTCCATATTAGAGAAGTAGTAGAACACTAAATATGCAAAAAAAAAAAGTCAATTTTATTGTCAATATTACATTAAACAAATAAAAATAATAATATTTTTTTTTTTTCGTTAAAAATGAAAAAAATGATAACTTCATTTTAAATTATTGCAGAGCTATGGTTCAACCAATCGTTTTAAAGGTACTGGCGAGCTCTTTTGAAAGATACCCATCATGAAAATTTATTCCCCTCGAGGGGGGAGGCGAGGCTCCTACACATACAAAAGTTTTTTTCCCAGTTGACTATATTATAAATAATTCTGGTAAATTTCATAATGATTATTAAAAAAAAATTCTCTTTATGTACATTTATACAAAATTTTATCCTATACCACCATGTTAAAAATTTAGAAAAATCGGGATGGCAACGCAGCCTGTAAGACAATTTTTACCAAAAGTTGATGGGCACTAATTTATGGTGCAACTACAAACCAATTTGTATGAAATTCTGTTCAGTAGTTCCTGACATACAGTTGCTACAAAATTTTTTCTCACACACACACAGAGACTGACAGACAGACAGACAAACAGACATTTTCTAAAAATGGTCAAATCGTGTTCTACAGCTCTCAAAACGTGTAAATCCATCAAAAACCCGAGGTCGAAAATTTTTACGAATCTAATACTTTCTTAAATTGAATATAGAAGAAAGTAAAAATATACAACCGTTATAAAATTTTAAAATTTAAGATAATAATTCACTTAAGACGTCTAAAGTGTGTGAAAGTGTATGGCAATAAAGGTAATTTTTAATGCCTTCTTGACATCGTAAGAGAATATTTCTTTTTTTTTTTTTTTTTTTTATTCCTAATAGTCATATTAACCATGCCTTTTGAATGATAACACTTTTAATTCCCTACTTTTATAATTAATAGGTTAGAAACGTATGAAAATTTCCATGTTTGCGTGTTAATATATAGATTTCGCGATTTTGAATCGATGCAAAATCAAATGCTTTGCTCTCGATTTAAGTGCTCCGGCCACTATATTAACAGGTTGAGAGAAGTACACTTTATTTTCCCTTTAGTTGTCCAATCCTAAGTGATAATTCATCGATATCTAATCTTTCAGATAAAATAAATCCAAATGGTAAAAAATTTTGAAATATATTAGGGACAGGGGAATTAAAAACCAATCATATAACCAAAGCACGCGTCACTTTTGAAGAACCGCTGTTACAAAAAAAATAAATAAGTAAAATAAATAAATAAATAAATAATCCCAATATTGAGAAATTTTACGTTAAAAATAAATCCTCAAAACATGTTTGAGTTCGTGTAAATCGATGTCCTGAATTTTAAAAAATGTAAAACAAAAAGGAAACATCCCTATTATTAACGTACATTGCAATACACCATATCTGATTCAATTCGTTGCAAATTGAATATTATATATATATATATATATATATATATATATATAAGTGAAAGAAAAAATAAGGCAGGGAGGAAGAAAGGAAAAAAAAAAGAAAAAGAAAAATTTCAATTATTGAAAAAATAAACTAAACATGCGAAAATTAGTTCCTTCGAAAAAATAGAGAATTAAAATCCACTTAAAGGATTTTCAATTTAACAGATGAAAAAAATGCCGTAATTGGGTTTTAAGTTGAATCAAGCATGCATTTGGCTATTTTATAAAACATAAAAATCTTAAAAATCGAATTTTAAAAAAGAAAAAATTAATTTAACGTAACATCAATTTAATTAAATTATAGAAGTCAGTCTGTTAACTGAATATTCATTTAAAAACTGAAAACAGAATTTGAAAAAAAAAAAAATACCTATCTTTTTTAACTCTAGGTAAAAGTGATTAAGAATTAAAAAATAAAATAAAATAAAGTTAATTTTATCAGAAGCCTAATTAAAATATAATACAAAATTAACCGACAGCAACTATTGATTGATGAAGTCTTTAATTAAATCAATATTATTTTAGATTTAAAAAAAAATCTACTTTTTTTTCTTAATTAAAATAACATTTTAAGCATTTTTTCCCAATCTCTTTATATATATATTTGTGCTATCTTACACTTTGACAAAAATTTTGGTAATTCTAAATATTTCTTTTCTATTTTGCAATTTATTTTTTTCTTTTACATGCTCATTTTCTTAAATGAAAAAAAAAATTAAGCTTTTTTTAAATTGTTTCACTCATAGCAAATTCATATTTTAATACAAACTTAATTTAAAACCTCTTCTAATAAAATAGAAAAATTATCTCTATCGAATTTTTCGTATACGTATATTTTCGCTGACTAGTTCATTATTTTCACCTGAATAAAAATATCACAGTTGATTTCCGATTACATACCATACAGAATGCAAATAATATTGAAGCCTGTACTTTGTTTACGAAATGAATTATCTAAATTTGGAAAAATTAAAGAATGTGAAAATTTTGCTAAGCAAAGCCAATTTATTTTCTCATCTTTTTCAATGTAAATTAAACAAAATACTTCTTTATAAAATAATTAAGAAAACGAGAACAACAGAAATAATTGAGTGAAAAGAATTCTATTTTCTAGGAAAACACTCTTTTTTTACTTCCACTTAAAAATACACCTTGAATTTTTGAAAATGACACAGCCGCTGCCATTTTTATCGGGAGAGAAATACAATGACGAAATTTTTCTGAGATCCTAATTTATTCAAAAGGAAACTTTCGAGTAAAAAGATTTTTTTTTTTTTTTTTTTTTTTTTTTTTTTAAATATACAAGTGGGAATTATTTAAAAGTAAATGTATTTATATAAGCTGAAATTTAATGAATTCTAGAAATGAAAATGATAAGAAAAAAACAGAGAAATTGCAGAGTAAGATTTATTTATACACTAGAGACATTGTTTGTTTCATTAACAGGTATAATTACGTTCCTACACGTTTTAGTTAAATTTTAAAAGTTTTTATTTCATTTTTATGTTTTAACATAAGATTTTCTCGAGTTTAAAACATGAATAAGTAACTGGTTCTTAAAAGAGTTATGATTTTGCATTTTTGAAGAAAATTACATATCAACATTTTTTATATTCTGTTAATATTGAAATTTGCCGCATATGCGTTATTTAATACACTGGTGTAGAAAATTAAAACAATAACCTATTTTCTTCTTTTACGCATAATTTTTAAATAAATGGACATAAAAACATAAAATTTGGATGGCATGTTCGTTATCATAATATTAATCGAATTTTATATAACTTTAGCATAAGTAATAATTTTTAAACTAATAATGATTCAACTTTTCTCAAAAGTAATTTTTGGATAAAATGAAAATTTTCAGCAGTTTTAGAAAATAAAACTTAATGGAAAATGGTCATAAAGGTGCATTATAGATTCACATGCATCCATGGGTTAGATTAAAATCGAATTTTTCTTCCTTTTTTCGCATGTGAATAACTTTTAAAAAATATATATACATATAAACATGAAAATTAGATAAGATGTTCATTATAAAATTATTTATCGACATTTTTATTATTCTGGTGATGTTCATAGTTTACAAATTAGTAATTGTATTTTTGCGTTTTAAAAACGAAAGAAAAATGAATACAGAAAGAAAATTCATGATTTAGTTTAATATTTGAAGGCATGTGCATCGCCACTTATCTGTAACGCATCCTTCATACTATTTTTCATTAAGTTTTCTTTCGTAAAATTGTTGAAATTTTCAATTTTTTCCGAAGCTTACTTTTGAGAAAAATTGAATAATTATTAGTTTAAAAATTACTACTTATGTTAAAGTTATATAAAATTCAGTTAATGATATGAAAACGAACATGCCATTAAAATTTTATGTTTACATGTTTATTTGTTTAAAAGTTATGCGCAAAAGAAGAAAATGGGAAAACAGGTTGTTCCTTTAATTTTGGACGCCAGTGTAAGTACGATAATATTTTATGAGTTATTCTCTAGTATATTACCACACAGCTTTTTTTTTGTTGTTGTTGTTGTTGTTAATAGTTATATTTTTTCTCAGTTCTTGAATTTACTACTGATTACTTCCTATGATATGTTTTAAAAAGTTTTCATATTTATGCGTATAAAGTAAATTAATTTTTTGTTATAAGTATTAAAAAAATTAAAAAGAGAATTATGGATTGTAATTTGATAAAGTGAAAGCGTGGCAAGACCGCTATTAAAGACAAAACAAAAAATAAAAAAATATGCAGTTCACATGGATTATAAATACATTTCTTTTAAAATGTGAGACTAAAATTGCTTATAAAGAAAAGAACGGAATATTTTAAACTTTATTTTAGGTGAAATCTCTTGAAGTAAATCATCTTTGAATAGAGTCAGGTTTTTTCCCACTTTCAACTAAAATGTAGTCTCTACAATCAACTTAATTTTAGATGAATTTCGCCCAATTTTCATTAACTGCAAACAATCGGGATTGTTCAATGTGCTAATTATTGGTTATATCTCGAATAACACCTGAATTCATTCAAGTTATTATTTCACGCATTACGATTCGTGCTTAATGTTTTTTTTTTTTTTTTTTTTTTTACTTTCCGAACACTATAGTGAGGAAAGTATTGTAATCATGTCAAAAATCCGAATTTGAGATTTTCATGTTTCTATACACGTTTCGAGGTCCTCTGAGTCCGTTTTCACTATTTCTACGATGATGCATGCATGTATGTGTGTGTGTATGTCTGTGAGTGAACACGCTAGCGTCTTAAACGCTTTGTTCGAATAAGCTGAAAGTTGGTACGTATATTGTAAGTCACCATAGTACGAACCCTGTTGAATTTGGTGAATCTAGCACTTATAGTTTTTTTTACAGGGACACAAAGAAAAATTCTTTATCATTATGGCCTATGGGACCAAAATCTTAAAAGTGCGACAGCATCTAAACGCCTTATTCAATTCAGCAAAATATTTATACACATATTATAGATCACAGATACTCAATCTGTATAGATTTCGGAGAATCTAGCAGCTATAGTGTTTTTACAGGGACACAAAGAAAATTTCTTTATCATTATGGCCTATGGGGCCAAATTTAAAAAAGTGTGATAGCGTCTAAACGCCTTATTAATCTGAGCAAAAAATTTGTACACATGTTACAGGTCACTGTTTCACCAACTGTATGGATTTTTATGAATCTAGCACTTACAGTTTTTTACAGGGACACAAAGAAAAAATCTTTATCATCATGGCCTATGGGACCCAATTTTTAAAACTGCGATAGCATCTAAACGCCTTATTCAATTGAGCTGAAAATTTATATAAATATTATAAATCACTGTTGCACTCACTATAAGCATTTTGGTGAATCTAGCATTTATAGGTTTTTACAGGAACACAACGAAAAATTCTTTATCATTATGATCTACGGGCTCAAAGTTCAGTAGCGTTAAGTAAAACATCGTGTACTGTATGGAGAAAAATACTCAAACACTCTATTATGGTTTTCTCTCTTTCGTTTGTTTAACAACTCCTCTTTCTTTACTCTATCTACAAAACTATTAATTACTCAATGTTCGGAAAGTCGAGTGGAGTCACTCCAGATTTTTTTTTTTCTTTTAAGCATAATCAACAGTTATTATAGAAGTAGCTAGCTAATAAATAAACAGTAAACGTAATTAAATCTATTGAAAATCAATATCGAAATCTGCCTATTTATATATTGCTGGGACAGATTTAAAAGGATGGTGGACGTTGAAATTCGTTTTTTGGAATTAGTTACTTAGAGCTAAGAAAATTTCATTAAATATTTTAATTAAAAATTTTTTTCATGCCTCATGTGACTCGTTTTTCCCCTCGAATTTACATAAATACAGTTTATCAATATATTTTAAACGAATTTTGCATTACTTTGTGGATTTATTGATAAGTTTATATATATATATATATATATATATATATATATGTTTGAATGATAAAAATAAGCATTAAATTCCTGCATTCAAACATAAGAATATTTTTTTAAAAATTCACGTATCAACCAATCCGCAGAGTAATGCGCAATTATTTTTAGAACATATCGATAAACTTAATATTATATCGATAATAAAATTTAAAAATGAAATCGAAAATTTAAAAATTAAACATTTTAAAATTTTTCAAATATTTTAAATTTTGAATTTTATTTAATTATTTTATTTATTTAATTATTTTAATTTTAGTGGTTTTTAAAATTTTTATTGTATTTAAAATTGATGCATTTAAGGCTGATATATGCAAACTTTCACAACTCTTAAGCAATAATGTAAAAGAACGAGTTTTAACGTCCACCATGCAATTAAGTAGCTTCAGCAATAATGAGTATTTCTCTCCCAACAAATGTGGAGATTTCTGTTTAGAGTTGTTGTTTTACTGTCATTTCTGTTATCAGTTCTGTATATTAAAGCTCTTTAGACCTATGTGTACGACTTAAAACTACTACGAACATTTATGCATAAACTGAGACTGGAACCCGGCACCTGTCAGCTCATTGACAGACCGTTAACAGTTTAGTTTTTAGATGGGCCCAACAAATACTTACGTGTGTGAACATATATGTAAGCGCATGCACGAGTAAGAGTGCCTGTGTGACGGTTGTAGGCGTGTGAGACTGTAAATATAACTATATTCCGTAATATGAGAAAATGTTTCACCCCACTTTAATCCAGATTGTGGTTGACAATGCTTTAACACAGATTCACAGCAATAATATTTGTGAGATAATAATAAAATTTATTTTTGAATTTCAATATGCCTTAAGATAGTTACTGCTTTGCAAATTATTTATTAAAAAAAAATATATCCTGTATCTGTTAAATTAACTTTATCTATGTACAATAAATTTAAAGTAGATTTTGTGCATACATACTAACATGCACGCATGAAAGTAGCCCAAAAGTTAAAAAATTCTGAAATAATAAAGGAAAAAAAATTCAAATTTATTTCTCAAAAACATTTTCTTCGTACATGCTTCTCGTCTTTATGGATAATTCGGAAGAAGAACAATCTAAATTTTAAATTATTCAGGTAGCTTTAAGGAATTCCATTCAACCTTGTTCTCTGAGACATTAGGCAAAGTATTATGTACTTCAATGAATCTAACTCAATTTTTTGTTTTTAATCGGATTTTCAAAACCTCTTTAAGGGACAAAGAAACTCACTTTTTAATAGCTTTTGTTCCGTTTAAATACATGGAAACTTTCTACCTGATTTTTTATTACTTTGCTTGCGTAAGATATTCCTTTAAAAAAATTACATCGTTTCGGATATTTTTAGTAAAATCCTGTCAAATTGTTTCTAACTTTCTTTTGTCCGTACCTATTAACGAGATTCTTTCAGTTCCAGGTATTGCATAAATTTGGAAATGTCCGCACCTGTTTATGTCAGCTTAAAATAAATTTCCTTTAACAATTCTTTTCTATGGATAGTTGATCCTGGAACTTTAATTATTGATTTAATTCAAAGCCAAATGAGATTCAAAAGTATAAGTGCTTTTTATACCACCATTTTTAATTCAATAAAACAGAGAAAAAATCAGTTGTGTTTTAAATTTTTTGTATAAAATATTGAATAATAGGCATAGTTTCGAAGCAATTTTTTTTTTAATCATAAAACTGAAACATTGCAAATAACATGTTAAATTTTAATATTTAAAGAATAAGAAAATGCTATTATTTTAGTTTCTTCAAATATAAATGTTTAAATGTTTCTTCCTAATTTGTAGTAGTTTTTTTTTTTTTTATGTATACTACTTTGACACGTTCTTTAATTGTCATTTCATGTCAGCGGATAGTGTGCACTGATATAGAGACATTACGTGCATTTATGTCAGGACATTAAAGGTTATTTAAGACAATGTTTTGACTTGTCATAGTTCGAAGACCTTTTATAATACAATACTGAAATTCCATGCATAATTTTATTAGAGTATGTGGCCGTTTAATTTTTTTTATGCTAAGAGATTTAGCTGCAACAAACGAGAAATTAGAAATTTTAAAAAAGAGAGAATTTCAAATTTATATGATTGTTTTAGAATTAGCTAGATCGAATTATTACTTAGCAAAATAATAGCTCTGGATTAAAATCGTGTACAACTACCGATGTAATAAAGCAAGTAGTTTTTGAAAAAGAAACATTCCAATAAAATAAATTAATTAAGCTTTGATAATAACCTGGCTTTATTTTTCTCTAAATGCATAGGTTAAGGAAATAAATAATTATCTAATGCAAAATAAAATAATTAAACAAAATGAGGATACGATATTCAGAGCATTAATTAGCATCTATTCCCTGGGGATAATTGCACCTAAATTATTAATTAGTTTTTATTTCAAAGGAAAACAATCATTTGCTTCAATATCATAAAAGAATTTTTATTAGGCGTGTAGGTATTTATTTGTGTGTTGTCTTTCCAAATAAATGTATTAAATAAATCTTCCTCAAAAAATATTTTAAATTTTACATTCCTTAAATTTCAGTTATGTGAGATTTTTATTAAAATTAAAGATATATGGATACAAATCTTACACAAACAAGTTATTGTTTAATTTTGTTTAAATGTACAAAAACAAAAGCAAATAAATCTCATATTTGTTTCACTGCGCTAAAAAAAAAAAAAAAAAAAAAAAAAAATTGAACTCTGATACTATTCTTAATGATTCTTATGTAAAATGACCTGAATCCGAATATAACTCCCATTTTGCCCTGTCACCCACCATTTATAGGGACACCACCCTCTCCCTCAATTTTTATCATTGTACTGTAATTTTATTGCCATTAATTTGATTTGGAGAATGAAAAAGAATTAACTTAACACATAAAAACAAATAATTATAATGTTTAATAAATAACATTAATAATAGATTAAAAAAATATAAGAAATGTAATACGCAATTTCAGTGGAAAGTCCCTCCTTAAATTTTCCTCTTGCCGCAAATGTTCATGTTTTAGAATTTTCCAACTCTGTAGCCATTCAGAATATATTTAACAGTTTAAATATTCCCCCCCCCCTAAAAGTCAAATTTATAGTTATAAAATCACCGAAAAGGGATAAATATAGGGAGCCGTCTCTAAAAAACGGTGGGTGATAGGGCAAAATGGGCGTCCTATTCGGAATCAGGAGGTCATTTTACATAAGAATTCGCAAAAATGGTGTTGGGGGTCATTTTCATGCCGAGCAGTATTATCGATACTATTCATAAAAATTGTTGTAACTTATGTAACTTCTATAAGTCGTAAAATAAGAATTTGCGTTATCGTATACTAATCTGAAATAATCATTTGTAAAAATTACTTTGATTGATTTTTAATTATATCAGTAACTCACATAAAGATACCTATTCCAAATTAGGTTATATCTGCGTATACATTAAATACATTTTATCCGCTCTTTTAAACTATTCCTTGCAATTTAATAAATAATAAATCAAATTAAAATAAAAAATAAAATAGTTGCACCCATAAAAGCATTATAAATAACAATCATGTTATATTGGAGATAACAAACATATAGCACTGAATTTTTTTATTAACGAGCGTTTACAAAATTATGTAAAAAATCTGAATACATCGAATCGTATTCGTGTTACATAAAAAGTTCTTTCATTTTTAAAATTATAAGTTTTCAATAATATGTACGCCAATTTTATTGAAGATTCCTGTTAAATCTAGTACTGGTTCGTTTCTAAAATAATTACAAGCTAAAAAACTTTTTATGTACCGTGTTTTAAAATTTTCTGTTGAATCATAGCTATAGAACTACATTAGCAATTTATCAATGCGTATAAAACTTTTAAAGTGGTAATAACGTCAATTTTTGTGAGATGCATAATTTAACTTTTTACAATTTTTTAACTTCCACGTTTAATTAAATATATTTATTTTTATGTCGAAAGAAAATGAACTCGTATTTTTTTTTTTTTCTTTTTTCTTTTTTGGCAACAATTAAATTATAGCTAATATTTTAATGGCTATTTTTAAAGCTATTAGAATTTTAATATTTTCATATTTCAATTAATTAAAAGAAAACTAATAAAAAAATCGAAAACTGGGCTTCAAAGTATTGTGTTGTCATCGAGTTCTGAGCTATTCTGAAAGTTTTTCAAATGTCTAGCTAATAGGGAAGTTAGTTAAAAATCGATTGCAAGATTTGTACTGGACAAACAAGCAAACAAGAATCGAATTTAAAAAAAAACATGGTAAAAAGAGAAAGCTCGCGTAAATGAAAGTTCGAAATGCTGAAAAAGAAAAAAAAAATCTATAAGAAAAAAAGCTGAATTAGATATCAGACTATATCTGCGTGTACATTAAATACAACTTAGCTACTCTTTTAAACTATTTTTTTGCAATTAAATGAATAACATTTAAAATTAAAATAATAAAACAAACAGTAAAGGAAAACTACATACTAATCCTGACATTTAAAGTTTATCTTAACGTTTATTATTAATCCTTTGAACGAAAAAATTATTTCTCGTGTACCTGAACTCTGAAATAAACCTGTGTAACTCTGCTGATTGTTATTAATTTAAATGCACAAAAATGTCAATTACATTAGGCGACCAAATTTTTCAGAAAGAAAAGTGAAGACAAATTAGAGTGATGTCTCTGATTTCAAAATACGAAATGGGGACAAAATCAATACTTAAAAATAGTACACTACCATCAATTTTAAAATATAAATTGCGACAAAAGCTTTACTTAGAAAACTAGCGCATGCAGGAGGTAAAAAAAAAAAAAATATCCAAAAGTGGGGACTGTCCCGGGCGTTTGGTCGCCTTAGATTATATAAAAGTATCATAAATAACAAACAATAGAATTATCTTTTTTCAATGAAATTTAGTTTTTACTCTGTTATATATCAGAAAAGCCTAATACATCGAGCCGTGTTCGTGTGGTTTCCGCACTTAAATTGTGAGGTCTCAGTAATATTTGCGTCAATTTTAACAGATTATTCCCGTAAAACTTAAGTATCGGTTCATTACCCTAAAAATAAAAAGTAAATGGTGCATTTGGAAGTTAAGAAAGAAAAAAAAATTTCACTGAGAAATCAGCGAAATTATTATTATGAATAAAATTCTATTAAATAAGTTGCCACCACTTCTTCCACATTTTTATGAATTTTTATTTTCTCGCACACATATAACGGCAGTGAAAGTATCATTTTTAAGTCATTTTCGATATGGAAAATTAATGTACAGTTGCATGCAAAAGTTTCGGACCAATTTAATTTTCATCAATAGTTTCTAAATAAAATTAAAAAAAAAAAAAAAAATTAAGTGTTGTCATGTATATTGTCATATATAAATCCATTTTAAAAATTCATATTTTGAAGTTTTTATATTTCCTTAATAAAATTACCCCATTGTTAAAGGTTAAGTCATTCTTCATATACAGTTATAACAAGAAGACGCATTTTAATTACTTCTATTGTATTAAACAGAATGTGTTTTGAATACATTATTGTAATAATATTCATGGCTTCTTCTCTAGTTATAATGAATAGAACAGATATTTTTGCGGGAAAGGACTGGTGAAAACATCATTTTCTCTATTCTTCTCAAAAATAAACGAATATGCTTAAACAAAACTAAAAATCTTTCAAAGAACTGGGATAACTATTTACTTAGTAAGAGTTAAGGGGCGAAAAAATAGCTAAGCGACGTCAGCGAAAACTTTCACAAGGAAAGTTAGCTTCCTTTCCTTAATGTCATACAAAAGCTACAATGGCAATTAAAATTATCTCGGACTCAAAAGATAATAAAGCAAATTTGTAAAGAGGGTATCATTGTCCAAGTAGTTTATTAACAAAGTCGCTTTTAAGATATAATTAGTGAAAGCTCTCTGAAATAAAATTTACTTTTTAAATTTCTTAATGAGCCGGTCACAATACAAAAGACTGAAATTTTAATTTATAGAATGGATGATCTTTAAAGAAGCTGTTTAAAGAAAGAGTATTTTTAATTCAATATACATAATGTTCATAATTTTTTATTTGTTTATTTATTTATTTATTTAACATGTTTGTATAATTTTTAAAAGCTATATTGCCATTGTATTATTTAGTCTTTACTTTTTGGGTTGTTTAAGCTATGGCATATATTTTTCACTTTTTCTAACTGATTCTCCTGATTTCCTCATGTCAATATGCTAAAAGAAAATTAATATCGATAACCTCATTAAATTTTAAGTCGTCATCGCTCTTACCAGCCACATAAAAGAAAACACAAATTATGCAAAGCAAACGTATCACTGCCAATATAGGTCTGTCTGTCTATATATATATATTCAGTGATCTTGTATCTGTTGCTTGGCTTTTACTACGCTTAATAAATCATTATTATATAAATAGATAGATAGATAGATTATAAAGCGAGAGGGGGAGGAGAGATTATGTATATATATATATACATGTATACATAAGGAATGCTTTAAGATTTTTTGACTCATATTATTTTCGAGGATATCATAGTATAATTTATGTGGTTCGATATGAAAAAAAAATTGCAAAATTTTTTTTAAGTAGCTTTATTTATTTTATTGAACAAATAGCTTAAACACCAATAATTTACAATGACTTTTGATTACACATTATCTATGATACTTCATTTCAGTCCCTAAGAATTTATAACTGTTTTATGCATATATAACTGAACAAACATCCATTCCTTATCTGATATTCGAACCCAGAACTTACTGTTACAATAGACTGTTCCATGTCTTACGAATTGCCTTTCTGGAGCATTTTTGAAAAGAATCAATTTGTTGTTTGATCGATTGGGTTAGGACGTGCTGTAACAATACTCCCTTGAACCTTCGACTTGATTCATAAGATGAAAGAGTACTTCGAAACATTCGTTTTAGAACTATACCAGAGATTTTCTAGGCAGTAGAACCCTCCGTTCAAACTATCATCGCAACAGACGTTGTTAAAGATATACTTCGACTTCTACATCGCTGGCAATGGGCTTTACACACTGAGGGAAAAAAATAAACCGCTTTCATCTAGAACGAATAAGTAGTCATTTTCTGAATCTGTGAACTAGAAATATAGACTTCCTAGTTATGCGTGTAAGGTAAACAAATGAGGTGAATAAACGAAATCATGGAGAATTTCTGGTCTATCTTAACTGGAGAAACAATATTATTGTTTGCGAGAAATTAAGAAAAATTCTCGCTTGATTTCCTGGAATTGGGTCATAAACTGGAATTAAGGTTACTAAAATCCGCCTTTTGCGTTCGCATATATTTTCAAAGGTTTTTAATTAAGTTTAATCACGATAATATAAGGAAACGCTCTAGAATTCTAATAGGAGTTTCTAGAACCCCTAGCAAAAGGAACTAGAATTTATAAGGATAATCTAGAACTATTTTTACTAGATTTATAATTAATTTTTTAGGATTTTTTTTTTTCTGTGCATGACTCTAGCGACTACGTTAAAAAGTACAGTCGAACCTCGTTAACGTGAACACGCTTAACGTGAATTACTTTTAATATGAACTGTTTCCAAAACCCTCGTCAAAATGAAGATTAGTTTCTGAGTTACTGATAGCATGAACTACTGATAACGTGAACAATTTTTTTATTACCCTTGTGATTCATATTAACGAGGTTCGACTGTAGTTATCTTTTAAACATGTATGTATCTTATAACGTTGTTAATCGCCCAGATCCATTTCAGAATAGCCGTGACGAAGTGGATAAAAATATGTTGAAGGAAACATTCTTTGCAAGTAAAGTAAGAAAAAGCAATCAGATAAACAGGTGTTTTATTAATAGTCTCATGGAAACAGACATTTTCAAAAGTCTATTACATCTTGTTAATTACTGATAAAAAGACGAATCCCATACGGTAAATGGGACGGGAGGAGAGGAGGAGATCAATAAAAATCACGTCTTACACCAACGGAGTCAAAAGCAAAAAAAACTTGATGAGATCTCACAGTCTCAGAGTCGTAAAGTGCAACCCCAAAAGGTTGGCTTCGTTAAAATTCAGCCAAAAGAATGCCAAGCTGTTTCTTTGTCCTCCTAATATTTTAATACAAAATTTTGAATATAAAAATGTCGTTACAGAAGTTAGATCGACTTGGCATTCAAAAGCATCGCCAGGTGTCAATCATCTTCAACGTACAAAAACCAACAGTTTTAATAGACGCCACTTAGGCGGGGAAAATCCATTAGAAATCTATTTTTAGAACTATAATGACCTGCTCGAATTAATAATAGCTTTTAATGTAAACACAAGGATAATAAATATGAACTGAAATGACTATTTTTTATTTTATTAATAGCTATATATGCTAGAAATACGCTGATAACGACTTTTAAATTACATTCTCAAAATAAATAATTATAGCTAAATTGATTTAATTCTTTCGGGGAAGAAGTATAAACACAATTACTTTTCAAAAAAAAACCCGCTATAAAAATTGCTTTTTTTTATTCCGAGAGCAATGTGTTTGTAACTATTAAAAGACAAAGAAACCGCTATTAAATGAAACATTTTTGATTTGTAAAGAAAACGGGAAATTCTATATAATTAATTAATTGAATTACATAAATTTAAAAAGATTTTTTTTTATTACCTATATTAATCTCTCTTTTGTTATATATTAAATTTGAATAAAAAAAATAAACTTTTAAAGAACATATGTGTGAACACTCACACATATCTATCTCAATATTTTTAAACAAATAAATCTATCCTTTTATTCTTTTTTTTTTATAACATGTAAAATTTTTCTCTGGATAGTCAGATTAAAGCATCTTATTTTCACACAAATACTGTATAATATAGAAAATAAGTATTCAACATCAAAACATTTCTTAAATTATTATTAAAAAATAGTAAACAAAATTATAAACATATGTGCAAAATTCTCCTTTTTTTTTTTTTTTTTTTTTTTTTGTTCAAATTATTAAAATTAAAATGTAGATATCTGTATGCTTTATACAATATCTGAAACTTTCAAAATCCGTGTGAATATGACATGATTTTATAAAAAAGACTAAAAAAGACCATTCAAATTCACCTGCATTGTTTCTCACCGATTATATTTTTGAAATCCTTAACACAACTATAAATTTAACATCCAGAAGTGTGGAATTGACAGTTTTTATTGCGAAGAAAGTTTTTATAAAAGCTGTTATCTAGCAAAGTCAATTAATGAAACTTTGATTTCTAGAACAAATTTCTTTCTGTGCGTACAAAGTGTCATTCCTTTGTATCTAATTAATAAGAATTAATTGGATACAAATAATAAAACGTTCAAAGGAAACATATGATCAGCTGTTAACTGCATTCAAAAGTATTTTAAGAAGTTTGTATGAACATTAAATAATTGCATTTGAATTCATTAATTCTATGCTACCAAAAAAGGTATATAACTATTCTTCGATGACTATTTTTAAAAAGGTATACTTTGCATTTAATTATTGTTTACGTGTTATCTCTCCAGAGAAAAATATAATTGAATTTATGTTTCAAATTCAGTAAATTTTTAAAACTGATATTGAATTATTGGAGGAATATAAATTTCATTTCGTGATATAAATCCATACCCTGCAAATGTGAATTGTAAAAATTTATTATTAGAGTTTGAAAAAAAAATAATTCACAGAATTATTTAGTTGCTTAGAAACTACGGCATAATACTTTTTTTTTTTTTTTTTTTTTTTTTTACAAATATCGCAAAAATAAAGCATTTCTTTATTTTAACTTTAAGAAGGCATACGTTTAACAATGAGTATACAAAATAATTTAACATATCAATTTTTTTGTAATCGTAGTTTTTCTTCACGAAAGAATAAATTACTTTTCTTTAGATATTTGTTTACTATGAACCTGTTTGCAACAAATGTGAAAAGTTGTTTATATAAAATCGGCGTATTTGATAAAAAAAATTATTAATTACTGTCATTAAGATATTTTCGCTAGTTTAATTTTATATGAAAATCTTCAAACTGTTGTTGATATCGTCTTCCTGCTAAACTAAAAAGAAATTACGCACAAAATCTTTAACTTTTCGTGTCTATTAATGAAAAAAATATTGAACGATCTTTGCGTTAAAATGTCATTGAACGTAAGCTACGGATCCCATATTCTGCTAAAAAAAAAAAAAACCGCGTAATTTAAATTAATCTGTTCACAATTATAATGTACTACTACAGACAAAAAAAGAAAATAATTATAATAATTGAGAATGTGTAGTCTGACTTCCTAAATACTTACGCTACGAGAGAGGTGATGATAAACTTTCCCAGAAATTTATGTATTATTAAGATTTTATAATAATCAGGGAGTTATTCAAAAAAGGGAATGTATCAAGCAGAAACGGTCGTTTTGCCAAGCCAAGCTCAGAGAAAAGCAAAACCAACAAACTACCACTAGCACAAAGCAGAACGCGCCAATAATAAAATCGACAGAAATAACCCAAGATCGTTAAACGCTTATTATACAGAAACCAACTTTCCCATGTTAAATCGGCAAATTTTTTTTCCGTAAAGTTTTAAATATTGGACGAACCAAATATCACAATAAAATGAAACAAAAAGTAAAATATTCGTATCAACGAGATCTTTAATTTGAGATAAAAACGAACTTTCTAAGTTTATAAGTAAAAAAATGGGAGCATTTTCAATTTAGCGTAAAATTAGATGTTTTGACAACTTTTTGAAAAAATTTCTTCTCCAAGAAATTTTTTTTAAAACAAGCTAGAGAATTCATAAATGTGCAGAATTCTTTGAAAACTGGTTTTTCAGATAGACAATTACTTAATCTAGGAACTTTTATAAAATTTAGCTTTTAAAAATCAAAATTTCCTATCTTAAATGCTGAAAAACTGTTAAATATCGCCAAAGAGACATAAATCGCCAAATATGAAATTGCTTCATCTCAGTTTACCCGAAAAATATTAATTTCAAATTGAGCTGCTTTTTCTTTTTATAAGTTATTTTTTTAACCAATGAATCTTTGCTTTTATTATTTTGTACAATTTTAAATTTTATATCCCTGAAAACAGAAATGAATACATTTTTGAATAACATTTGTTTCAAATCTATAGCTTGAATTGCTGATTTTTTAATATTTTTCATACCTTACAATAAGAAAGTCAGTACACGATATAGTATCCAATTTTAATATCCTTCAATTCAATCTGGCAATGATAATTATGATGCATAAAGATTTCTACTTCCTTCTATATAGTATACTAGCAGGCTTTGCCCGCTTCGCTTGTCATTTTATTGAAATGAATTTCGACTTTCGGTTTTTAATGGATTTACACGTTGTAACAGCTCCTGAAAACAATTTGACTATTTTTAGAAAATTTCTATTTGCGTGTGTGTGTTCTATGTGTGTGGCGAAAGTTTTGTTCCAACTATAGATATCAGGAGCTACTGCTCAGAATTACATATAAATTTATATGCAATTGAACCTTGATGTATAATAGCGTTTATCAATATTTGGTGTCAATTGCTCAACATGGTGCTGCTATACAGTGATTGCCGCAATTTCAGAGAAGGCTATATCTGAGTAACTAATACATGGAATTGCATAAATTTACAAATAAATTTACATTGTTACAAATTATAGTGCTTATCAACTTTTGTACCAATATCTCAACATGTGGCGCTGCTATACAGCGATTTTTGAAATTTAAGGAAAGGTTCTGTTGCATATAATGAAACAAAACTTAATATGTGAAAAGGCCATTATGAGACATTATGCTGATTCAATCTCGATGCCTATCGGCCGATAAGTGGAGCTCATATACTACAATTTTTTTTTTTTTAGAACTGAAAGGATGCCATCGGCATGGTGAAAATTTACTTCCGTTGGACATTTTGTGCAACAATACCTCTCTGAGTTGATAATATTCAGCATTCATAATGAAAAAAATAATAAATAATTTGTGCTGCGTTAATATGTATAGGAAAATGTAGAAGAAAGTTTTGTGATGGACACGACATACTAGTCTGCATAGAAAACCCATGGATAATGTCTAGCAACGAGAATTATGGAAAGTTTAACGCAAAGAAAACTTTGTAATACAGTTTAACGCAAAGAACAACATCGCACGAAAGCTGAGTTGAAATCCAGGATATATCTGATGTAAAGTATCAGGTTAATTCCAGTAAATATAAAAACTATTTAAAAAAAATAAATGATATCTACAAAAATGACACTTAAAATGTACAAAAAAGCCAAGCTCAAAGAAAGAGAATTGATTAAAGTTGTGTCTAAAAAGGGTGTGATATCAAATTCCCAAGCTTACATTCAAATACTTATTTAATATTCCCTTTTAACTAAATTTTCACATGTGAATCAAGTGCCTTATGATATGTTGATAGAAATCCTTCTTTCCTGTACTAAATACATCATAGCGTGTTTCTGAAAAATATTATTATTTTTATTTATGTATGATGGGCTTGGCGGCCATCTTTCAAGTAATGAATAAACATTCACACAATTTGAAAGAAGTTTCTTAAAATATATCTCATATAAAATTAATTTTGCTATTCCATTTAGCAGAGACGGAAGTATTTCGATAACATGATTTCTTATAATTATTTAGTATTAAGTGCACTTCCATCCTAAAAATGCCGGGAATAAAGAATATAAAAATTTAAATTAACGTAAAAACATGAAGGAGAGGGGGGGGGAGCATAGAAGCTTCCACTCCCCGTTATATTTACCCAATTTGAATTTAGCTTCTTGGAATAAATATCTCGTAAAAATAATATGGTTATTCCATTCAACAAGGGTTGAAATATTCAGATTAAAAAAGAAAAAAAAATGCATTAAAAACATCGCAAAAGCCCCGTTAAGCACACAAGTTGAATCAATTTAAGTTTTAACAGTGTTAAGTTTGGCGCACTCCCATCCTCCCATCCTATAATTATTTCCCATTGCGCAGCACTAGTGCGATATAAAACTCAATTAACCAACCAATCAACCAACTCATCCTATAATTGATGAGATTTATAGAATTCAAACTAACGTAAAACTTTGAAAGATGGCTGCCAAGCCCATCATACATAAATAAAAATAATAATATTTTTCAGAAACACGCTATGATGTATTTAGTACAGGAAAGAAGGATTTCTATCAACATATAATAAGGCACTTGATTCACATGTGAAAATTTAGTTAAAAGGGAATATTAAATAAGTATTTGAATGTAAGCTTGGGAATTTGATATCACACCCTTTTTAGACACAACTTTAATCAATTCTCTTTCTTTGAGCTTGGCTTTTTTGTACATTTTAAGTGTCTTTTTTGTAGATATTAATTATAGGAATAAAAATAGCAATGTAGGTTGTTTCTGATGTACTATATTCTTCTTAGGCAAGCTTTAAGTTTAATTAAAAATTTAAAAATAAAAAGAGGTTAAATTCAATTACTAAGAATGAATAATAATATACCAATCGATTTGAAGTGTTTCTTTAAAACATACACTAAGGGAAAAAAAAAAGCCGCACTTGGATAGTTTTCTTTTCTCTTTCTGCAGCCACCAATTTTATCGTTTAAGAAGCAAATTTACGAACAGATTTTATTACGTCATCCTCCAGGTACACTTTCGGATTGATTCAAGTGTTAAAGACAGAACGTAATTATCAGGAAAATTGTAATTTTAGAAAGTATTTCAAAAATGACAAGAATAAAGCACTTAACGATACCATAAAAAATATTAATTTTAGAATGAAAATTAAAAAATATTTTAATATTGGAGATGGCAAAATAATTAAATGTCAATAAAATATTTGTGAGATAGTTTTTAGTAAGATATAAAGTTTTTTGGCTGTTTAAACAGGAAATTTGACTTTAGGCGGCCACGTTGCTCATCTGAGCGAGATGATCGCCAGTGAAAAAACAAATGTTTATAAAATCTATTTTTATCATGTTCAGAACTTAGAAAAATTAAAGAAAAGGTGTTTAGCAAAATATTTTCTTCAAAAAAAGTGCAGCAGCAATTAAACAAAGCAGGTTAAAAACAAGAAGATCTACAAAAAAGCCATTACTATGAAAAATAATTAAAAAACATGATTTCAATTAACCAAAAAAAATAAAAATTTTATCAGTTATTTTTTGGGTTGAACTGGTTCTCTCTGATGATTCGAGTTTAATTTATTTCGAGCTGACAGAAGCAGGCTAATAGGACGACGAAAAAGTGATCGACTTAATGAAAATCGCACTCTTAAAACAGTAACACGACACGACACGTTCTCCGTACGTTACGGTACAGAGGTGCATAACTTTTCAATGAATTAGGCAAATTTTCATGCTCAAGGGATAAATTAAATGCTCTATTTGGTTAAGCTGAAGATTTATATACATGTTATAGATCACTGTCACACAAACTGTGCAAATTTCAGAGAATCTAGCTCTTACATATTTTATAGGGACACAAAGAAAAAGTCTTTATTATTGTGTCTTAAGGACTCAAATTATTTTAAGTGCTGTAACATCTAAATTCCTTATCCGAATGAGCCGAAATTTCATATACATGTTATAGGTCACTGTCGCACTAACTGCATACGAACTGCATAGATTTTGGTGAGTCTAGCACTGATAACTTTTTACAGGGACATAAAGAAAACTTCTTTAGCATCATGATCTATGGGTTCAAATTATTTCAAGGACAATAGCGTTAAATTAAACAACATTTTATATACAGAAAAATACTCAAACACCCTATTATAATATCCTCTATATATCCCATATATCCTATATATCCTATTATAATATCCTCTTTTGTTTATTCTCTTTCTTTATTTATACAACCGTTAGTTACTTAATGTTCGAAAAGTCGAGTGAAGTCACTCCAGATTTTTTTTTTTTTTTTTTAACTGTTTGACGCAATTTAAAATCTAGCATTTACGTTCTGTAATAATTTTTACGATATACATTCTTATACGTATTTTAGTTTATAGACTAATAATATCTAATTATATTAGACAGCTTCACTAAGTTAAACGTGAATAGAACAGACGTTTTTATGCGAAAGTTATTGCGAAAACCTATTTCATTACCTAGTTTTTCTTCCAATTACGGGAACACTTTCGTTGAAATAATACAGCAATATTCTAAATTTTAAAATAATTGCTAATTATATACAACGGTTTTTAATTTTTTTGAAAATATAAAATATTGTCGATGAGAATTGTTATTAGTAAAGTTAGATTTATTTTCAGAACGCACACAAAAGCAGCAGTGCAATTAAAATTGTTTCAAATAATCTTGAATATTTGCAAAAAGCGTTTCATTGTTAACGAATATGCTTTTAAGTGACATTAATATAGATACATATATATTTTTTTTTAATTACTGTTTGAAATGTTTAATGAGCTGCTCATTAAAAAAAAAAAAAAAAAAAATTACCTTTAATGAGCTTTATTATTTTTAAGAATAACTTGATAAAGTACTTCTTGCACGGTAAACCAAATGTTTATTTTTAAATGAGCTATTAGTAAATGAAAATGTCAATTTCTGAGAATTAAATATTAATCTACATTCAAATCGTATAATATTAATAAGCATTAACAATATTGAAATTAAGTAATTTTATTATTAACGTTATTTAAATAATTTGATATAAAACAAATAAGAGTGGGTTATGATGTACATATATTCATTCTATGCACAAATTTATTTGATATTTTCGTATTTAGATGTTTCGTCGAATAACTAAATATATATATTTATTTTTATTTATTTTTTTAATTTCAGTGGTGTAAGGAACATGTTATATACTCCATAACAAAAAAAGTGACGCACCAAGAGGAGTAATGCAAACTGGACACAAATTGACTTACGTACAGGTTTTGATGGAATCAAGCACCATTTCATCCTTATCGTCAATCCTACGTTCAGTTGGTACTTCAGTGACTTCAAATACCCTTAATAGGTGGCTCAGTGAAATAGTGTTGAGCTCAGTCCCCGGATCTATCTTCCACTGAGAACGTTTGGAGCACCATAAAAAGGGTCCTAAACCCAGCTCGAGATTTTACCAATCTAACGCAACAATCGGACAGAATTTGGCACGATACTGCACAGGAGCACATCTGCCAACTCTATCAATTAATACCAAGCCGAATAGCTGCGTACATAAGGGCCAGAAGTGGACCAACGCGTTATTGACTTGTTTACTTTGTGAGGCGCTTTCTCTTGATTAAATCATTCAAATTTTCTGAAACTGTAATCAATTGTTTTTCTCCACATGTACATCACATCTACCAATTTTTGTCCCATTCGGACTACCCATTCCACCCATCTACCAATTTTTGTCCCCACTTCTTCTTGGTGCGTATTTTTTTTTTTTTTTTTTTTTTTTTTTTTGTTACAGAGTGTATTTCAAATATTTCAGAAAATATCATATCTTGAAAGACAAAAGGTGACCGGCACAAGTTAATGAATTTGTATGTTTGGAATCACCCTGCAAAACGTAAATGCTTCAAATAATACTTAGATGTAGCATATGATTAGCTTATAATGCTTGTTTTACTTCTGTGTTGTAATTGGTATGATAATAGCACGTAATATTCATGGACATATAAAAGTTTATTTAACAATATTTCAAATTTTGTGTGCGTTTATATATATATATATATATATATATAATATGCAGCCTTCAAATCTATGCAGTATCAAAAATAGAAGTGTTAAATGTAATATACCAAAGCATTTATTTTCATGAATGTTACAAAGAATTAAAAAAAATAATTGTTATTATTATTGTTATTATTATTTATAATATTTATTCGTACATTATTCATATGCTTTATTTACACATTTTTTAGAACATTTTACGGGGGGGAAAAATAATAATAAATGCATAGTAAAAAATAATCAGAAAATTTCATATCCATTTAATCCTAAACACATCGAAATACAATCAAAGTTTTTTTTTAATCAAGTATTTATGCTCATCTAAATCAATTCCCGCTTAACACCAGAGAAGAATTTGATGAGATTAAAAGATTTCTAGAAAACAGAAGAAGCAAAAGAAAAAAAAATGTAAAGTATTTGGGATCAGTAGAGCATGTAATAAAGGACGCATGAAAAAAAAACTGAGATTTAAAAATTTATGAAATATTTTTCTCTTAAATAGCAAAAAAAAAAAAAAAAAAAAAAAAAAACACTGTAAAATGGAAAAATGTTCTCAAGCTATTCGAAATATAATGAGACTTCTAAATCTGCATTTTTTATTTATTTATTTATTATTTTAATATATTTTGTTGAATTGATCTAAACTCAACTATTTGTAAAACAGAATATTATGAGATAAACAGCAAAATTTTCATTTAAATCTTGTTTAATTTGTAGAAAAAGATGCAGATAAAGCTATTCTTTATGTAACATCGTGTAATTATATATATAAGTATTATATTCTTTTTGTAAGTGTCAACATTTAATATTTTCTCGACATCAGACATTCGTATAAATATGTAAAATCCGTATATGCATACAATATGTATACGTGTAAGAAAAAGGCATGTCAGTATGCAAATACTTAGTAAGTAAACAAGATAAATGCATATAAATCTGCTAATATTTAGTTTGTGTGCATGATCAATGAATGCCAGGTTGCAAATACTTAAGATATGTATGCAAGATAAACGTATGTAAATACATGTGAATTAAGATGTGATTCTTTACATGTAAAATAGGAAGTGAATAAAAATAGACCTGGAATTAGAGGTAATTTAAAATGAAAATAATATTTATTAGTTCCTTTAGGCCCATAAACAAACGATTGCATCAAAAAAAAGAAAAAAGTGATTTAAATAGTTTTCTTTTTGACCATACAATTAAAAATATATGTAACTTGAATATGTCCATCTATCAACAATCTAACTCTCAAAAATATGCTTGAATGGGCCTCTAACTGATTAATTTTATTAAGGTCTTACTAAGCCCTTTTTTAACACGCTTTTATTAGCTTCACCTGTATGTGTGTTTTTATGTATCAGTGTATGTTTGTAACCGCTCTGGGAACAAACAAAAAATCTATATTGTAAAAAAAAGACTTTCCCTACGTGAACGCTGTGGCTGTGAGGTAAAGCTCCGCGCTACGAACCTAATGGTCTAGCGTTCGAGCCCAGTCAGGGAAGATTTTTCAAAAATGGTTTTTGTTCAATTCTAAATTATTTTAATTAAAGATTTAAATGTATGTAAATATTATGATGTGTCACTCACACGATTTTCTCTTACCCTGCATTTTTATACTAAGATAGATATTTTGTGCTTTTTAGTTCACATTTCTATAAAAGCGTGTTCTTTAATTTTTTTTAATACTATAATATTATTCTTATGAAAATAGTGTATAGTTTGGATACAATGACGTACAAAAGAAATTGTATCCAAACTATACACTATTCTTTAACAGTCTAAAGCCAATAACATTTTGAAATATATTTTAATATTTTACTAAATTAAGTTTTAGAAACTAATGTACATTACTCTGGTGCACACTAAAAATTTTCACATAGAAAATCACAAGAATACTATGCTTCTTCATTTACCGAGCCACACAAATGAAGTCGGATGCAGTGACGCCAGATGGTCGAAAATTATTTCTTCAAACAGGTCTTCGTATTTCCCCAAATCAAGGGGGAGGGGAGGGTTTCGAAAAAATCCCCAACTTGATTTCTACTAAAAAGAAAAAAAAAATTTTTTTTCAAAAAAAAAAAATATCAAGCAGATTTAAGCTCAGATTTTTTCCCAAAAGAAAGTAATTTTTGAAAAAAAAATCCCCAAATAACAATAAAGCTATTGAAAGTCCCTAGTCGTAGGGATAAATCATTACGTTGCCAACATTGACAGAAAGTTGAAGAACTCCCCAGATTTGTTCCATAAAATTTTAGAATTACCCAAAAAAGTCCTCACAAACATTTGGTCCCCAAAATTGTCTCCAGAAGCCTCAAAAATCCCCCAAAAGGGGGACAAAATCCCCAACCTGGCATCACTGATCGGATGTATTGTAGTTTATGCTATAAGCTATAATAACTGGAAGAAAATTTTCTATAGTACTAGATGTACTTAAGGAAATTTTAACAAACTGCATACTGCGTGTAAAGTTTGTAGATCGTACGCAAGTCTACTCAAAAGTACGAACATATTGCATGCTGTTGGATTGGCAATTGCTAGAATTTCAATTACAATTACGTTTTCACTTTTTCAGATGAAAAATATTTTAGTATATTATTAAGGATATGCAAATTCATATACAAGGCCACACAGAATTAGAAAGCACTGAGATGTTCCGTAGACAATTATTACTTCAGTTATTTTTGTAACAAATTTACATATGCTTTAACTGAAAAAAATTTTGTTTTTGAAAAAAAATCCGTGTTCTGCACATGCAGGTTGTTTCTATAAATTTACATTTCTACATCAGTAAATAACAAATGTGGTGAATTAACATCTATAATAATCAAATTTATTGTAATCACTATCGAATATTCGTTTATTTTTTATTTCAAAAATATGTATTTGTATAGATTTCCTGTGTTTTTAAGTGTATCTGTAACGTAACAATATCTTATGCTATTAAGTGAGCAATATTTGTACATATATATATTTCACTGTTCTCGAAAACGATAGCTCGGACAGTCACGTGATTTAACACAAAGGTGCCTTCCGAAGGGTCATTGTGCACATAGAAATCAGATTTTCGAATTTTTGATTAGTTTTCTGTTAATTAATAAAAATATGAAAATAAAACTTTCCCGTTCTATAATGACGCAGAATGGAGAATCTTAGGCGAGATTTTATTGGTTTCTTTGATTTTCATTGATTTGAGTGCATTTTACATTGAATTACAGCTACGTTATGAGGAATTACGAGATATTTGATTGGTTTATTTGATTTTCATTGATTTGAGTGTATTTTACGTTGAACTAGAGCTACATTATGAGGAATTAAGAGAGATTTTATTGTTTTATTTGATTTTCATTGATTTGAGTGTATTTTACGTTGAACTAGAGCTACGCTAAGAGGAGTTACGAGAGGTTTGATTTAATTTTTAATATTTTAATATTATGCGAGTTTTACAGAGAACAAATTACGATTGGCGCAGTAGGCACCCGAGAGCATGTTTTTTGGTAAAAATTTTCATGGTTCTCTGGCCAGCTAGCTGGTGAAGCCAGCTAGTGATATATAATCTATGCAGGTTGCATAATTTTTTTTTCATTGATATTAAGTATAGTGTACAAATCAATGGTGGAATGAAATGAAAAAAATTTGGATATCAAAGAAAAAATATTCAGTTAAATCCTACGTTGATTAATAAAAGAAAACTAGTTTATATAAGTAGATCGCTCAGGTTCGTACAATATGACCATTCTCATAAATTTCGACAAAAAATTATACTATATTCGTGATGAGAGAAACGAGTTCGATTAAAATAACTACGTCAGGTCAGAGAGTATAACGTTTCACCTACTAAGACACTCTTACCGCACAGCTATACATTTATGTTATCCTGATTTGCTAATTAATTTTATTAGGATGAGTTTCATATTTTAGTTTTCGTGCGATTACACACTCTCTCCAATGAAATAATACCCATAGTACTAGCTTATATGAAATATACCGTCATCATATAAAAATCTTTATTCTCGAATAATTTACGAATTTTTTAAAGTAGAGCATTAATATGCAATGTCAATCATGAATGATATTTTAAAAATAGTTCTACATTTTTACTATTAAAATAATCATCACACAATACACATGTAAGCGTAATTTTGAAGTAATCTACAATGTTAAAAAAATCATAAATTTTAAACAACTAACAAAGTTTTCGATTAGAATCTAGAAAATCGATGGTAATCTGGACATTAAACTAATATAACTATAAAAAGTACATAACCAACAGATGGACACCGCAATGATTCTCTGATTTTCGGATTCCAATATTCTTCAAAATGCGCAAAAACCTCCAAACATTTTATGAATACTTACATTTCCTATACATACTTATAGTATAAGAGATAACTGAAATTACTGACGCTGTAAGATCTTAAAATTTTTAAATTCTATTAAAAATCACCTCGGAGAAGAAGTTTTGACGTTAAGATTTTTTATTATTGCTCTTATTGAAATATCTGTTTTTTTTTTATCAAGGTGTGTCTTATCACTAATATAATCATTTTTTTTTTTTTTTTTTTTTTTCGGTTTTTTTTTTTTCTTTCTTTTTATCAAGGTGTGTCTTATCACAAATATAATCATTTTTTTTTTATCAAGGTGTGTCTTATCACAAATATAATCATTTTTTGTTTTTTTGTTTTTTTGTTTTTTTTTATCAAGGTGTGTCTTATCACAAATATAATAATTTTTTTTTTTTCGTTTTTTTTTTTTTTTTTTTTTTATCAAGGTGTGTCTTATCACAAATATAATCATTTTTTTTTTTTTTAATCTATCCAAGTTTGAACACACGTTCTGAATTACCCATATGTGTACAGATTTTAAAAAGAAAAAGTTTCATTAAACTTTTTTTTTTTTTTTACTTCCTTATACAAAGTATAAGGAAGTATAGTATACTCATCTAGTTCTGATCACAATCAATACCTTTTTTTAATATTACAGGTTTGAATGCGTGTCAAAAAGCAACCATAATGTTAATTACCTTTGCCGGATTTGTACAATATCAAGAGTGCAGGACATAACAGGTCGCACAACTTACAAATGCCGGAAACTTAGTCTTTTTGGTACTCATCTAGTTTTGACACGCACTTTTTTTTTTCTCAATTGTAGGGGTAATACTTTCCTTGTTAAGCCAAGAACTATTTCCTGTCACATTTCTTTTTGGTACTCTCCAAGTTTTGACCCGCACCAATTTTAATTTAAGTACTTACCTACTTTAATTAATTTATTTTTACTATATTTTTTTTTTTATTTATTTTATTTTTTTATATATATATATATTTTTTTTTATCTATTTTATTTTTATTTATTTTTATTATCATGTTTAATTTTTTTTACGAGGGTGTGGCGGTGTCTGGTCCTCGTTAATCTGTGCTGCACCGTCAAGTGCTCGATGGGGTCGTTTAGCAGTCGTCGGGCTACCAACGCGGGGAACCATCCCCCCGTGGTGGATCAAAATTGCGATGGTCCCTCTTTCTCTTCTCCATTCGGCCTCCCTGTGCATAGTAAGTTCCCTCCCAATTAGGATTAGGCCTTGCCACTTCAAAAACTTCAAAATTTTCGCTATGCGCCCAAAACTATCTTCCATCCCCCAGTGGCTTCACGTAATTTTTTTTTTTTTTTTTTTAATTATAATCTCATTGTTCCTCCCTCGTCTTTCTCAAATCATAAGTGTTGTCCCCTTCCCCTTTTCAAATGGCCTCCTCTTTCGGCTTTAATTATTATGTGCACAACTAGCTTTAGCGGCTCCCCCAACGTTTTCTTTTTTTTTTTTTTTTTTTTTTTTTTTTTCCTCCCTGCCTAAATTCAAAATTGTTTTAATTTTGTATAATTCCGGTTATTTCGACTCTCAGCTAGTTAGTGCACTTATTCCAAATTCCTTAACATCTGGAGCGTGCTGCAATTCCTGAGCTTTGGCGTCTAGTTACATTGCAGCCCAGCAGCTTCCACGCGGTGTTCTGGCGATTTATTTGCTCCGGCGGACGGCATCCAACCCGTTAAGCTTGGCCGAGCCCAGGCAGGCAGGGGCCGTCCAAAGGTTTCAAAGGAAGTATAGTAATCCCGATTTGCGAAATGGATTTTGTATTTCACATTGCTCGAAAACGAATGATCGCTGAATGTTGCCAATTTATACGTGTGACTGTCATGATGTCTAGTTGTACACCTGCAAGTGTCGTCTGAACACGAGCTCTCGTTTTAGAGATATAAGCGATTTTACACGATTTTTCGTGACGTCTGTATGTGTGTGTGTGTGTGTGTCTGTGTGTGTGTGTGTATGTCGCATAACTCAAAAACGGTTGGACGTAGAAAGTTGCGAATTGGTAGATAGGTTTGTTATAACATCTAGTTGTGCACCTCCCGTTTTGGACTTTGTATGATTTTCCGTTTTGGAGATATTTAGGAAAATTAGGTTCATAATGACAAAAATACATAGGTTTTGGCCATAATGTATCAAAAAACGGTAATAACTCAAAAACGGTTGAACGTAGAAAGTTGCGAATTGGTACATAGGTTTGTTATAACATATAGTTCTGCACCTCCCTTTTTGGACTTTGTATGATTTTCCATTTTGGAGATATTTAGGAAAATTAGGTTCATAATGACCAAAAATACATTGGTTTTGGCCATAATGTATCAAAAAACGGTAATAACTCAAAAACGGTTTGGACAAATCTTGCAATTTAACTGACTTCCCGACTAGCTAGACATTTGAAACTTTCAGAAAAGCTCAGAACACGTTTACAATGCGTTTTTTTAATATTTTTGGCCAACTGTTTCCGATACCTGCTGCCTTCGGCAGCGTTACCAGTACAAATCTTGCAATCGATTTTTAACTAACTTCCCGACTAGCTAGACATTTAAAACTTCCAGAAAAGCTCAGAACACGGTGACAATGCATTTTTTAAATATTTTTAGCCAATTGCTTCGTGTCACTGCTGCCTTTAGCAGCGTTTATATGATTCAACAGAAAATCTATTTAACTAACTTCCCGACTAGTTAGAGATTTGAAACTTCCGGAATAGTTCAGAAACATGGTGAAAATGCATTTTTTAACACTTTTATCCAATTGTTTCGGATCCGAAGTCCCCCCCCCAAGGCACAACTTTGACATGAGTCCCCCCAAGGCACAACTTTGACATGAGTCCCCCCCCAAGGCACATGAGTCCCCCCCAAGGCACATGAGTCCCCCCCAAGGTACAACTTTGACATGAGTCCCCCCCAAGGCATAACTTTGACATGAGTCCCCCCAAGGTGCAACTTTGAAATAAGGCCCCCCAAGGCCCAACTTTGACATGAGTCCCCCCAAGGCACAACTTTGACATGAGTCCCCCCCCCAAGGATTTTAAAATGAGTCCCCTCAAGGCACAATTTTATTTATTTATTTATTTTATTTTTTTACTTATGCATGCATTTTTTTTTAAATATTTTTAGCCAACTGTTTCGGGTCCAGTGATAATATTTTTTAACATTATGTATATTTCTAAAAGTGTATAAGGAAGTCATGTGGTGCCCACATCAGATTTTTTTATTAAGTATTCACCATTACTTCGTGAATTTATATTTAAAAAAAGTATATTTAATGCATATATTGAACGAATATATGCGAGTTTGTATTACTAACTTCTTAAATTTTAAAAAATTCAATTTGTACTTCATTATTATTTTCCTTTATGCATCAATATATACTGCTTAAAACAAAATATTAAAGAATCACTTATTAAACAGTTTAAACTGACTTAGTATAATCTCAAAACAACAGATCCAGTTTAATAACAACTTTTAAGGCTATTTTAGCTTTATTGTGCCTAATATCCAATGAATAAATAAAATATTACTATAGTTTTATTTATTCCTTTTTTTTTTTTTTTTTCAAAACCTTAATGCAAATAGAACAGATATTATCATACAAAAAAATAATTGTCAAAACTTTTTTTTACACAATTTCTTTCATTTATTCGAACATTTAAAAAAAATAAATAAATGAATGAATAATAAAGCAGCGATCTTCTCAGCTTTAAAATAACTACTTTCTTAAAACGAGTTTCAATTTCAAAAAACGCATGTCATCGAAAGCCGCTGTTAGTTAAGTTGGTCTTATTTCCCCAACACACACAAAAGCTGCAGTGCAATTTAAACTTTCTCGCGATGTAAAAAAAATAATGTCGGAAATTCGCAAAAATAGTTTCATTGTTGAAGCATCGAGATCTTTTTAAAGAAAGATATTTTCAAGAAAGAGCTAATACCCGTTACAAGATTTTTTTTTTTTTTTTTTTAAGATTCTTTAATGCATAGCAAAGAACAGAAATATTCTCTTATTGAATGGAGGCCTGTTTAAATGATATTTTTAAATATTCTTTTTATCGGAGTCATTAATGTCTGTATCAAAAATATTTTAATGCGAGTTAATGATAGAAATCTTTTAATGCACTGAGAAAAAAAATATACCACCTTCCTCTAGAATGAATAAGTGACCATTTTCTAAATCCCTTAACTAGAAATATAGATTTCCGAGCTATGTGCGTAAGGCACGCCAGTAAACTGAATAGACGAAATTATGGAGAATTTCTGGTGTACACATTTCTAGATGGTGAAACAATATTCTGAATCATTTGTATTGCAAGAAATTCTCGCTTGATTTTCCAGAATTTGGTCATAAACCAAGATTATAGTTGCTGAAACCCGCCTCTTGTAGTCTCATTTATTTGCAGAGATTTTTAAATAACTTTGCCCTCGAAAATATAGGCAAACGCTCTGGAATTCTAATAGGGGCTCCTAGAACTCGCTTTCCAAGGGGACTAGAGTTTATAAGGATGGCATGGAAATATTTTTTCTAGAGCTACAATTTAGATTCTAGATGTCAGTTACACAATTTTTTCTCAGTGTATCTAGTCTTGTTTTACCATATTCAACTGATTGCGATGCAGTCTTGCAATGCTGTTTATTCTGTTAATTTCACTGAGAAAACATTCTCTAACTGACATCTTGAATCTAAATTGTAGCTCTAGAAAAAATAGTTCCATGTCATTCTTATAAATTCTAGTCCAATTTGAAAGCGAATTCTAGAAACCTCTATTAGAATTTTAACTCGTTTGCCTATATTTTCCATGTCAAACTTATTTAAAAATCTCTGCAAATAAATGCGAATACAAGAGGCGAGTTTCAGCAATTATAATCTTGGTGTATGACCCCGTCTAGAAAATCAAGCAACAATTTCTCGCAATACAGAGAATTCAGAATACTCAGGATATTCAAAATATTGTTTCACCATCTAGAAATATATAGACTATAAATTCCCGATCATTTCGTCTATTCAGCTTATTGGAGCGCCTTATACGCATAGCTCAGAAATCTATACTTCTCGTTTAGTGATTTAGAAAATGACCACTTGTTCGTTCTAGATGAAGGCGGTACATTTTTTTTCTCTGTGTTCTACTGGTTTTGACATTAAAATTACTAAGTAAAGTAAGTGTTTTTATAGCGAAAATCTTTTAAGTGCGATTTTTTTTTTTTTTTTAATAAATCCTAGGTGATATGTTAAAATATGTAAGCATCATAAATGTATAATTATGTATTTTTCATAAAGATATCATGGAATTTTCCGCCGGCGATATGTTTCTTGAGAAACACATTGACAGTTTCAAGTTAGTTTAGTTCAGTTAACATTCAGAATTAATAACTTCGGCCAAATATAATAAAAGTAGCACATACATTAGATGGAAAGGCTGAATTCATTCCCAGAACAGCAAAAACTAGCCAGGTGTATAAAAAAAACTTTCAATAGGAAATATTTATGCAAAAACATTTTTGAATTAGAAGCTTAATGGGCAATCTAAATGAGTAAAGAAAATTTCTTCTTTCTTATGAAAGTTTGTGATTCCTTCTAATTAAGCCTTGATTAATCATTTTAAAGGGTAACTGAAATAGGTTTTTTAAAAGTATCTGTTTTCTTGTAAACAACTTCGATTACTATAACTCTTTCAAGAATAATCCTGCTCTAGAAATTTGTAAAGTGCAACCAGAATTAATAAACAATTTCCCTATATCTCAGCGAACAAATTCATTTGGTCTTTATTTTCCATAAATAACACTGGACAAGTGAATTTAAACGGTAACATAACTAATTTAAGAAACTTGGGTTGTTAGCCATTAGGAATTTGAGAACACCAAATTTCTATGGGCTAATAGAAATTTGGTTAGGTGAATTATTCGACTACCCAATAGGCTATGAGCCAATAGGAATTTGGCTAACACTCCAAGTTTCTTAAATTCCTATTGACTGCCATTCCGACTCTAAAATTTGCTTCCCTATCTATAAAAAGAGCTATAATCCACCTCGTCATTCTGCACTGCATTCAGTACGTTTTACGCTACCAAAAGTGCACTTTGCGTTTGATATTTTGACATTGGCGTTTTCAACGTTAGGTAGAGATTTATAATTCTGTTCCACGTCAAGTCCTGCTATATTTATCTGAAGAAATGCTTTTTTTTTTATTTATGTAAATTAAGAAATTTGATAAATTTGTTTTAAATTATCACAAATCTATTTTTCAATCAATCGTTTTAAAGGTATTGACGAGTTCTTATAAAAGGTACCAATATTGAAATTTTTCATCGTCTGTGTGATGATGAGGGTGGAGGAGCTATTCTTCTGCATACATACAGTATTTTCCTCTAGCTTACTATTATTGTTATCAATAATTTTTATTCATTTTACAATCAGCCATTTTAAAAAAATTCTCATTATGTACATTTATGTGAAACTTTGTCCTATACTGCCATGTTAGAAATTTTGAAAAAATGGGATGGTAGTGCCACTTGTTAAGGCGTTGATCCTCAAATGTAATCAGCACCAGTTTAGGTAAAAGTCTAACTAAACGTCAAGTTTGGTTTAATTTCGTTTATTGGTTCATGATATACAGTGTCGACAAAAATTTTGATACACACATACACTTTCTAAAAATGGACAAATCGTATTCATACATCTCAAAACGTGTAAATCAATCGAAAACCAGAGTTCAAAAAGTTTCATGAGTCCAATACTCTCTCGTATATATATATATATATGGAAGAAAGTTAAGAAAAAAAAATTCCTGTTTACTTGTAAACAGCTTTTTTAGTGGTTTTGCCCACTTTATTGGTAAATAATTCGCTGGTATATAACCCTTTCCGACCCGAAACATTTTTATCTTAAAACATTACATTCTTCTGTTTTAGCAAACTGAAAGAAAAATATAGACTATAACCGACATTTGTTGATTGAAAATTGCACTTTACACTTTCTGCTAATTAGCTCGATCGTTCATTTCCTGATTTTATTACATACGACTGTTCCAGATGCAAAAATGTAAGTGGATGTCGTGGATGTGTAACCCGCCCGATCGTACGGTCTGGGTCGGAAAGGGTTAAATTGTTTTTTATTTTATTTTATTTTATTTAAATCACTGTTTTTTATACTGCTTTGTATATAAACACTAGAAATTACATTCCAATCGCTCAAAATTTTATTTCGAGCTATAAAATATAATTTTGCTTTTTAAGGTTTCTCTAACCTATCCCAATGCCGATGGTAATATTTTGCTACCCAACCGCTTCAAGGCAGTTGACGCTGTTGTAAGCGTACCTTTCTTTGTGCAATATATGTAGATTAACTTCTATTTGCTTAAGGTTTTAAGTTGATTTCTTTATAACTAATTCTAGTAATTTGGTTAAAATGTTCAACTTCGAATCCTTTGGTTATTTCGCACCTTTTGGTACTTTCCGCGTCTGTTTGTGTTCAGAAGTTTGTGAAAATATAGAGAGACATACATACAACCGGATTTTGTTAGCATGATTCTTTCAAAAATGTTCCTGACTAGAAGATCAAAAGATAACCGAAAGGATTACAAATATTTATAGTTGGGAAAACTTTTTCTGACATTCGTGTTTTCCCTCCACCTCTATGATGAAAGCCCCAATTTTGCTTATATTTTTAAAGCAATAAAATATGCAAAAACTAGCGATTATTTGGGATATTTTTTTTTTAACCTGTTTCCTCACTAGATCATTCAACAATAACTTAACATAAAACAAATCCAGAAGTAAGATAGTTCCTCCACCAAACTGATCAAACATATACACAAAACAATGTGTTACAGATTTTTCAGTTTATTTTAAATAAATGTAGAATACAGCGCGGAATTTTACTGGTTGCTGATCTGGCATACATTATTGACTTTATATGCATGTGTATGCATGCATGTGAGAAAAAATATACAAGAAAAATATTGAAAACTGCTAATTTTTCGTTTCCTGCAAGTGTTAATAAAAGTGCTTTAGTATTTTAACTCGTCTTTCACTGAACATACGCCAATTGTCTATTTTTTTCCAAATGTTCGGAAAGAATTCCAGCAATTCTGGGAGAGTAATCTTTTTAGCTTTAGTTCATCTAATGTAATCTGAAGACCCAAATTGATACGAACTTGATTTCCTTGAAACGTTTCACCTTTTTAATCCTTTCAGGGGTGGTGGTTGAATAGTGCAACCACAAACTTTAATTCAAAATTGCAAAAACTGTCCCCGGAAATTTTTTATACAATTTTTCTTTTATAACTTATGTTAGACGAAGAATTTTATTTATTTCTTTTCTTTTAATATTGTTGGTGATTTCTGGTGGTTGTTGATTTTAAATGAAGAAAATTTCCTTGCCCCTGAAAGGGATAAAGAGTACAAAAATATTTTCAACTGCGACTTCGCATCAAACCATCTAACTGATTTATGAAATTCTTATGAAAAATCCATACTTTTTTTAATTTCATCATCAGTTTTCGTAGCACACATTTTTTTAATTTCCTATTGGTTAATCCCTCAAACTACCGCGATTTCAATTGGTTAATAATTCGTCCCTGGAATCTACTTCCCTTCCCTTCTCATGTATAGGAGCACAAATCATCTGGAAATTTTAGGATCTCCTACCAGATACTGCCCCTCAGGCGTTTGGCATGACAAATTATATAGCTTTGTCGACTAAGATTCCTCATTCTTATACTATCACCCCCTATCTAACAATTAACATCCTATCACATCCAGTTATGCTACAAATTAATTGAAGTCCCTCATTTATCTCACTACTTTTTCCTTGATCGATTATAGGTCTTTTGGAAATTAATAAATGAGTCTCCCCTTCCTATACTTCTCCACTAACTTAACTCTGTTACTGATATCGATAATGCCATGAGCAATGCTCGAAATTTCACTGTGACCTTCCTTCACTCTGCTGAATTCCAATAAGAGATCTGATATATTTATATTCTTCCTCGAGAAATCGAATGGACGACAAATTCTAAGAAGAAATAAAAGAGACTTTGGCAAATCAATAGATACCCTATCATCAAGGGCAAGTTAAATGACTAAAATCAAACGCAAAATTAAAAGAGACAAAGGCAAGAACTTTTTTCATTGCATATCATCTCTTGCTCCTTCTGAAATTATCTAAAAGGAGCAAGAAAAATTTTTACACTTAT
Source organism: Salticus scenicus (assembly GCA_963930645.1). Taxonomy (NCBI): domain Eukaryota; kingdom Metazoa; phylum Arthropoda; class Arachnida; order Araneae; family Salticidae; genus Salticus; species Salticus scenicus. Next base: position 16,484,384 of record OZ005654.1, on the reverse strand, counting down.
TTTTTCGCTTGTTACTAATACAGCTTTAAACTTCCTTAACAGGATAAATTGGACACTGATCAATAGGAATTCACCCGCATTTCTGATATTCTGAAAACCTCAGCCATTGATAGTGCTGTGTGCTAAAAAACAGATTTTTCGTTTCAACTTAATCAATAAATTTATAGCTGAAAGTTGAATAATCTTATTTAGAGCTAAAAATATTCTGGGCCAAGAATCGAACCTGGGATCAATGGTTTAATCCTTCCATTCTCAATAGTACAACGTCGACACATTAAGCCGTAGATCTCAGCTCGATTCCAGGCTCAAGTCATTTTCCACTCTAAATAAAATCATTCAACATTCACCTCAAAATTCTTGATTGACAGAGTTGATCAAACTATAAATAAATATTATGCAAGTCAGACCGTCAGATTTATAGAACCGACGATATCTAAAGAAATCATATCTGTAGTGAAAAATCTCCCCAATAGAAAAGTACCTGGGATATATCCAATTCGACGGTTAAAATTCTTCCACTTCAATATGGATCATTCTGGACGACCCTGATTAATGCAATTTCATCTCTAAATTATTTATTTCCCAGATACCTAAACCCAGGTTTAGGTTACTCCAATTAAAAAATCATATATCTGCGACTGCTACGAACTATAGACACATTAATTTGCTGCTTCTTCTGAGTAAATTTACGGGCGCTTTTTTTTTTATTATTATTTACCAGGCTATTCTGAAAAATATACACCGTCACAAAATTTTAAATATTAAAATAATAATTCACTTAAGACGTCTAAAGTGCGTGAAAAAGTGTATGACAATAAAGGTGATTTTGAATGCCTTCTTGATATCGTAAGAGAATATTTCTTTTTTTTTGTTTTCTCTCTCTCATACTCATATTAACAATGCCTTTTGAATGATACCACTTTTAATTCCCTACTTTTATAATTAATAGGTTAGAAACGTATGAAAATTTCCATGTTTACGTATTAATATATAGATTTCGCGCTTTTTAATCGATTCAAAATCAAATGCTTTGCTCTCGATTTAAGTGATCTGGCCACTATATTAACTGGTTGAGAGAAGTACACTTTATTTTCCCTTTATTTTGTCCAATCCTAAGGAATAATTCATCGATATCTAATCTTTCAGATAAAATAAATCCAAATGGTAAAAAATTTTGAAATATATTAGGGACATGTGAAATAAAAATCAATCATATAACCAAAACACGCGTCATTTTTTAAGAACCGCTGTTATTAAAAAAAAAATAAATAAATAAAAAATCCCAATATTGAGAAATTTTACGTTAAAAATAAATCCTCAAAACATGTTCGAATCCGTGTAAATCGATGTCCTGAATTTTAAAAAATTTAAAAACAAAAAGGAAACATCCCTATTATTAACGTACATTGCAATACACCATATCTAATTCAATTCGTTGCAAATTAAATAAATATATATATATATATACATACATACATATATATATATATATATATATATATATATATATATATATACATATATATATATATATATATATATATATATATATATATATATATATATATATATATATATATATATATATATATATGTATATATATATTATATAAGTGAAAGAAAAAATAAGGCAGGGGGGAAGAAAGGAAAAGAAAAGAAAAACTTCAATTATTGAAAAAAATAAACTAAACATGCGAAAATAAGTTCCTTCGAAAAAATAAAGAATTAAAATCCACTTAAAGGATTTTCAATTTAACAGATGAAAAAAAAATGCCGTAATTTGGTTTTAAGTTGAATTAAACATTCATTTGGCTATTTTATAAAACATAAAAATCTTAAAAATCGAATTTTAAAAAAGAGAAAATTAATTCAACGTAACATCGATTTAATTAAATTATAGAAGTCAGTCTGTTAACTGAATATTCATTTAAAAACTGAAAACAGAATTTGAAAAAAAAAAGAAAAAATACTTATCTTTTTTAACTCTAGGTAAAAGTGATTAAGAATTAAAAAATAAAATAAAATAAAGTTAATTTTATCAGAAGCCTAATTAAAATATAATGCAAAATTAACCGACAGTAACTATTGATTGATGAAGTCTTTAATTAAATCAATATTATTTTAGATTTTTAAAAAATCTACTTTTTTTTCTTAATTAAAATGACATGTTTTATATTTTTTTCCCAATCTCTTTAAATATATATTCGTGCTATATCACTTTGACAAAAATTTTGGTAATTCTAAATATTTCTTTTCTATTTTGTAATTTTTTTTTTTTTTTTTTTTTTTTTTTTACATGCTCATTGTTTGAAATGAAAAAAAAAAATCATTTTTTAAATCTTTTTTAAAATTGTTTCACTCATAGCAAATTCATATTTTTAATAAAAACAAACTTAATTTAAAACCTCTTCTAATAAAATAAAATAAAAAAATATCTCTATCGAATTTTTCGTATGCGAATATTTTCGCTGACTAGTTCATCATTTTAATCTAAATAAAAATATCACAGTTGATTTCCGATTACATATGATACAGAATGCAAATAATATTGAAGCCTGTACTTGATTATGAAATGAATTATCTAAATTTGGAAAAATTAAAGAATGTGAAAATTTTGCTAAGCAAAGCCAATTTATTTTCTCATCTTTCAATGTAATTAAACAAAATACTTCTTTATAAAACAATTAAGAAAACAAGAACAACAGAAATAATTGAGTGAAAAGAATTCTGTTTTCTAGGAAAACACTGTATTTTCCTTTCCATTTAAAAATACACCTTGAATTTTTGAAAATGACACAGCCGCTGCCATTTTTATCGTGTGAGAAATACAATGACGAAATTTTTCTGAAATCCTAATTTATTCAAAAGGAAACTTTCGAGTAAAAAGAAAAAAAGAATTTTTTAATATACAAGTGGGAATTATTTAAAAGTAAATGTATTTATATAAGCTGAAATTTAATGAATTCTAGAAATGAAAATTATAAGAAAAAAGAAAAAACAGAGAAATTGCAGAGTAAGATTTATTTATACACTAGAGACATTGTTTGTTTCATTAACAGGTATAATTACGTTCCTACATGTTTTAGTTTAATTTAAAAAGTTTTTATTTCATTTTTATTTTTTAACATAGGATCTTCTCGAGTTTAAAACATGAATGAGTAACTGATTTTTAAAAGAGTGATGATTTTGCATTTTTGAAGAAAATTAGATATCAACATTTTTTATATTCTGTTAATATTGAAATTTGCAGCATATGCGTTATTTAATACACTGGTGTAGAAAATTAAAACAATAACTTATTTTCCTCTTTTACGCATAATTTTTAAATAAATGGACCTAAAAACATAAAATTTGGATGGCATGTTCGTTATCATAATATTAGTTGAATTTTATATAACTTTAGCATAAGTAATAATTTTTAAACTAATAATGATTCAACTTTTCTCAAAAGTAATCTTTGGATAAAATGAAAATTTTCAGCAATTATAGAAAATAAAACTTAATGGAAAATGGTCATAAAGATGCATTATATGTAGATTCACATGCATCCATGGGTTAGATTAAAATCTATTTTTTTTTTTTTTTTTTTTTTCCGGTATTCATTTTTCTGTTCATTCATTTTTCTTCCTTTTTTCGCATGTGAATAACTTTTTAAAAAATATATATAAACATGAAAATTAGATAAGACGTCCATTACAAAATTATTTATCGACATTTTTATTATTCTGGTGATGTTCATAGTTTACAAATTAGTAATTGTATTTTTTCACAAAGTCCGTTTTAAAAACAAAAGAAAAATGAATACAGAAAGAAAAGTCATGATTTAGTTTAATATTTGAAGGTATGTGCCTCGCCACTTATCTGTAATGCATCCTTCATACTATTTTTCATTAAGTTGTTTTTCGTAAAATTGTTGAAATTTTCAAAGTTTTCCGAAGCTTATTTTTGAGAAAAATTGAATAATTATTAGTTTAAATGTTACTACATATTCTAAATTTTATGAGTTATTCTCTAGTATATATTACCACACAGTTTTTTTTTTTTTTTTTTTTTTTTTTTTTTTTTTTTTTGTTAATAGTCATATTCTTTCTCACTTCTTGAATTTTCTACTAATTACTTCCTACGATATGTTTTAAAAAGTTTTCATATTTATGTGTATAAAGTAACTTAATTTTTTGTTATAAGTATTAAAAAAATTAAAAAGATAATTATGGATTGTAATTTGACTTAGATAGAGTGAGAGCGTGGCAAGACCGCTATTAAAGACAGAACAAAAAATAAAAAAGTATGTAGTTCACATGGATTATAAATACTTTACTTTTAAAATGTGAGACTAAATGTGCTTATAAAGAAAAGAACGGAAAATTTTAAACTTTATTTTAGGTGAAATTTCTTGAAGTAAATCATCTTTGAATAGAGTCGGGGGTTTTTTCCGCTTTCAACTAAAATGTATTCTCTACAATCAACTTAATTTTAGATGAATTTCGCCCAATTTTCATTAGCTGCAAACAATCGTGCTTATTCAATGTGCTAATTATTGGTTATATCTCGAATAACACGTGAAATTCATTCAGTTATTATTTCACGCCTTACGATTCGTTCTTAATGTATTTTTTTCTTCTTCTTCCCGAACACTATAGTGAGGAAAGTATTGTAATATGTCAAAAATCCGAATTTGAGATTTTGATGTTTCTATACGTTTCGAGGTCCCCTGAGTCCGTTTTCACTATTTTTACGATGATATATGTATGTATGTGTGTGTGTATGTCTGTGGGTGAACACGCTAGCGTCTAAACGCTTTGTTCGAATGAGCTGAAAGTTGATACGTATATTGTAAGTCACTATAATACGAACCTATTGATTTTGGTGAATCTAGCACTTATAGTTTTTTTACAGGGACACCAGGAAAATTTCCTTTATCATTATGGCCTATGAGGCCAAATTTTTAAAAGTGCAATAGCGTCTAAACGCTTTATTAATCTGAGCAAAATATTTGTACACATATGTCACAGTTGCACGAACTGTATAGATTTTGGTGAATTTAGCACTTACAGTTTTTTTACAGGGGCACAGAGAAAAATTCTTCATCATTAAGGCCTATGGGGTCAAATTTTTAAAAGTGCGATAGCATCTAAACGCCGTATTCAGTTGAGCTGAAAATTTATATGAATGTTATAAATCACTGTTGCACTAACTGTAAGCATTTTGGTGAATCTAGCGTTTATAGATTTTTACAGGGACACAATGAAAAATTCTTTACCATTATGATCATGAGCAGTAGCGTTAAATAAAACATCGTGTAATAAATGGAGAAAAATACTCAAACACTGTATTATGGTTTTCTCTCTTTTGTTTGTTTAACAACTCCTCTTTCTTTACTTTATCTACAAAACTGTTAATTACTCAATGTTCGGAAAGTCGAGTGGAGTCACTCCAGAGTTCTTTTTTTAAATCTTTAGTATTTTTTAACTACAGTCGGCCGAACGGTTGCACATTCTTGGACAAAAATGTTCATCAGCAATGCCACCCTTGCCCTCGCTTCGATAAATTTACCTAATCCTAATTTAATATATTTTTACTGAATCAATTTCTTTTTTTTTTTCTTTTTTTTTTTTTTTTTTTTTTCTATCCAATTGCATGTCATTTCCCAAGCAATAATCCCCATAATACAAATGTACAAATGTATGGGAACTTCGCTCTACAAATATTTTTTGAAAATAGAATGTGGACAAAGACAGACTAGCTAAAGACGTTAACACTTTTTAATTTTCCTGGAAAATGGTAAAAATCGCATAACATCGTTGAAAATGTACTTTGAGCAATTTCTACCCATATTCTATGACGTATCTCAATAATTTTCTCCTGTCATAAATATCAATCATTAATAAACAGACAATATCTATAGAAAACATATTTTTAAGTATTTAAGTGATGTTTGTTATTTTTATTAAATTTTGTGCAGTATAATGACCTTAAAATATGTATTAAAATAGCTCACGTAGAGTGTAATGTATCCGATTTTTTTTTTTTTTTTTTTTTTTTTTTTATGTCTGTATAAACCGGTAGTGCTATTATACCATTATGAATAAAAACAACCTATAGGATATCTGAATAGCATATATTAGCTTAAACTCATACTAAGAGTGATGGACACAATATGCTTACATTTTCTTTTCTTTTTAGGGTATATAGATGAAGTTTTCTTTCTTTGATATTTTATTTTATACAAGTATTTAAAAGTTAAGCTTATTTCTAGCTATTATATAAACTAACTATATTATATAAACTATTATATTAGCTAAATCATTCTCTTCATATTGTTGATTTAGTTATACCTTACTCTTTTTCTTCTTCTTCTTTTTTTTTAAGCTTTTCTAATTATTCCTCATTTTTTCGAAGCTTATCTCTTTTTTCTTTTTCTACTCTCTCTTACTTTTAACAAATATTGCTTTCACCAACTCCGCCAAATCAATAAATAAATAAAAATGAAATGAGTTAAGTTTCCATTTAAAATTACATAGTAACCTAACTGAGGAAAGCAACTTCACATTTTTCACATTTTTAAGCAAAGAATTTTTTATTAACGCCATTTATATATATATATATATATAAAAGTTTACTATCATATTAAATTACGTTGAAATTGTCCATGAAAAAAATTCTTTCAAAAAATAAATTTATTTAAGTAACCTAATCCTATTTTTGAAACATTGTCTTTGCGTGCTTGTAAATTCTTCGATTCTGAAATAGACTATTTCTTATACAAAACTCAAGGTCATCTACTGCAAATAATAACGACGAATTTTTCACACCTGAACGAAATAAGAATCTGGTCCAAGAAAACAAAAAACATTTACCAGTGGATCTGCAGATCAGGAGCCTCAACGTCCTATTTGCATCACATATTACTCAACAGATCATTTTTATTTATTTCTTATAATATAATGTATATATTGATTCGATTGACTTCCTACATAAACTGAAACATTTCTGAGATAACCCCCCCACCCCACCTGTATCTCTCTTTCTATAACTATATGTATATATATGTATCCCTAATAACTGATAGCCTTGTATTAATTCCCTCTAATTCATAAATACTTGTACCAAATTTCATGCAAAATGATTACATAACATATTGGAATTATTTTGTGTAACCCTATAAATGAATTAAAAATTCTATGCCCACGCTTTTCCACAGAAAAACATGCTTTTAAAATTCTAATAAAATTTAATTATATTTAATGGGGTGTAAACATGTTAAAATACACTTTTAAGAAGTACTGACTATAGAACGTAATAGTACGAAATTCTTTTATGTATCCCGGAAAAGGAGCCACAGTAATTATATACACTAAAACAGAATACATCTATTTAATTAATTATAACTCATTCATATTTCAACCCATTTAACATCATTTGGATGATTACAGAATGTCATTCTAATTGTTTTGTGTGGTCCCGTAAATAAATCATTTAGTCTATACACATTCTTTTTACTTTCCGAACACTATAGTGAGGAAAGTATTTTAATCATGTCAAAAATCCGAAATGGAGATTTTGATGTTTCTATACGTTTCGAGGTCCCCTGAGTCCGTTTCCACTATTTTTACGATGGTATATGTATGTGTGTGTGTATGTATGTGTGTATGTCTGTGAGTGAACACGCTAGCGTCTAAACGCTTTATTAATCTGAGCAAAAAATTTGTACACATGTTATAGGTCACAGTTGCACGAACTGTATAGATTTTGGTGAATTTAGTACTTACAGTTTCTTTTTACAGGGGCACAAAGAAAAATTCTTTATCATTATGGCCTATGGGGCCAAATTTTTAAAAGTGTGATAGCGTCTAAACGCCTTATTAATCTGAGTAAAAAATTTGTACACATATTATAGGTAACAGTTGCACCAACTGTATAGATTTTGGTGAATTTAGCACTTACAGTTTTTTTACAGGGACACAAAGAAGAATTCTTTATCATTATGGCCTATGGGACCCAATTTTTAAAAGTGCGATAGCATCTAAACGCCTTAATCAATTGAGCTGAAAATTTATATGAATATTATAAATCACTGTTGCACTAAATATAAGCATTTTGGTGAATCTAGCATTTATAAGTTTTTACAGGGACACAACGAAAAATTCTTTATCCTTACTCAAAGTTCAGTAGCGTTAAATAAAACATCGTGTAATATATGGAGAAAAATACTCAAACATTCTATTATGGTTTTCTTTCTTTTGTTTGTTTAACAACCCCTCTTTCTTTACTTTATCTACAAAACTGTTAATTACTCAAAGTTCGGAAAGTTGAGTGGAGTCACTCCAGATTTTATTTTTTTTTTTTTTTTTTTTGAGTAAACATGCGGTTATACATCTTTATAATGTATGATAATTTCATTACGTTGAATGCAGCATAAACGCGTTTAAATGCGCTTAAATAAAAATTTGTCTATAGGCAATAATGTCATGAAACTCCTTTGTGTGTCTCCGTAAAGGAATCATAAACTTCGTATACATCAGTAAAAACTATTCAACTTATTCTACGTTTTTCAGGAATAATTGTACGAAATTTGACATAATTTAGATGATTACGTGATATTGTCGGAACACTTTTGTAAAGTCCTGTATATTAATTAGAAAGCCTTAGGGCACACATTTTCTGCAGAAAACATATGGATAAGCATCTCAGTAATGTACGCTAATTTCATTTTTATTATTATTATTATTATTGCAAAGTAATGATGTTAAAATGCGTTTAAACGAAATTCACCCCATATGCCGTAATGATAAGAATTTTGGCGTGTCCCTGCAGACATTCCATAAACAATATAGACATAAAAAAAATTATGCAGCTATTTCTATACAGAGCTTGAACGTTTGTGCCAATTTGCAAGTCAACCGGGGGATTTTCGAGGCCACTATTGTGGTACATACAAATTCTTCCCATAGGCCGTAACGATAAGAAACACTTTGGCGTGTTCCTGTACACGAACTGCAAATGGAATACATGCCCGAAACTATACAGCTAATTCCGTGGGGCTCATAAACATGTGTACCAAATTGATGTCAATAGCGTGATCTTTGCGGCCGTTATCGCGAGACAAACAGACAGACACACGTCCGGAACCCAAAATATTTTTGAATCTCAACAGAGCTCATGTATATGATATTTGTTTAGGATTTTCATATAAGTTGCTCAATAACTTTGGCTATTAAATTATGCAAATGAATTTTTTATTAGGCTTCCGCATGCGCAGTTAAATATTATTTAATAAAAGTGCTCGTATTTCGTAAGATATTCAACCTTTTTTCATTCTGATTGCTGTATGCTGTGTCTAACGTAATAAGCCATATTTTCTGAAAATGGCTTTGCTCTGAGTCTAATACCCTATGTATAAAAAAGTAGAACTTGTTTTTACAATTTTTTAAAGAAACCGTTATATCTCCATGAATATATGTGGTAGCCTCATAAAATTTTATACAGTTAATGAGAAAAGTCCTCATAATCACGTCTACAGCCAAAACGTATTTAAAGCATTACCTTTTACATGGTGATTCAAAGCATTTTGATATTTTTTTATTTTTTATTAGTCCCTTTTTCCTTTTCATGACACAACTTTTATTGAAAAATATGAGGTATAACACGTTTTTTGCCCAACCAAAGTTTCAAGATAATTAGTAAAGATTTTTTTTTCAAGATATTTAATAAAACGTAAAAAAGCGAAAGTATTCGCATTATTTTGTCACCGATCTGTATATATATATATATATATAATGATGTATTCAAGAAATTTCTTCATTAATATAAATAAGATAAAAGTAATTTCTACTCTACCCGCGATTTTTCCCCTATATTGTATAACGGCTTTCTTTGTCAAGCTGACATAGGGCACAATGCAATCAGAGAAATGTTTTGTAATTCCATATCATAATGTAACAATTTCAAATGCAGATTTTTTTTTTTTTTTTAACAAAAGTACTTTATTAAAATCATGTACTATTTATTATTCAGAGACATGCACTTAATGCTTATGCAAGTATAAATATTGTACAACATTCAATAAATGTCAATTTATGCATTTAAGAGGAGTGTTCACCTTTGAGGTACTAAAATCCAGCATATTTTACCCTGTTTTCCATTCGCTACAGTTTCTTTAAATATTATCCATTTTAAACCAAATTTTCAGAGTTAATTTGTCATAGTTTTTGTATTGTGTCTATAAATTTATTTTATTATAAAAAAAAAAAATAAGAACAACTTTATTTTCAGTTAGTAAATGTAATACACCTTTTTGGAAATTTCAAATTTCTATTCAATTACTCCGCGCAGCCTTACAAGCATAAAAATTTATATTTACAAGAAGATGGAAAGGGTGTGGGGTCCTCAAATCGAACGGAGGTTCCGCGTGTAATTAGCACTCAGTGAGTGTATTCATATACTCAAACCCTAGAGCGCACTACTTAGCCATCGCCGAGAAAAAAATTCCTGAAGCTTGAAAAAAAATATATATATTATTTGTATTAAAATTTAATGAATCGTTATAAACAATTTCTTTTCAACTTTTATACATTGTTAAATCGCGAATTTAATGATTTCTAACTTTTTAACGATTAGAACTTAGAACTGTAGATAGAATAAATACAAAAGCCACTGCTCTTTTAAACATTACCATTTATTTTTTATAAAATATCATATTATTAAATACAATGACTATTTAGGATAATACGTTTATAGCATTAGCAATTCTTTCAATCATTCATCTTTACGAATACACAAACCTGGATGATATTTATCATATAAACAAGAAAAACACAAATTTTGTTGACAACTTGCACAACAAATAAATGCAGCTTTTTTACAGGAGCACGGTGTTTTGAGAATTTCTTCTAAAAAGCAAACTTCGTTCCCATTCATAAATATTTCTCGATGTTTAGATAGTTTTGACGCATACCAGGCATATTTGATCATTTTTGAAAAAATTGGAGAAGAGAGCTGATGATGAACGATTAATTGAATTTTAATTGTTTAAATAAGAAATTGTTTATAACGATTTATTAAATTTTAATACAAATTTAAAAAAAAAAATTTCAAACTTCAGGAATTTTTTTCTTGGCGATGGCTAAGTAGTGCGCTCTAGGGTTTGAGTATATGAATACACTCACTGAGTGCTAATTACACGCGGAACCTCCGTTCGATTTGAGGACCCCACACCCTTGCCGTCTCCTTGTTAGTTAAAATTTTGACATTTTATGAACATGAATACATCATATATGCATCTACACCTATTACTTTAACCATACATTAAGATATATTTTCTACAAACTACTATAAGTTTAAATATTAGGAAATATCACACAAAATAATAATTTCAAACACTGTATTCAAAATTTATAAATTAGCTTTTTATATAAAATTAGGTGGAATTTGTAGGCAATAACATTATTTATTTACTCTGAAAATTTCAAAAGGATATGTTCAAAATATTTTTGTATACACTGCGCGCCATCCAGAAAAATACAGTTTCGAGAAAAATGAGTTTAAAGTAAAAATTTTACTTGTAACATTATTTAATTATCACTGGTCACTTCAAAATTACTGGCTACTTCAAAATATTATAAATATGCAAAAACTGATAATTCGATTCTTTGAAGGTTTAAAGGTGAACACTCCCCTTAACGATAATTTAATAAGACTGAATTCAGATAAGATAATCTACACAGGTGTTCATCTTCCCAGCCATACGAAAACAGGTAATGATAAAAAAAAATTAATCTCATATTACTCCACTAATGCATTACAGAGCAATTTTTGCAGACATTCAAAAATATGAAAGATAACTGAACGAAAATTATTCAAGGGAAACAGTTTTAGAACCGTGTGTGTATACTCCTATAATTCACAGGCAAAACTTACATTTAATTACTTTATTGTTCACATCCTCTCACACATTTCTTTTTGTCCTTCAATTATGAGGGGTTTTCAAAGAAAATATTAAGATCATAGTACGTTCCCCTTTTTTAATACTAGTTTAATAACATATATGTCACACGTTTCCTCTTTAATCATATTTTTACTTTCTCAGTTACATTATTCAAAGAAAGTTATGTGTAAACAAGAAAGAATATTCGACTTCAAGATATTGGTGTATTTATATGCTTTAAGGTTTCCTGGTTACATTTTTACTATTGTGACGGTGATGATGTACGTGTGTAAGGGAACAAACACCATTGCGCCTTAACACTATCTGATTGAGCTGAAAATTGATAGGTATGTTATAGGTCACCATCGTATGATTGGTATTGATTTGTATAAGTATATATATATTTAAATTTAATATGATAAAATTAAGAAAACCAGAAGATTAAATGCCATGTAAAATTCAGAATAGCCAAAAAGAATTAATTTATAACTAAATTAAATAACCTGCGAGGACTTTATATATGAAAACAATTAACAATTAACAGCTTTAATAATAATAATAATAATAATAATAATAAACTTCACATAACAATATTTCTTCAGTATTGTCTTAAATTACTATAGGAAACAAGACCATAAAACGGAAGCAAACCTACAGAAAAAAAAAAAAAGTCAAAAGCAAGCATTGAGAAAGGAATTATAAAAAAGTTCCTCGAAAACAATTTTAGACCAAAAATTTGGAAATAAGCTCAAACTGTAGAGATTTAACATCAGGGAGAACCATATCTACAATGAGAACGTGAATACGCAAGATTTTAAAGTCTGGGTTGCTATTAAAGTTATTTTAAAAAAATCAAAAAACAAGGGGTTCTTCTATCTCGCATGTAAAACAATTAAATTAGTTGGAAAATAAATATGAAATCAATAAAAACAGAATTAATGTACAGTAAAAATCATTATTTATATATACATATGAAAGGGATAAAAATAAATGGGGTTTTTAATAAGTTAAAACCAATTTAAAAAGTGAAAATCGCTAATCGAAATTATAATCGCGAATAATTCGTAATTGCCCCTTTAAAGTTTGTTTTCTAGCAGAAGACTTTATAACTCAGAAATCAGAAAAGTAACGAAATTATGAGTGGAAATTCGCTGACGCTAGTGCAACTTGCAAGTGTCGCTGCATTGAGCTGCATATTAATTAATCCCAGAAATTCCTTTTAAGAACCCAGACGATCTAATGAACCAATCACCAGCTCAGAAAATGAGGTATAAAAGGGCAAACATTAAACAAACGGAGACTTCTTGCCACGAATTTGACTGGTTAAATAACTCCACGTTGCCACCTTCCTCTGAAATTACGTGAGTCCGACAAGACTCCCCAACGGATTTCGCGGCCCGCGGCCCGGGCGCCGCTTGAACCGCCGGCGCGGATCGGCAGGGCTTCGGAATTCAGACTCCATTCGCCTTCCCTGTCCCGACTCTGAAATGATGAAGCACTAAAGATGTTTTCCTGAAAGAAAGCCTAGTCGTCATTGTGTGCTGCGCCTGTCATATCTCTTTCATCAAGTAATTAAATACGTCACATATATATGTGTGTGTGTATATATATATATTACAGGAACACAATATAGCCTTACCATTTCGGCCTTATGGATTTAAATAATTATTTGAAGTGCGTTAGTGTCTAAATTCTGCATTCGATTAACATAAATTTTGGTAGGCATCTTATAGGTCATCGTCGTAAGAACTGCACAGATTTACATGAATGTAAAAGTCTTTTAATTTTATTACATGGATAGAAAGTAAAAATTTTTATACATTGTGGTCGATGAACTCCAATTATCCGAAGTTCATTTCAGTAACATTAAATTATTTAAAACAGAAAATAAAACCTTATATATGTTATATTGCTTTGCATTATAGGATTGTTGCTATGGGAAATTATGTACATAGTAATAGAGGTCTTTTATAGGGTAGTATGAAAGTATTTAGACATATCGCACCCCAATAGGGCTAATTGCTATTAAAATTTATATTTTTTTTATCACTATTTTGATAATTAAAAGTAAAATTATTACTACAATAATTACCAACGTTCTTATACTTGGATTTTTTTTTCCCTATCCCCTAGATGAGGGAAAAAAAAAGATATTTTAGGAACATAATTTGTTCCAAAATGAAGTAATATATATGTTTTTAACTAAACTAAAATTTTTAAACTAAGTATAAAGATATCAATAAGATATCAGTGAAGAAAAAGGGTATAGATTTAAAGATACCAGTGATTTAAATCTCATACTGTTCACACATTTTAATATAATTACTTCATTAATGTATACTGTCTTTAAAAACACAGTCCCTTATTTTCTCATGTAAATAATTTAATATCTGTAATTATATAAGGATTGTATGTGTGTGTGCGCATAATATATAATATAGCTACATCTACAATAAAAAAAAAATTAGATAATAATAATGGCACCATTAACAATAATAATGTTGATCTAATACAGATATATAGTTAAAAATTAATTATAAATCACAGTAAAATAAAGAATAACAGAAGAAAAAATACCATCGAAAACCAAAATAACCAATAAAAATTAATTTGTAAATATTCTGTGTATAAATACACTATAAGATGTCGATTTAGTAAAGTTGAGAGTTGGGATTTCTATGCTACACTTTATTATAAGGGAGATCCAATGACATAAAACGATAAAACACACTGTAGCTAAACTTTGCTATGTTTTAATAATTTAGGAAATGAATTAAATGTTGTTATTATTTGTAAAATAATGATGTGGATACGTAAATTAATTTAATTTATAACTAGTAATGGAAATCGAAATAGAAATTACCATTGTAGATGAAGAACAAACTACAGTCTACAACTGAATTCTCATTGGTCACATGACCCCAAAAACCGTGAAGCTCATTCGGCATGCGCAAAAAGTCAGAACGACTATAATAATAATAATAATAATAATTTTAATCTAATATAAATATCTAATAGTAATTTTATGCCATTTATTAAACAGCAAGACAAAAATAAACATTAAAAATAATTTTCCAAGTATGCCTGAGCAAATCTATAATTGAATAGAAAAAAATTTATTACGAAATATTTTTTATTTTTTATTAGAACGAAAATAAGTATCTCAACCTTGATTTACAAGCATAACAAAAACTGATCCATTAATTAAATCCTAATAAAAACTAATAACATGACTCACTATTCCTGCCGAATAATATTTATTTAACAATTCTCCATTTATTACAGATTCAAATCACTTAATGAGAAAAATTAATTCGAATTTTAAAAAATAAATTGGATAATGTGTTGATTATTTTCCGGTCAATAATTAACTTTATAAAACAATTCAAATAATTATCAAAATCTAAAACTGTTTTATTTTTCTTTCTTTAATTAAAGTTAATTAAAAACAGAATTTGATTTATCTATTATCACTTGTTATGATACGCTCAATTTATTAACATATGCAGTGACAGATAACAAAATCTGTTAATATTATACCTAACAACTGAAAGTTAGATGTTTATTTAACATTCCTGGAAGGTGGGGGGGGGGGGGCAGGGAATATCATTAAATAATCTTTTTAATAAGTTTTAAAAATTAATATTTAAATTATAATTGGGTAATATTTTATTTATTATTATTATTATTATTATTATTATTATTACAAACACAGACCACATTTTAATCTCATTTTATAAGTTAGAAACTAGGTGATCATTAAATATAAACCACAAAGGAAAAGTATTATAATAAACGGCAATGTACTTTCGAAATGATATTTCAGATAAATATTCAAAAGTTGGTGCTTAATTTAGTAGCAAAAAAAAAAAGTAATTGTGTGTGTGTGTGGGGGGGGGGGGGGGGGGGGGAATGCAATGCATGTAATTCTTCCAAGATTCCTTATAAAGTAAAATTACTCCCCGTTAACACATTTCATAACACAATTAAGAAGTAAGAATAAAATGTTTGTATGAAAATAATCTCACACTGAACTGAAATTCTGTCTCTTTTATTTACATTTAAAAATATCCGAAATTTCAAAGCGTCGTTTGGTATTTTTATTTTTAGTGCAATACACAGAAAGAAATTTTTCAGGAATTCCAATTATTCTGGATGAAACTTTAAAACAAAAAGAAAAGAACTGCGTTAATAACGCTCAAGAGGGGATTGTTCAGAGAAAATGCAGTTATCTGCTGAAATGCAGCGCACTTTAAAAACAAAAGAAGAAAAAAAAATGTTGAGTAAGGCTTATTTTTACATTAGAGATATGTAGTTTCATTAAAAGGTAACCACTGTATTTACATAAATTCAGTGAAATTGAAAAAGTGGTTTTAAAAGGATATTTTTAAACTACAAGCCTTAATAAAATGTTTTTACCTATTTATTATTCACAACTTTTTTTATAATTAATTTTGTTTTTAAATCTTTGAAGCATTTTTCAAAACTCTATAATTGTCTTTTTTTTTTTTTTTTTTAGTCCTTTTACAATATAATTAGCGCAGAGGAAAATTTACATCACATGGTGTCATACAATGAAAAAATTAATTCAAAATCTGGTTGATTGCGCGTTTTTAATTTCCTTTCTCTAAATGTAATAACAGCGAAATATTTGTTTATTCTTAAAGTAGCATTTAAATAAATAAATAAATAAAATTGAGTGCTAAATTTCAGTATTATTTATTTTATACTGTAATGAGTCGGATAAAACAAATATATTTTTCCAGAAAAATAAACTTAATACATTACTTGAGTTAAATGTAAACAAGAACGAAAAATCATGTAGTATGCATTGATTATTAACACTTCCCATCTGTGCATATAGGGAATACGCCATTTTATATAGGGAATATTCCACAGTGAACTTGAATAAGAAATTTCTGAAATATTTACCGACGCTGAAGGAGGGTAGATGGACAGTCAGATAGACAGATAAACTAATTCAAATTATATTCCCACTTAAAAATTGTTAGTAGGTGTTAAAAACGTTTAAAGTAAACGAAAATGTAATTCAGCAAATTTCCAATGATAGCCTTTGATGTAACTGAATATTTTTGTGTGGCCCTGTAAATTTTAATGACATTCATACTATATTCTACAGAAAGCATTCATTTATGCATGTGTGTACCATATTTCAATTTAATTACGATTTGTTCAATGTAATTTTACTAAAATAATGCTTGTAGAAATACCTTTCATGAAATGCAATACTTTGGAATACTTTCAGGTGTCCCTGTACACAAACCATCGGTGGTATTTACTCCATTTTCATTAGGAAATATCCGATAGTGAACTTGAATAACGTATTTCAATTTCCTTAAGATTTGTCTAAAGTAAAGGTACTAAATATTATTGATAGAAATAACTCTCATAGAAGGAAATGCTTTGGAATACTTTCGGGTGTCTCTGTACACATAGCAGTTGTGGTATTTACTCCATTTTCAATAGGGAACATTCGATAGTGAACCTGTATCAATTTCAAGAAATTCTGTGGATATTTATGGGAGTTAGAGCGCGGACAAATAGAAAGACAGACGGACAGGCAGACAAATCGAAGTCATCAACATTTTTCAACCTTGTTCGAAAGTGTTAAAAAATGGCTGTATTTAAATAAAATTTATTTAAAAGCTAAAGAGTAGTCGGTCTATTGTTTTAGAAGTTACAAAATTTTGATTAATTAATACCAGGTTATCTAACTAGTGCATGCTCACGAGAACTAGAAAAAATGAAAAACATTATTTTTAATAAATAGAACCAAACTGAATCTGCATCGAAATTGACAATTGAATACTCTAAATTCAATTACAGTGCCAACTGATCGAATTTACAATTTACCAGTAGTTTAAATTATCCAAATCAAATTTCCCTCAATTTGTATTAAATAATCTTTTTAATAAGTTTTGAAAATTCATATTTGAATCGCAATTGGGTAATTTTTTATTTATTTATTTATTTATTATTATTATTATCACAAAAACAAACCACATTTTAATCTCATTTTATAAGTTAGAAACTAGATAATCCATTAAATATAAACCAGAAAGGAAAAGTATTATAATAAACGGCATTGTGCTTTCCAAATGATATTTCAGATGGTTGGTGCTTAATTTAGTAGCAAAAAAAAAATGTGATTGTGGGGGGAAAAAATTTAATGTATGTAATTCTTCCAAGATTCCGTATAAAGTAAAATTACTCCCCGTTAACACATTTCATAACACAATTAAAAAGTAAGAATAAAATGTTTGTATGAAAATAATCTCACACAGAACTCAAATTCTGTCTCTTTATTTACATTTAAAAATATCCGAAATTTCAAAGCGTCGTTTGGTATTTTTATTTTTAGTGCAATACACAGAAAGAAATTTTTCAGGAATTCCAATTATTCGGGATGAAACTTTAAAATAAAAAGAAAAAGAACTCTGTTAATAACGCTCAAGAGGGGATTGCTCAGAGAAAATGCAGTTATCTGCTGAAATGCAGCGCACTTTAAAAACAAAAGAAGAAAAAAAAATGTTGAGTAAGGCTTATTTTTACATTAGAGATATGTAGTTTCATTAAAAGGTAACCACTGTATTTACATAAATTCAGTGAAATTGAAAAAGTGGTTTTAAAAGGATATTTTTAAACTACAAGCCTTAATAAAATGTTTTTACCTATTTATTATTCACAACTTTTTTTATAATTAATTTTGTTTTTAAATCTTTGAAGCATTTTTCAAAACTCTATAATTGTCTTTTTTTTTTTTTTTTTTTTTTTTTTTTTAGTCCTTTTACAATATAATTAGCGCAGAGGAAAATTTACATCACATGGTGTCATACAATGAAAAAATTAATTCAAAATCTGGTTGATTGCGCGTTTTTAATTTCCTTTCTCTAAATGTAATAACAGCGAAATATTTGTTTATTCTTAAAGTAGCATTTAAATAAATAAATAAATAAAATTGAGTGCTAAATTTCAGTATTATTTATTTTATACTGTAATGAGTCGGATAAAACAAATATATTTTTCCAGAAAAATAAACTTAATACATTACTTGAGTTAAATGTAAACAAGAACGAAAAATCATGTAGTATGCATTGATTATTAACACTTCCCATCTGTGCATATAGGGAATACGCCATTTTATATAGGGAATATTCCACAGTGAACTTGAATAAGAAATTTCTGAAATATTTACCGACGCTGAAGGAGGGTAGATGGACAGTCAGATAGACAGATAAACTAATTCAAATTATATTCCCACTTAAAAATTGTTAGTAGGTGTTAAAAACGTTTAAAGTAAACGAAAATGTAATTCAGCAAATTTCCAATGATAGCCTTTGATGTAACTGAATATTTTTGTGTGGCCCTGTAAATTTTAATGACATTCATACTATATTCTACAGAAAGCATTCATTTATGCATGTGTGTACCATATTTCAATTTAATTACGATTTGTTCAATGTAATTTTACTAAAATAATGCTTGTAGAAATACCTTTCATGAAATGCAATACTTTGGAATACTTTCAGGTGTCCCTGTACACAAACCATCGGTGGTATTTACTCCATTTTCATTAGGAAATATCCGATAGTGAACTTGAATAACGTATTTCAATTTCCTTAAGATTTGTCTAAAGTAAAGGTACTAAATATTATTGATAGAAATAACTCTCATAGAAGGAAATGCTTTGGAATACTTTCGGGTGTCTCTGTACACATAGCAGTTGTGGTATTTACTCCATTTTCAATAGGGAACATTCGATAGTGAACCTGTATCAATTTCAAGAAATTCTGTGGATATTTATGGGAGTTAGAGCGCGGACAAATAGAAAGACAGACGGACAGGCAGACAAATCGAAGTCATCAACATTTTTCAACCTTGTTCGAAAGTGTTAAAAAATGGCTGTATTTAAATAAAATTTATTTAAAAGCTAAAGAGTAGTCGGTCTATTGTTTTAGAAGTTACAAAATTTTGATTAATTAATACCAGGTTATCTAACTAGTGCATGCTCACGAGAACTAGAAAAAATGAAAAACATTATTTTTAATAAATAGAACCAAACTGAATCTGCATCGAAATTGACAATTGAATACTCTAAATTCAATTACAGTGCCAACTGATCGAATTTACAATTTACCAGTAGTTTAAATTATCCAAATCAAATTTCCCTCAATTTGTATTAGCTTGTTTATAATTGTTTTTTAATTTGATTTTCTTTGGGGATATTTTCTTTATATTATTATTATTATTTTCTCTTTTAACTTTCATCTTCTCTCTTAGTTATTTTCCTTAACTATTTTTCTTTTTTACTTTTTTTCTAATTACTTTAATTACTTTTTAATTTTACTGTTTACTTCTTGTATCAGCTATTTTCTGACTGAACGATTCTCAATCTCTCCTCTTCTCTTGCTATTGGTATTATTTGCTTTTATTTCCGATATCAAGAATTTTTGTAAGCCAAATCATAACAATTTCCGCTTTTTTTTTTTTCCTTAATTTCATTTTTAATTTTTACCTTACAATTTCTGAACAGAAAAAGGCATCAATAGAATAGAGAATAGTGAGAAAAAACTTTATCTTGTCTGATAAAGTTTGTATTAGAGGTCTGAACAAGCCAAAATTTTGAGACGGGCTCCCGGCCAGTAGGAAGACTTTACTTACCCGGCCTTGCTCGGTATGACAGCTAAAAGTTTCGACCAGGTCCGTCCGGCCCGTTTATTTATTTATTTAATGCATTTCTGTGCAAAATTTTTCAGTATGTACTTTTTAGAGGTTTTATATAGCCAAGAAGAGAATATCCATTACAGAAGCTATTGATATTTTAGAAAACAATCACATATATACAGAAATTACTTATTACAGATGGACAAAAGCTCACATACACATATAAAGTCAAATCAAAAATTTTAATATTCATCAAACAATGCAGGAAATTATTAAAAATGGTTAATACTACTAAAAATCTTCTTTTATTCATTTCCGCTTAGATCCCGTAATATATCCGAATCTTTTTATAGGATCCTGTAAACAAAACATCACTGCTAATCTAACCACTTTCAGAGAAAAAGATGCTTTTGTGCATCTGAAAAATAATGATAATTTCATTACATTTAATGCTCTGGAAAGTAGCGCAAAGAGGAAAAGTGTTTAAAAAATATTCTTCGTAGTCCCTAGACTCTACAGATCATATGACATAAAGTCTCATAGACAGTAATGCATCTAATCTATTTTGTTTGTACATGTGTGCAAAGTGACATACATATACTATTTTGAAGGGGAAACGTGCTATTGTGACTTCAGGTAACATATCAGTTTCGAGACGTTAAAAATACTTTCGGAAATCAGAGCGCGAACAGAACAGGCAATCAAATAATTAAGTCTAAATTATAAACATTTTTAACAAAACGAAGTTTCGTGTGATATACTAACTTATAAAATTATGTAAAATAAATGACTAAAGAAACGTTTTTTTATCTACCTTCCTCGTTAATTAAGAAGGAAATTGGGGAAAAAAATTCTCGGGCTAATACATGGCGTGGAAAAACTTTAATACCGACTCGCCCTGAGTATACACGAAAAAATTAAACCTGAATTCTGAACCCTGCCCAAGGATGAAAAAAAGAAAAAAAAAATTACATGCAGCAGAAATTACATTTGCAACATTTATATGATCCGAGCCCGCCCCAGCCCGATACCAAATTGAAAAAATTCAGCTCGGGCCCGAGCAGACCTCTAGTTTATAAATATATTCATTTATTGCTACGAAACGTTCAGAGTGATGTTGTCGAGAATTTTGTTACTTCCTGGCTTTACACTAATAGAGGCAAGCATTAAAAGAGAGAGAAGCAGATACATAATAATTTACACTTTCAATAAGTTGGCTTCTGAGGGAGCCTATGCAGTTAAAATGAGAGAAAATATCTGTGATTTATTTCAACTTAATTTTGCAGATGGTTGCATAGATGTAGGTCTCTTGGCCTGGGTGCTATGCATGTATAATCTCTTCAATTCACCATTAAGATTCACTAAAAGTACCAAGAGAAAGCAAGAAGTATGATGTTGTGAATTTCTTTCTGTTAAAAGACTGAGACAGTCTAATCGGACTAGAAATATTTTATCGAAATAAATGTCTGTAAAAGCAAGATTAAACAGCTGAACTACTCAATTTCTATACGAAAGTTCTATTTGAAAGTTCTATTATTGATGCGCAGCAAGAACGAATTAGAATGATATACATTCCGCGACAAAAAGATAGGTACAAAGGGTTTTTTCTTTGATTTTTCATAAAATAACATTATCTAAATTGTGCTTATCATTTATTATTATCATAAAAATAACACTATTCCCGGACTCATTTTTGTTTTAAGACTAATTTAGAAAAATTGTAAGACAAAATTTTTTTTAATTTAAGACTACACACCGCGACAAAAAAATAGAAACAAAGAGTTCTTTTTTTTTTTTAATATGATTATTTTGAATATGCATATTTTGAATATGATTCAACTATTTAATATGTTTTTGATATGATAATACTTTGTTATGATACTAAATGATCAGCACAATTTAGATAATGTTATTTTATGAAAAAAATTTAAACAACCCTTTGTTCCTATCTTTTTCTCGCGGAGTGTAGTCTTAAATTAGAAAAATTTTAGTCTTAAAATTTTTCTAAATGAGTCTTAAAACAAAAATGAATCCGGGAATAGTGTTATTTTTATGATAATAATAAATGATAAGCACAATTTAGATAATGTTATTTTATGAAAAATCAAACAAAAAACCCTTTGTACCTATCTTTTTGTCGCGGGGTGTATGTTACATTAAATTAGAAAATACAATAATGGATTTAAGAGAAGGAGTTAAATTATTGTTTTCTTTTCCTAAAATTAAACTTTGAAAATTGTATTAGACAATGCTAAACCTATTAAAATAAGGCTAAAAGTTGCTAACATAAATATCTAGATATATACTAATGTTCGTCAACAGCTGGCATATTTCACAGAGCAGCAGAAATATATTTTTAATTTAAGTTTAAAAATACACATCAAAACATTAGTTTTTTATATTTTTGTTGTATGTGTGTGTGTGTGTGTGTGTGTGTGTGTGTATGTATGTATGCGTGCTGAGGGGTATTGTTTTAGTTACACTAATTCTATGATGACCAGAAGATTATATATATGTATATAATTGCATTATTAATTGATAATTAGGTTATATCAGCAGTTTAAAGCAAAGTATTCCTGCAAGTTACATTTTGACTTTTACAACGTATCATGGCACAAAATGATGAACATCAATTGTTATTTAATTTATATATTTAACTATCTATTATTTTTAGCTCCGATTGGTTTATTTTAGGATGATTTTTATCTTACTTATTTTCTAATTACAGTCGACACCGGTTATAACGTACTGTCAGGGGACCAGAAAATATGGTACGTTATAACCGAAGTACGTTATAAGCAATATTTCCAATAAAATTTTGTGCCTAACGAAAGAATAAGGTGCATAATTGCACTCGCAATAATAGAGATTTTAAATAGAAGTTCATGAGTTTCTCAAAATAAAATAAGAAAAAAGAAAAAAACATTTTACTACTTACATGTTTATTTGGAAAAATAATCTATTATTTTTCGTTGTTTTCTTTGATTAGATGACACAGTAAAAATTACATATTCAATATTTATAATGGAACTTCGCACAGTCTTTGAATAGTCAGTATGGAATTCAACGAACCGCGATAATGTTTTTATGGTACTCAATGCTTCAGATACTTTTGGCACCTCCTCATTTGGCACCTCCATCCAAGAAAATATACCGATTTCCAAACCAGAAATGCAAGGTTGACATACAATTTTGGCTTTTTGTTCCAGTCTAAAAAGTATATTATAACCAGATTAAGGCTTTTGCATAGTCCGTTACAGCCGAAGATGTAAACCATTACACTATATAAGGTTTCATTCGGGACCAAGCATCTGAGTACGTTATAAGCGAAAGTACGCTATATCCCAGGTACGTTATAACCGGTGTCGACTGTAATTTAAAATGCATTAAAGTTCATATTCCCCCTATTTTCGCAACCGGAATAAAACATGCTCAAGATCGATATCTATATTTTGAAATTTAAATTCTAAATTTGATATACATATTTCCTTTTAAGGTAAAAAAAAATCGTGTGGTTTCAAATAAGTTTGCATAGATCAAATCAAAAGTACTATTTTTTCTCTTTTGTGTGAATTAAAGAAAAGTACTTCTACAATTCGATTTATTTATTTTTTTATTTATTCTTTCTGTTTTTATTGATGTAAGTAAAAACATTTTTTTTTTTTTTTTTTTTTTTTTTTTAATTATTATTCAAGGGCCGGAAATCTGAATGTCTATATTATTTTAACTCAAAAATTATTTGTTATTGTTAGTAATTCAACAATGGTTGAGGTTTAGTTTTCGATTTATAATTACAATAATTGAAATAATTCTAATTGTTTAAATATTGCAACAATACATGATTCTGTAACTACCAAAAATGTTCACTCTACTACAAAATACCTTTAATTTTTTAATAAAGTAAAAAGCTGTGTTTAGTAAATATGAAATATTTAAACAACATCAAAAACAATATGAATAGTATATCAGATATAGAGAAAGCAATAAGAAATGGAAAACTAAAGACTGAAGAACTCCAAAACCTTTTGAGAACTTTACAAAACTTTAAAAAGAAAAAAATTAGAACGTTGGAAACTTTCAAACAGCATCAAAAAAATCATGTTCTTCCACGAGTCAACAAATTTCTTCCACCAAAAGTTAAACGAATTTACAATTTTGAGAAATTTAAAAATATTGGAAATGAAGTAAATAAACAAAGACCTCAAAACAAATTTACAAAGCAAGACTATCAAATTTTAAAACAAATGAAAATAAATCAGTTAAATCCAAACGAACAAAAATCGATTCAAGCACATTCCAAAATAATCCAAATTTTAAAAGGAAAAGAAATTTTTGATAAAAATATTTCTTCTAGAACTGCAAATTCTGCAAATACAATTTCATCTAGAAATGCAAATTCTTCACATCAAATATTAAAAAATGGCAAAGTCAACAGAGTCAGTATTACAGAGCAAATACGTGGAACACCAAAGCTCTCATTTACGACAACAATCATAACCACCGCAGATACGGATTATTCTGACATATTTTCACAGCAATTTCAGTTAAAAAGCAATAATCTGAAAAATAATAAATTTCAGCCGCTGAACAGTCGTAGGACTTATAGTAATATTTCTACCATGTTACTCTTTTCATCTGTTATTGTTTTATCAGTTATTTTAATGTTCGTGGCAATACGATTTGTAAAGAAAAAGATGAATCATAAAACACCAAATGCAAAAAAACAGAGGAAGAAAGCAAATAAGAACGAAGAATATCATTTAGTAGAAAGTAGAAGTAGTTCATCCGAAACTGAAATTCCAAATCAAAAGTATGATGCAAATGACATCGAATTCGGATCAGTTGCAGAAAAAGACAAAGATGCCGTCCAGGTTCCAAATACTAAGAAACTTTCAACATCAAAAATAAAGAAATGTGACAATTATATAAAAGAATCGCCTTTATTTATTTCTAATAATAAAGCCAATAATTTCAGATTTTTGACTCCAAAAAATACTCCCAAGACTAAATATCCTTTAAGTGCTGATGAAACTTCAAGCAGTTTACATATTTCCTCTCCATCAATGAAACATGCAAGCATCCAGTACTCAAACGGTAGTGAATATCTAAACTACGCAGAATCGAATAATAGTTCTGTAAAAGTACTTTCTCAAAGTCTTATAAAATTTTCAAGCAGCTCGGACGAGTTGAAGTCTGATGTTCAGACACATCCACATAATACGAGAAAACATGAATTGAGAAGTAGCTTTGATAAAGACGTTTGGCAGAATTCCAGAACTTACTTGGAAACAGACAAAAAACAGAAAAAATTTAATCCAAGAAATATTGTAAATTCAAAAGTATCTGGTAAAATGTGTATAGACAAAACACAAAGCAAAAATATAAATTGTGAAAACACTCGAGGATATACAACTTCACTTCAAATCAGCACGAATCCGTCGTCTGCTGTAATAAATATTTCAGATTCAGATTCTGACTCTGGAAATTCTTATAGCAGTGCATCAAACGTATTCCATCCTAATGTATATGAAACAAAAGAAAATGAAGCCTCTGACCGAAGACCAAGTGACAGTTTGGAATTGTTGTATTATTACAGTTCTCCGGAATTTCTGACAAATGTCAAATTCATTAGTGATGCAAAAGATAATCACAAATGACTTTGTTAAAATATATGTATGGATCTAGTCATTATATTGTAGATTATTTGAGAGATTCTCAAAAGAAATCTAAAGAAGAGCTGGCATCAATCAATGCTCTCATTTGCATCCATACAGAATTCCAACCTATTACACACGTGGAACATCGATTTAAACTATTTACCAAAGTTTAAAATTGAAAAAAATTTACACTCGATGACGGAATATTTTGCTCTATTAGAATATATAAATTGTTAATTGCCATGAATCTACGTCAGTTAAAAAATTGAAATTCAAGGCATTAATATAAAGCTTACCTAATTATTACAAATCGATTGAAGTACCGTTTACTAATATAAAATCAACATAACCGAAAAGTAATTAACATTGCATTTGTCGAAAAATTCCCATGAGCATTTAATTCGATATCTGGCTATGAAATACTAATGGTAATATGAAATACTATGGTTTCTGCGGGCTTCATTAAAAAATCCCTTAAACAGAAAAAGGTAGATTTAAATTTAAAAAAAAAAAAAAAAAAAAGAAGAAGAAGAAGAAGGAAAAACTAGATGTACTAAACAGATTCCATAAAAACTGTTTTAGAAATCAAGCTTCCTAGAGGAAGGATCTTTAAATTACATAATTATCAAGATGGATTCCATAAACTACTTATAACTAAAAGCCATGTATCACATGCAAATATTTGTAAAAATTTTGCAGTTAGTATATTTATCTGAGTTTGAAATAAATAAAACAAATGGACTCACAGTTATTTGTTTCATTTTTATATTATTATTATTATTATCATTATTATTATTATTATTATTATCATTATTATTTTCACTATTACTATTATTATTATTATTATATTATTTTAAGATCATAATGGCTTTAAAAATCGTTATTATTTAAAATTAAGAAAACTGAAATCAAAATTAATATACTCGTTATCTTTTGAGCATTTTAAAATAAACTGAGGATGTTACAAAAAAAAAAAAAAAAAAAAAAAAAGAAAAAGAAAAGAGATTTAGGAATTTTATTATTGTTTCTTCAGTAACATACCTAAATCTAGAACGTACATGAAAAATTTTACGAAAATTTGATAGTTTTTCATCTTATGTAAAGTAAAGAATAAAATTCTTCAAATTGCTTTAAATCAAAAATTAATTAATATTTTTCCATAAAATTTCGAAATTTTGAACTACAGATGGAGATTTAAAAAACAAATCACATAAAAATTCCATATTTATATAATGCTTAATAAATATACTATTGTGATCTTAGATAAGTTACGCTGACCTTCTAAATTGAAATAATGTAATTTTATTAAAACGTAAGTTTCACAACAGACCGTAATCTAATCGAAAATTTTTGTGCTTTTATATGAATAAATGATAATATTTTTTTAGACGCTGTTTGTGATAGGAAACGACTGTAATGTATTTGCGAACTGAATATAATTTCTCATGTATGTGAAATGTTATATAACGATATAAATTTTCACTTCATAGAATTACTGATGCTCGTGTACCGCAATGTAATCGTATTTTTTTATGTGTGTCTGAAATCTGAACGTTAAACGCTGCCTGTAACAACTATTATACTGATTCCACATTAACTTATTTTATGGCGATGGAAGTACATTTACGAAATGTAGAACAAGCACATGCTGGCAAATCAAGATTATAAATGTTTTTCAGTTTTGTTAGAAAAATATTAGAAATGCTTAAAGAATCTCAAACAGAATAAAAATACGATTTCATTTACAGTTTAAGTTATTGACGAAACATCAATGGAAGCCTTTCTATTGAAACTCAATGAAATTTTTGTATCTATATGTGTACTGTGACAGCGGCCAAAAAACCACCTGAATGACTTGCAAATTAATAGACGTGTTCATGACATCATGAGCCCTTCAAAATTAGCTGTATATTCTTGAATGCGTATTTTGTTTGTGATTCGTGTACAGGGACACACCAAAGTTTTTTATTGTTGTTGTTGTTCCTTTTCTTTTTCTTTCTTTCTTTTTTTTTTTTTTGTGTGTGTGTGTGTGTGTGTGTGTGTGTGTGTGTGTGTGTGTTGTTGTTGTTTATGGTTCATTTACAGGGACACGTGAAAGTATTTTTATTATTACAGCCTTTGGATAGAATTCTTCTTAAATGTATTTACAAGTTGTTACAGGTATTCAACATAATTAATATACATTTTAAACAAGTCCTTCCGGCTTATTCGGAAGGGTAGGTTGATTTCTTTTTTCTTATCAAACAGCCGTCATTTTGTTTCAAAATGGCGGCTACAAATTATAAACGAATTAGTAGAAATATTGATGCAGGCTATCTACATATGGAGTTTTAAGCAAATTGGTTCATAAATACCTTTTTATGTGAATTTAAACTTTTCAAGTGGCCGGCGCTTGGAAACAAGATGGTGGGCCAAGTTGACAAATATATCAAATGCATTTGTGAGATAAGACTACTGTACAAATATAGTTGGAATTAATTCAGAATCTCAGAAGTCATCGTGTTGAAAAATTAAGTGGCTACCACTTGGATCAAAATGGCAGAGAAAGGTGCTCAGTGAACTAATTAATATAAAATATTGTTGCAAATTTGAAAATAATTCTTTTTTTTTTGGTAGAAATTCTTTCAAAGAGGCTTAGTAAGTTGATTAAATGTTAATTTCTTGCATTTCTAGTTTGCTTTAACGTTAAAATAGCCTAATTTCTCCTTAAAAACGCATTAAAAGCTCCAATGTGGCAGGTAATGGATTTGGCGCCAAATTTGGCGACTTTTCCACTTGGCGACTTTTTTGGCGAGAAAATCCATAGTTCATTAATAAATTTCATTGAGACACTTATATAGTCTACGTTTTCATCAAAATTCAAACAAATTCGGAATACGCTTTTTACAATTTGAAATTGAAATTTCCAAGTGGTCTCCACTTGAAAACAAAATGGTGGAGCAACTTGGTTAAGAAACTCATCCAAGTTATTCATAACACAAGTTAAGACGCTGTCCAAATTTGGTTCGATTTGGAGTATTATTTCGGAAGTTATGGTGATTTTAAATTTTCAAATGGTAGCCTGATTTCAAGTGGCCCCGCTTAACTTAACATATCCGCCACTTTATTAAAAATGGTGGATACGTTCATTAATAAACTTCATTGAGACACTTATATAGTCTATGTATACATCAAAATTTAAACAAATTCAGAATACGCTTTTTACAGTTTGAATTTGAAAATATCAAGTGGTCTCCACTAGAAAACAAAATGGTGGAGCAACTTGGTTAAGAAACTCATCTAAGGTATCCATAGCACAAGTTATGACGCTGTCCAAATTTCGTTCCATTTGGAGTATTATTTCGGAAGTTACCGTGATTTAAAATTTTCAAGTGGTAGCCTGATTTCAAGTGGCCCCACTTAAGATATCCGCCACTTTATTAAAAATGGCAGATAAATTTCATTAATAAAGTTCATTGAGACCCTTATGTAGTCTAGATTTACATAAAAATTCAAGCAAATCTTGCTTTCAATACGCTTTTTACATTGTGGGTTAGAAGTAGTTTATTCAAGTGGCGGCCACTTGAAAACAAAAAGTCGGAGCAACTTGGTTAACGAACTCATCCAAGATATTTATAAGATCAGTTCACTGTCCAAATTTCGGGAGTTATCGTGATGACAAAATTTTCATTATAGATAGATAGACAGATAGATAAACGAAGTGATTGCAATAGGTCGATTTCTAAAGAAATCAACCTAAAAAGCTTAAAACCCTGTTTTCTGTAGAAAAGGGTGTACATAGACTACTAAATATATAGATGAAATTAATTGCTTATGATTTTATAACCCAAATGATTTTTAATAGAAACAGTCTAAAACTGCACGTGCAGAAGATTACGTATTTTGTTTAATTCCCACCGCCTTTCATATTCTTACTTTCTCTTACCCATAGGGTCGAGAAAGTATTGTTTTAGGGTCAAATTTCAGAACGTGAGTTTTTGTTATATTTACATGTTCTGACTCTGAGGTCCCCTGAATACGAAAGTCATGTTTTTAGCGAATGGTCTGTGTGTCTGTCTGTGTGTCTGTTATCAGCATATCTCAAGAACAAATAGCAGCAGAAATTTCAAACTAATGTGTATTCTAAATGTGTATCCTATAGGTTTGCTACAGTAAGCTTTTCGTTGAGAGGAAGAAAATGGTTCGTGTACAGGGACACTCAAAAGTATTCAAATACATTACGTCTATGGGGGAAATTGCAGGTAAGTAGAGTTTAACATCTATAGACTACACTAAACAAAATGAAACGAATATATATTTTTTGTAATAGAGATAGTCAATTGAGAAAAAAAAAAATTGTGTATGTAGGAGCCTCGGCTCCCCCCTGGGGGGTGGGGAGAGGGAGAAGTCCCCCCTCGAGGGAAGTAAATTTTCATGATGGGTATCTTTCAGAAGAGCTCGCCAATACCTTTAAAACGAATGGTTGAACCATCGATCTGCAATAATTTAAAATAAAGTTATCGATTTTTTTCATTTTTAACATTTTTTTTTTTTTTTTTAATGTAATATTGAGAGTAAATTCAACTTTTTTTTAATATATATTTAGAGTTATACTACTTCTCTAATATGGAAATCGTCTGCATTATCATAAAAGATAATTTTTTTAAATAATAATTTTAATAAATTATTTTTAAAAAACAAAATTATTTTTTAATAACCGAATTAAATTCTATATAAATGTAGGTGCATTAATGAAACGGGGGGTAGAGGGGGCGGCAGCCCCTCTCACACAGAAATAATTATCATATAAAACTCTTCCGAAGCCTAATTTGAATTATTTAACGCAGGTTTACATAACAGTACTCGTTATCTTACCTCTTAATCTGCAACCTGTATTTATAGTATTAAATTTCAGGGTAAGAGAAAGTCGTGTGAGGGACACACCAGATTATTTTTTATTGTTTGCTATTGAAATGTCTCCAGGAACTTTGAATGTTTTAACTCATTGTGTTTGTTTTTGATGCTTTAATACTTTGTTTCACGTGAGATAATCTGTTTCACAAATTTTCAACATCGTCTAAATTGCAACTTTTTTTTACTAAGGTTCAAATCCAATGTTTTTTCTTTGACCCTTCATTATTTTTTACTTTTTTGCGTTTTCTAAGTCAAATAGGGTAGAGAAAATGTTGTTTATGTGTCGAATTTCCGATGTATTTACACGCTTTAAGGTCCCCTTAGTCGGAAAATAAATTTTCCGCGATGTTCTCTCCGTGTGTGTATGAGAGACGAGGTTATTGTCAGTATAACTCAAAACTAATATTAGTAGGAAGTCTTGACTCGACACTGTACATTTTTATTACATGGGAATGCTACTTGAAAATTTTTATTGAAATTGGGCGAATAGTTCCTGTAGAGGGCTATATAAAAGTACTCAAAATACAATACTTTATGAAGAGAATTCCCTGTTGATACATTGTTTGACTGCACCCAATAAAATTTACTTATATATTTTTTTTACATGCATAAAAGCGTGTTTCATATAGAATGTGGTGTGGAAACCTTTTGTAGTTCATGTACATACAAAAGAATTCTGATATGTTAGAGCTATAACTGGAAATGGCTTGAAATGTATTTCAGGTTATGATAAGATTTTTTTTTTTCCTGAGCTAAATTTAAATACAGTTTTTGGTTGTTTCGGATTCAGTTTATAGACAATATACATTACTATTCAAAATTACTCGAATAAATTTCACTGAGTACTGCAGCTGAAAGTTCTCCGAAAACTTACTTTAAAAAAAATAAATAAATAAATAAAAGCCTTAAATGTTTCATCAATGCAGATGCAATATTCAAATGGTGGTTTGGAGGGGTGGCAGGACCCTCACACAGAGATGCGAGTCAAATAAAACTGCTTTTAAAACTATTTTGAGCCGTTTTTAACACAGGTAGGAAATATTCAAGCGTAATATACCACTTTCATTTCACTTTAAACTATAATAATATGTCTGGTATAAAAGAAAGTTGTGTATGTGTGTCCCATTACTGGTTGAAAAAAAAATAAAAAAATAAAAAATCTGGAGTGACTCCACTCGACTTTCCGAACATTGTGTAATTAACAGTTTTGTAGATAAAGTAAAGAAAGAGGAGTTGTTAAACAAACAAAAGAGAGAAAACCATAATAGAGTGTTTGAGTATTTTTCTCAACATATTGCACAATGTTTTATTGAACGCTACTGAACTTTGAGCCCATAGATGATAAAGAATTTATCGTTGTGTCCCTGTTAAAACCTATAAATGCTATTCACCAAAATGCTCATAGTTAGTGCAACAGTGATTTATAATATTCATATAAATTTTCAGCTCAACTGAATAACGCGTTTAGATGCTATCGCACTTTTAAAAATTGGGTCCCATAGGCCATAATAATAAAGAATTTTTCCTGGTGTCCCTGTGAGAAAACTATAAGTGCTAGATTCACTAAAATCAGTAAGGTTCGTACTATGGTGACTTACAATATACGTACCAACTTTCAGCTTATTCGAACAAAGCGTTTAGACGCTAGCGGGTTCACTCACACACATATACATACACACATCATCGTAAAAATAGTGAAAACGGACTCTGTGGACCTTGAAACGTATAGAAACATCAATATCTCAAATTCGGATTTTTGACATGATTACAATACTTTCCTCACTATAGTATTCGGAAAGTAAAAAAAAAAAAAAAGAAATTGTGCAAACAGAAAATGTTCCTTATATTTTAGCGCAATTGTTCTATTAAAAGAAAAATGTATTAATTTATCTATAATAGAAGTGATGAGCAATAATAAAAGCCAACGATAAAAACACTAATGGATAAATAGGGAACATTCAGGAAAATTTTATAGACGATCAGCTGTCGATATAACTCTGTTATCACAAATTTGCGATAACAAAATACTTTTTTTCCCTTTCATTTTTTGCTCAGAAGCAACAGCTGTTTCTGTTTCCGCTAACATTTGTTTTTTCAAAAAATCTAATTGTTTTTTCCATAAAATAAATCCGTAAAATAAGAAGACATAAAATTATTATTAAAAATGAGAATATTTGTAGCCTTTTCTTTGATTGTCACTGCAATTGCAGGTAGGTGTATCTATTTCATTATTTACTTATACAATTTACTTTCTGTTTAAAACGTTTCTTTTATAAAAGATTAAAACTTGATTCTTATGTGGAGAACAGAAGCAATCAAAAAACATTTTAGAATACAAAAATACTTAAAATCTATTTAAGCGTGATGTTTTCACCACTTTTCAACAAATTTTCAGAAATGTTTTTTAACAAAATTTTCAAGGAAAGGTTTTAAGACCTCGGTTTCTCTGTCTGTTCGTCTGCTCCTGCTCTAATTTCTGTACTTATCTCTAGAATTTTTTAAAGCTTATCGAACTTATCTTTTGAATTTTTTTAAACTTATCTTGTTCGTGTTCACTGCAGCCTGTTCCCCATTAAAATTAGTGTACACGACTAGTTTGTGTACAGGACACCCAAAAGGATTATAATTACGCTCAATGCACCGAGAAAAAATTTTGTAAGTGACACCTAAAATCTAGATTGTGGCTCTAGTAAAAATAGTTTCATGTCATCCTTATAAATTCTAGTTCCTTTTGAAAGCGAATTCTAGAAACTCCTATTAAAATTCTAGAGCGTTTGCCTATATTATCGCGATCAAACTTATTTGAAAATATCTGCAAATAAATGTGAGCACAAGTGGGGAGTTTTAGCAACTATAATCTTGGTATCTGACCCAACTCTAGAAAATTAAGCGAGAATTTCTCGCAGTACAAAGAATTCAGAATATTGTTTCACCATATAAAAATGTGTAGACTAGAAATTCTCGATCATTTCGTCTATCCAGCTTATTGGCGTGTATTATACGCATAGTTCAGAAATCTATATTTCTAGTTTAGGGATTTAGAAACTGACCACTTATTCATTCTAGATGAAAGCGGTATATTATTTTCCTCAATGTGAGAGGTGACGAATACAATACTTCTATTATCTATTGTAATCGGGTTATGAAAGTAAAAAACGAAAAAAAAAAAAAAAAAAAAAACCAAAGCAGTGTTTGGGGACTTCCGATAGAAGTGAAAACTATAAGTAACTTGTGAATTGTATCGTCGAGCTATTAGATTATTATTTTCGAATTATTTTTGGTTTGCAAAGAAATTTTTATGATCTGTACTATATGATTCGGCACAATATTTGTAGCTACCCAAATTAAATGAACTAAGCCTTATATTAGGTAAAAATATTGATTACTTATGAAATTATTTTAATTAGTAGCTGAGATACAAAAGAAAACCGATTCAGGACACCTCAAAACGTGTAAATCAGCTGAAATCTCGAACTCCACTTTCGATAATGCAAAAGTACTTTAAAATATCTTTCGAATGATGCATTAAAAATAATTTAATCTTAATTAGAATTTGAAATATGCGTATTAGAATAAAATTTAATTTCCAAATAAAATGTAATTTTTTTCCAAAATCGATGAAATTTGAACTGCAACTATACCCTGTGCTATTAATGGCGTACAGAAAGTTTGGAAGAATTTAGAAGAAAATTGAAGCATTTTGAAATTTGCAATTTTTATTTCTAGTACAAAAACCACGTGATGTCAATTGGTAAAAAATATGTTTCTTCTCATGGAAAGCCTTCGCTGACGATGACGCGAGTTTCATGATTTTTGTTCACCCAAAAGCGCTCAACGCGCCTAAAGAAGTTTCACTTAAAAAAAAAAATCGTTTTTATTTGACTTATTTTCTCTAAAAGAAATAGTCCTCACGTCCTAATCATGCATATTAGATAGTTGAAACTGGTAAAAGCTAATTTTTCATAAAGATTATAAAGTACCAGTATTTTTATCCAGATTTAAAAACGAATTTATGCCATATTTAATCTAAATCGGTTAAAATTTGAACAAGAAATGAAAATCATGCGTTTTCATAGATTATAAACACCTTCGAATTGCACTTACTCTTTATATTGTTTAACTTTTAAATGTATTTTAACTTTATAATGACGTCTTAAAATTTAATTGTCATGTTTCATGCACGGAAAAAACTTGCAAAAAATATCTTAATGGCTTTAATTGTGAAGAAAAACTATAGGACAGATTACTTTTGTGTAATCCTGTATTTAAAAAAAAAAAAAAAATGGATAGACAAAAGAACAGTAAGGGCTACATTTTTTTTTTTTTTTTTTTTTTTTTTTTAACTACGACGAAAGGAATGTTATAAGAGCATCTTTATATATTTATTTCTAAATAAGCAACATTAAAAAGGTTACAGTTGGGCAGCCCTGTAAATCGTCTGAAACTTATTTACGCACTACATAATGCATTAAAAATTCCTCATATTACTAAAAATGTATAGTGAGCAAATTTTCATTTATATAGCATAGTGAATATGAATAACTTTGGGGTGTCATGTAAACCAATAAAATACGCTAATATGTCTTTACTGTTACAGTAGGATGACCCTATGTCCGCAAAATTAGAAGATAATTTATAATTTGAAATCTTTTAAATTTTGAGAAATTGTAACAAGAAATTTTTTATCGTATTGATTGTCTTTTCAGTACTCATTTATTTAACATAAACCTAAACTACCTTCGTAAATGAATAATTATAACATTTTAATACTAATATATTAAAATGGTACTATAACATGTTCATTATATTCTACAAGGGAAAAAAGTTTCATGCATCTCAATGATGTATATTAATTTCCTTGTGTTTTGTGCAGTATAATGAAATTAAAATACGCTTCAAACAAATATTTATCATAGACCGTACTGCATTGGAAACTTTTTGTGAATCCCTGTATACTGAGGTAACCAAATATCCTCATTTCTTGGGTACAATAACAAACTAACAGACTAACACACTGACACCCTACCCATTTTGTGATTTCGAATTCCTCACCCCTCAAAACGTGTAAAAAACTCAAAAAATCGAATTCGAAAATTTTCCCGATTACCTAAGTTCCCCATGCCTATAGCATGATCGGGAACTTATAAAAGGGGACCAGTAAAAAATTAAAGAAAAAAATGTTTTCTATCACCCAGTAAAAACTAGTATGTTATGGCCACCACAAGACTTTCTTCTATATTTTCCAATGCAAATTCACTCAGTAACAATATTTAAAAAAAAAAAAAAAAAAAAAAAAAAAAATTACGATTTTTTTTCCGTTTTTTTTTTTTTTTTTTTTTTTGGTTAAAAGTAAAAAAAAAAAATCGATAACTTTGTTTTAAATTATCACATATTTATAGTTCAACCATTCGTTTTAAAGGTATTGACGAGACCTTTCGAAAGATACCCATCTTGAAAATTTACTCCCCTCGAGGGGGAACTTCTCCCCCCCCAGAGGGGGTGGCGAGGCTCCAACACATACAAAAAAGGTTTTCCAGTTGACTGTCTCTATTATAAATAATTCTTGTAAATTTCATAATGATTACTAAAATATAATTCTGTCTATGCACATTTATACAAAATTTTGTCCTATATCAGCATTTTAAACGTTTAGAAAAAGCAGGATGGCAACGCAACCTGTAAGACAATTTTTACCAAAAGTTGATAGGCACTCATTTATGTCAAGGTGAAACTACATACCGATTTGTATGAAATTATGTGCAGTAGTTCCTGAGATACAGTTGCCACAAAATTTTGTCACACACACACAGACAGACAGACAGACATTTTCTAAAAATGGTCAAATCGTGTTCTACAGCTCTCAAAACGTGTAAATCCATCAAAAACCCGAGGTCGAAAATTTTTACGAATCCAACACTTTCTTCTATTGAATATAGAAGAAAGTAAAAATAATGTTTGATATGCATTGTAGAAGTGTCGTGTTATTATGATGCTCCTTTTAATTATCTCTATTCATTTGTATGGGAATATTCAAAGAGATGAAAGGTCTTTTATTCTTAAAATTGAAATTTTTTTCGTATATTTTTGTTTAGAATATGCAGGGTTTTCAAACCAATGAAAGGCCCTTTTTTTTTTTTTTTTTTTTTAAAACTTGGCGCATTGCAGTAGAAACAACATACTGCAATAAGAATATAAAAACATTCAATATCTAATGAAATATGAACATTTTTACTACATCATTTTAATGTGCAAGAGTTAACACAATTTCATTTGCATGATATATTAGTCAAATGTATCGAGCTATTTATATGAAAAACACAAGCAATTACAGCGAAAATTCAAAAGTTGTCGTCGACAGAATGAATTTAATTTCAGTTTTTCTCAAATTAAAAATAAATAAATAAATATCGGGAATTTTATAATTATTTATTTAAAATCAACCTATATTATATTACCATATTAAAATAAATATTTGAATAAAACGCCTTACAGTATTGCTTTCTTTTTCAGAACTGAAGCTCTGTTCGTTCTAATGATGATAACCTTTTGAATTTTAACAGTATTTGTTTGAGATTATCCTATAAGTAGCATTTAACTAATAAATTATGCAAATGAATTTTATTAACGCTTGCGCATGCGCTGTTAAAAATTAGTTCGTAAAAATATTTCCTATTTCATCAGATATTTAATATTTTTATATTCTGACTGCAGTATGTCGTTTCTTCTGCAGTATGTCAAGTTTTTACAAAAGTGACATTGCATTAGTTTGAAAACCTTGCATCATATTATAAACAAGCGATGCATGAAAAAAAAAGTTCCATTTTAAGGGGTGGGGGGCGTATATCTCCATGAATATTGTGCTGTTCTCTTCTCCTACAATTAAATACAGTTAATTAAAAAAAGAAAGAAGAAGAAAATCATATTAATATGATACCCCGACAACGCACTTTAATCCATTTTTCGCTGGTGTTGCATTCACGCAACACCAGATGTAATTGCGTTTAACAGTTATCTAAAAAAGGTATTTTATATTAAGTATTGTTTTTAAGTAAGGAAAGGATAGATGTTTATTTTATTACAAAAAAAAAATTGACCTGAAAAGTAATTTTATATTTAAAAATAAATTTCAAACTTGAAGCCCTAATCAATCCAAAACTTTTGAAAATCTTCGTATTTCAATAAGTTTACATAACTTGTAAAAAAAAAAAAAAAAAAAAAAAAAAAAAAATGTTTCAGAATAAAATAATTACTTTTGAAAGCATTTGTAGTTTTTGCTGTTTTATGCTTCTTCAAGGAAATTTCCGTAAACATTTATTTGTATTCATTCTATGCTCTTATTCCACTTACGTTGTACAAATACAACACCCTGTATTTAGTAAGATAAGACTAATTTTAATAATTTTATTTTAAATTATTGTTATATATGATCAAAATAATGAGTGTAACTGTTTGTATTTAGAAAAAAAATCATCATTTCTAGTTTTGGTGGTTAA
This sequence comes from Salticus scenicus, assembly GCA_963930645.1. NCBI lineage: Eukaryota > Metazoa > Arthropoda > Arachnida > Araneae > Salticidae > Salticus > Salticus scenicus. Next base: position 16,445,733 of record OZ005654.1, on the reverse strand, counting down.
TGGGTTAAACATTACTTTTTACAGGGTGATCTTAAACATTTTGCTTTTTCTTTAATTTTTTACTAGTCCCTTTTTTGCTTTAGGAACAAGCCTTTTGCTGAAATATCAGGTATTGCATGTTCTTTATACCCCTAAAGTTCCAAGCTAATTTGTCTGTTACTTTTTGAGATATTCGAAAAAACTTCTGAAGTCGTATGCTTTTTGTCGTCGATGGAAAGGTAGTGTACATGAAAAATAAAATATATTGCCATGATAAAAATTTATATTTGGTTCGACTTTAATTATGAAAAATGTGCTATGAATCCTACATTTAAGTACCGATTTTTCTTCTACATAAATAATGATTTAAATGTAATTTTTTAACGAAAACTTTAATATAAAAACTACATTTTTTATAAACATTAAAGTGTTATTTCATGTAGTTTTAATGCGAATGCTATTATATTAAATAAACTGTATTTGTACCGTTTACATGAGAGACATATGAAAAAATCCCCTTACTACGTTTCAAAATTCACTAATTGTTGATAGCTCTCTTTATTGACTATCAAATTGTAAAATTAGAAAATGCTATCGTTTGTGAATGCATAGTTAAAAGTTACTTATTAACAAAAAAAAAAAATAATAATAATAAAATAAAAAGAAACTCTGCAGTTTCGGCGGCGGTGAGTGAAGCGGGCCCTTAAGTTGAGTTTCCGACCATTGGCAACCATAATCTACAATTTTTCGCCAGATTTGGTCGGGAAATTCGACACCAAGAATAAAGTCTGAGTTAGTAACAAATTTTGGGACTTCGCGATAGGTAACGTGCGACTTGGTCACTAACAACCAAATCTGGCTAAAAACGGTACTTCAGGGCTACAGAAGCAGTAAGCCCTTTCTCAACTTTAACGGTGTTAATTGTATCAGAGTTAATCATTATAATGTATCATTTCTAGCCAATAATTTTCATGAAATACAGAGGCTGTTCGCACATTTTTTAGACGATTTTGATGGAGTGTACTGAAACAATTTCACTCATATTTCGTGTTTTATTTGTTCAGTTTGATAGCCCTTGTTCTTAACTATCATTCTACATCGTAATTTCTATGATAATAATGCTTTTTATAATATCGGAAGAGGTATATTTTTCTGCTCCTCTTGAACGGCTTTCCAAAGTCCACAAAGCGTTGTAGGTCGGCGTTTGGATAATGCAGATTTTAACCCTTTCAGGGGCACTAAGTAAAAATGATTGAATTTCCTTTTAAATATATATATATCATAAAGTAAACATCCCCTACAAGTCATATTTGATGAAGAAAAAAATTCAGCATGTGTTGATTTTTTTGTGGGTGGTGGCTAGACGTTCTAGCCGCTGCGCACATACGTCATGTACCTTAATTTTTGAACGGAAATAAATATTTATATATTTAAGGAATAAAAATTGAAACTATGCCTTGAAAATGTAATTATAATAATACAATGTAACAATAATTAATTATTACTTAAATTATAATGCTTCTTTATCCTTTTTTAATGATTTATTATACATATATACACAGATATATGGGCTGTTTAAAATTTGTTTAGAAACCTTTATGCATTAGTAATAAGAAAAAATTATTCACTATTTAAGGAATAAAAGTTATAGTAATTCAATTATATCTATAGCTGGGCAAGCGTTTTATTCCCATAAGAAGATTTATAGCAATAAATCTTAAAACTTCTTCTATATCTATTGGAGTAAAAGATTTTCCTAACTGGGTAGCATACAAGTTTGTTTGAAAAACTAAATCTTCCCAAAATGTCATTGCCATAAACATAAAAAATATTCCAAGTGGTGTTGTATTATCAATATCAAGGACCTCAGGTGCAGGACCACTTTCTTCCATAAATTCTGAAACAGATTGGCGAACTTGAAAATTTTTGCTCCAATTTACTCGCCCTCTTGAGCTAGAAGGACCTTCTATTTCACTGGATTGTTCATCTTCCGAACTTGAAACAATTTCTTATGCAGGTAAATCTGGAACATATTCTTCATTATCACTTGTTCCTGATCCAGATTCTGCAGAATCATCATCTGAGTGTAGCTCTTCAAACAGAGCATCCAAAGATAAGCCTTTTCTATGCATTATTGTGATAAAAATTAAGATATATAAATTGAATTTAAGATTATTTAGAGAAATTAACTAAATTTAAAAGCTATGGAAATAAAAATTTATTTTTAAAAATCACGATATAAGAGCAATAGAAAAAAGCAGCCTCTCTCTATACTGTAAACAGAAATACTGAATAGCTTTTTTGTAAGAACCCTCCCACGCTTATTTACATCTGTATTTACATTCTGCTATCCCTTACTGTTTATATTTATCACAGTTCACTAACACCAAAAGACCCTCTTTGTTTATCTCAAAGGAAAAGAAATTGAGATTCTTTTCCCCAGCACAGCCTGTCTTATGGTATCTTCCCTGACATATGTGCTCGGTGGCTAGAGGGTCTATCCACCTAAAAAATGCTCCTAAAAATCAAACTAAAATTAATGGTCTAAGATAATATGTAAATCTGTTGTATTTAAAAGGTGCATTACAGTATATTTACACTACCAAATACTTTTGAATAAAAAATTATTTTTCATAAAAATATATAATAGAAACTTCAAAAATTTTTCCCGCAACTTGTCCATTTAAAAAAGTCACAGGCACATCCTGCTTAAAGTTACTGTAGAGCTACCATCTCTGTTTCAACTTTAGAAGTACATATTAACTTTTCATAAAAGTGGATAGAAAAAGTAGACACTGCACACCTAGAGAAAAATTTCTAAAGTAGGTGGATAGACCCTCTAGCCACCGCCCCTGAAAGGGTTAAGAGTCGAAAAACACAAAAATCCAACGGTGATACATCAGGAGATTTAGCAGGAATGTCAGTGAAGGGTATGGTTTTAATTCCCGTTATTTGTTCCATTTTTTTTCTAGAAAAGCAATTGCGGATTGTGATGTGTGGCTGCTTGTTTTGTCTTGATACAGTTCAACGGATTGATAGCATTGTGGATAAAGATCTGGAATTTCATTTTTAAAAATTGGAATTAAAATATGTTCTTGATAGCATTTAGAGTTGATTTTGACATTTTTGACATTTTTGTCACTTTTTTTTTTTTTTTTGCTTTTATCTTGCCTTTGTATCAAAAACCAGCGACAATCATAAATCCTTTAAAAAAAACTTTCTTTTGATTCTTTGAACCATGTAGGAAAAAAAAATTTCTCCTCTTTTGTGATAATAAATCGATCTTTTTTTTTTTTTTTTTTTATTGCAACCACTTAAATAGACCCAAGATTCATCTATTGTTGCAACATTTTTCCATTTTTCTCCTGGTAAATGCTTTTCATAAAGATTTCACTAAAACCCCTCTTCGGAAAGAGCGGAAACGTATCCTTCCATCCACTGCTTTTTTAAAAGCGCCTTTTCGCATGTAAACAAAAATTCTAAATATCAGAAGATAAATAAAACTTCCAAAAATATAACTGTTGTGAAAATAAAATTCTCCATGCTGACGATTTTTCTTACGGCGAAATAAAATCGTCTAAAAAATGTGCGAACAGCCTCTGTAGAGCAAAAGTAGGCCTATACTTAGAGTGAATTCCATTGAACTTTAAGCTGTGCATTTGTGAATGAGAGATTCTGTAATAAGCTGTGGAATACAAACGATATTCCTAAACATGCGATATTCGTTGTCTGCGTTGTATATAATCCTATTATCGTGACTTTTGTGATTAGAATAACAGTTTCCTTGGCTTGTTTTTTAAAAAATTCATGGACTGGAATCTGATTGTATATTTATGGACCAGTTACTGTACAAAAACATCAATGTTTAAATAACAATACATATATTTTAATGGGTGTATAAAAAAAACATGGAATCTCCACATCAGATTTTTTTTTTTTTTTCCTTCTAAGTGGGGACATTTAAAATACAATGGAGAAAAATATTTTGATACTTTTGAATTTAGACCCGTTGTTAAATTCCTGAAGAAATGCTAGATGAACTCTCTTAAAATTTCAAGAGTCTGGAAAACATGTTATGCTTCATATATATTTCAGTGACAGTTTATTCCAAAGACAGAAAGGAGAACAATAAAATATTAAAGAAAAAAGTGCTTCAGATTACACTGTAAAAAATATTGCTTGAAATGCCTTATTGTTGTAGCCCCCGTCACACAGAACTAATTATCAGATAAAACTCTTCCGAAGCCTAGTTTGAATTGTTTAACACAGGTTTACATAACAGTACTCGTTATCTTACTTCTTAATCTGAAACCTGTATTTATAGTATTAAATTTCAGAGTAAGAGAAAGTCATGTGAGTGAAACACCAGATTATTTTAATTATCTAAATTCATCTGTTTGGGAAAAGCTCATATATTAATAGAGATGATAAGTTTTATTAACAACATCAATATTTTTTTGCGTATAATATTACAAGGTTTTCAAACCAATACAATGTTATTTAAAGAAAAATTGATATATTAGAGTAGAGGCAACATATTCCAATCTGAATATAAAAATATTAAATATCAACATTTTTACTAAATAACGTTTAACTATACATGTGCAAGCATTAACAAAAAATTTTTTGCATAATTTATTAGCCAAATGTATTGAGCTACTTACATAAAAAATCCAAGCAAATATTATAAAAATTCAAAATGTTATCTTTAATAGAATGAACTGAATTTTAATTCCACATAAAGAGAAAGAAAATAAAAGTGTAAAACTACAGAAAGATTCATCTATATTTCCAATCAATACACCATTTTTACTATTATTAATTGATTTAAAATAAAAATTTAAGAAAAACTTCCTAGCATTTTGCTTTTTTTTAGAGCGACTGAAATTCAATTTATTAAATTAAAGCACCACAGAACTGGCATTTAAAAGTAATAAGTACAAAACTTTGAATAAACACCATAAAATGCAAGAACTCACGAAAATTGTTTCGGGTCAAAAGAAGGCACGACCCTTCGTCAGGAAGTAGGCACGAGTGTTGCATACGAGGGCATTGCCGCTTTGTATGCAACACTTGTGCCTACTTTGTTCGCCTGACGAAGGTTCGTGTCTTCTTTCGACCAGAAACAATTGTAGGTGCGTTGTCACTTTGTATGTCACTTGTGCCTACTTTGTTCGCCTGACGAAGGTTCGTGTCTTCTTTCGACCAGAAACAATTGTAGGTGCGTTGTCCCTTGTGCCTACTTTGTTCTCTTGATGAAGGATCTTGTCTTCTTTGAACCCGAAACAACTGTTGCGAATTCTTGCATTTTATGGTGTTTATTCAAAGTTTTGTACTTATTATTAAAATTCAATTTATTTTGCGGAAGAATTTTTTTTTTATATTTTCACAATATTTCCTTGAGATTTTTATACAAATAGTTCAATACAGTTGGCAACAAATTAATTTGAAATGAAATTTCATTAATGTTTGCACATGTGCAGTTAAACATTTAGCAAAAATGCTCCCATTTCATTAGACATTTAATATATTCTTTACTGATTATTATATGCCGTCCGACTGCAGTATGCTAAATTTTATAAAAAGTGACATTTCATTAGTTTGAAAATCCTGAATCTTATAAACAACTCCTGAATGTTATAAACAAATTTTTTATGAAAAATCCTTGCTGGTGTTAAAGAAGACTTTATATTTCCATGAATGTAGATGCTATTTTCACATAAATACATATAAATAATTAAAAGAAACACCACAATCCTATACTACAGTACATTTTAAGCATTTTTTACAGGGTGTTTCCTAATAATTTTTGTTCTTTAATTTTTTACTGGTACTGGTTTCTTTTTGTCTTCGGGAATAAACCTTTCCTCAAATATTTGAGGAAACATCTCAAATTATTTACACACTTGAAGTTTCAAGAGAATCTGTCAAGTATTCCTTCAGATATTCGATGAAATGTATAAATTGAAAAGGGTTCAAAATAATCAAGGAAGATTATACAGTTGTAATCGTTATATACAATAACCGCCGCTTAATAAATTCACTGGTAAATAAAATCAGTCGCTTGATCTGATCAAATTGCTAGGACCGGAATCAAATCAATACAAACTACTTTTAAAGTCGCAGCTTAATAAAATCAGCACCGCCGGTTAATAAACTCAAAACTATCTCCTCACCAGCCAAAAATATCATTTATGCACACTAATTTTTTTTTATTTTTTTTTTTAATAGAAAAAGGAATTAAAGCACATGAAACCCTCCGTTATCGCACATTGTCGAAGATTTTACACTTGCAGCACAGTTACAAATTAAACGCCCCATAACTTGATCTCCGTAAAAATTTCAAGGAACGTAGTCTTCAAAGCGCAGTAATAAGTTACAAATTTGGTTTGAAATGATATATATACATGTTTTAATTTCTAATTATTAAAAGGCAATTTCTGGTTCTTATTTTAAAATTACTATATTTCATGAGGTTTAAACGGAAAGATTTTAAATTTTTAAGAACAGCGTGAACTTTTGGTAAAGTAATGATGATTTTCCTCAAACTAAAGTGCATGGGAACTTAGAATGCGTTTAATTTACTTATATCGAAGAAACAATTATTTATCTATGAAAAATTAATTAATATTGTTTACTAATTCCATTATTCGCTACCTTTTGAAGTTTCTTTCTAAATTCAGGGAAGCAATAACCTTTCTTTAAGTGCAGGAACGTTCGCCGGATATAAAAATCAGCCGCTTAATAAAATCATTTTGGCTCAGAACGAATGTGATTTTAATAAACGGAGGGAACTGTACTATGAGATTTCATACTTTTTTAATCTTTATTTTTCTTCATTTAGTGGCAATGCTGAATGTAAATGGAAGTATTGAAGAAGAATTTCTGAAGGCATACGGTAGTGCAGATCCAAGTTTATACAGCACCTTTCAAGGTCTAGATGCTGGTCCAATATCTAATTGGTTAAAAACATTTAAAGACATAGCAAAGGTAAATGTAATGTTACGTTTGCTTTTGGATAAAAGTATTGTATTTTATGAAAGTTAAACAATTGTAAAAAAAAAGTCTCACTCTAATAAATTATAACTTAAATTGTGAAAGCATAAAATATGTTTCTTTTAATTTTCAATTTTTTGTGAAAATCATAAATGTCCAATAAAATGTGACACTCATTTTATATAAAATCCCAACAGGATTGTAGATAATAAAACATCTTTTAAATGTTATTTTGTTTAAAGTACTTTTCTTGGTTAAATTATTATAAAATATTTAATATGTTAAACAATTATGGAGGTAGAACAGCTAAAAATCACACAAAAATATTCTACGTAAATGAAATATTTTGTAAATAAAATATCAGAAAGATGTCTTTCGAGACAGCATTTTTGTCTTTATTAAACAACTAGCAGGGTTTGCCCATTTCGCTGGTCACTACATTTAAATGAATTCTCAAAACTCCACATCATTATTAATAATTAAAAAAAAAAAAAAAAAATCATTGAAATCAGTTGAAAGTTAAATTAAAGTTCCAGCTACCTTTAGTAATGGTCCTCCCGCTCGTAACATGTTGAGTCTGGGTCCCTACTGCCTTATCTGCTTTTTACACTCCCTCCTCCTCACCTAGTAAAGTTGGAAACTTTGCGAAGTCTCATCAATTGCATATTGCATATACTTAATCAACACTCACAACACCAAAACGCACTAGTCTAAGATAATTTGAAGCGGATTTAAGTTTAAAGAATTTTTTGAATAGCCCACCCTTAGGAAGGAGTGGGCAACTTTGCAAAATCCGTTTACAGTGCGTGTTGCATACACATATCAACAGACACATAAAAAAATCACCTTCTTGAGATAATTCAGGGGTGAAACTATACCTAACATGCAAAAACCTTGAAAACTGTTTCTTGCATGCAGATAGGGAAGACTATGAAAATAAAATAATTTAACATGAAATTCAGAGACAACAAAAATTTCAAAAACCCTGAATTCAAGGGTAGCCCCTGAAAAGTTTCACCCCTGATAATTTGAAGCAGAGGTATGTTTGAAAACGCGTTTTTTTTTTTTTTTTTAAATCCACAGAAACAACTAAGGATTGCAAATTATACACTAAATGAACTTTGCTATCATTTGAGAATTTTTATGTGGTTATATGATTTATAGTAATTTTTTACAATTGAAAAAAAAATAAATAAATAAACATATATGCATAGGTGCAATTTGTATAATTTTTTAACACATGTATTTCTTTGCAAAAACTTTTATCATATTTAATCACAGAAAATTGCTAAAAATGTTATAAAAAATTTCCAATTGCAAAGACATGTACAAGTTGGTAGCTATTTAGTATTTATATGTAGAGATAGCCATTAGCACCTTATTAAAATAATTTTCGATTTGTTTGTAGACAAAAATGCCATGCTTATTTAAAACAATATAACTTTGTTGATAACTTTGATTTCTGACTAAAACTCTTACTTGATTTTTTCATAAGAATTACACTTTGATTTAGTCAACCATATGAATTTTTTCTTACTCATTTAATATGGCTTTTCAAAGTTCTCTCAAGATATCATAAGTGTTTTACTATTATTTGCTTAAACAAACTAAATGCACATCAATCTATGTAAACTCTTTATTGTTGATTGTAAAAATGCACCTTCAAATGAAGCAAATTTTTCTACCCATTTGTGGTTATTCCCTCATTAAATATGCAATAGTTAACTTAGAAGTATGGTTTCTAGTTTTATCCATAAGAAGTAAGGCATTACATTGATGTATTTTTTCTAGGGCTGGGCCGATTAATCGATCAATGCTTAGTCCCGATCGATTTTTTTAATCGAGTTAATCGAATCGATTACTTCGAGTAAAATTTTTCAAAATCCGATTGAAATTTTCAAATTACGAGTTAAATTTAAAATATTGTTCTCCCTACAAAATATTTTTTCACATATTTTGCTAACAAACATTCTAAGAAACATCCATCAAATAATGAAAAAGCAAAAAAATAAATAAATAAAATAAATAAATAAAAATAAAACCTCTTAAAAGAAGTTGTTGCACTTTTGTTGATAGAAAAAAGGGGGAGGACAATTATTAAACAAAATGCCGCTTCATGTGCATGCTGGAGCAACACCATCTGTCTGTAGCCTTCTACAGAAAGTGTTGGCTAGGGTAATAGTATTCTCAGAAACAAGAAGCTTTAAAAGAAAAATAGAAATGCTAAAGTTTAAAAAAAAAAAAAAAAAAGGATTGAGATTTCCTTTATCCCTCTGATGGGGGAAATATCAACAGAGTTTCACAGTATCTTCAAGCGTTGTCTGTTTATAATTGCTGATAGTTACTATTGAAGTAGAAACAGAAAATAACATTCTGTGCTCTAGTCCGAAGTGACAAAGAAGAACTAAAATATAAGAATTTGAGATTTTTATGATAATGATATGGAATTTTCAGAATTCATTTAAAAATAGTGACAAGCGAGATGGACGAGGCCTGGAAATATAAAACTAAAATATGTGTAAATTCATTTAATGTTTCTTTCAAAATTAATCAAAAAATTAATTTATTAAAAAAATAAATAAATAAATAAATAAAATTGAATAAGTGAAAATATTTACATAAAATTAACACTTAAAGTCACCAATTATTACTCTGAAAATTGATTTAAATTTCAGTTATGAAACAGATATTAATTGATTACACAAAAATTTTTGGAAAAAAAAAAAAAAAAAAAAAAAACAGTCAAACTTATGAATAATATACATATATATATACAATATGAGAGTTTTATTCATTATTGAATAAAATTATATAAAGAAAAATTAAAACCGATTAAAAATCTGATTAATCGATGGATTAATCAATTAATGAACTACGATTAACCCAGTTAAAACTCTTAATCGATTCCCATCCCCAATTTTTTCCATATAAAGTTAAAATTAATTATTTAAAAATTGTTTCGAAAAATTAGTAATTATTATTAATTTGCTTACTAAGTGAATGATTTTACTTGAGCTTTACTTGATGTTTTAATGTACTTCTATAATAAATGTTTTTTTGTTTGTTTGTTTGTTTGTTTTTCACAGTTAATTTTAAAATATTGTTTTTCATTTAGATTAAATCAATATTTTAGAAAAAATAGCTTCATCAATGATGTTTACTTTCCCTTCTTATCTCCAAACATAAGCAGAGAGGAATGAATGTATGCATGAATTTTTTTCTCTCTCTCGATCCTATGATGCGACACAACAAACTTCTCAGCTCTCAGCCCAAGACGGCTGATGTATTGTTGTAACCTCAGTCATTTCAAATTCAGACTTTGCTGTACTCATCCCGCTAACTTGTGGTGTGTGCTTGTTGTGTATAACTAGGCTGTAAATAAATGTTTATGAATGTTCTGTGTGCTTGTAAAAATGCTTTGCTTCATTCTACCCCCATATCTTTCTGTAACCTTTAATTTCAATAAATGATTACTTTTGCAAATCAAGTAAATAGTTTTGACACAAACAGTATATAATAAATATGATGGTAAAACAATTTTTTTAAGTGCAAATGTGTGGTTCTGTATTGTTTGCCAGCAGCAAATACTAGCATTTATTTATTTGAACGTTTTTTTTTTTTTTTTTTTTAAACACAAAAAGGATATCATCAAAAGTAGTCATGTATATCTTCATACAAGGACTTTTTAAGGAAAATTAGAAGATGGCAAAAATACACAAAGTGCAAAATATTATCATTATCTGGGTTTTATTTCCATTCATCAATGGAACTTACTTCCAATTATAAAAAATTTTTGAATAAATTAATGAGATCATACCCAAGAAAAATCCCCAAAATCAATTTTGTGAGAATTGCAAAATTTAAATTTTTGTACAGTCTCCAGGCCCCTGTGGTTATATTTAATAATTAAAAATAATAACAATAATAATGATAAATATTATGATACTTCAACATAAGGGGGGGAAAGGTTTTTTTTATCATTAAAACTGACTGAGTTATTGCATCTTAAAATTTAAACTGACTTTTCAGGATAGCATACAAAACAAAGAATGGATTATTAAAATTAAACCAAAAAATAGCTGACAAGGAAACATTCAAACGGTGTCGTCTTCAAATAATATTGAAAAAAATATATGTGATTCTACTCTTCGTAAAACACCAGGAAGTGAAAAAATTATCGGCTGAAATGAATTACAACGACCACAAAAAAATTATCAAAATTAAGCATATTTGGCGATTTAGTGCTGTTAGGCATTCAGTTCGCTAGCACCGAGATTGCTGTGTATAAACAGAACCGTGTTTTGTTTCTCCGCCAAGTACTCAAAATCAATCGCCTAACAATGTGAAATCGCCAAATATGCTTAATTTTGATAATTTTTTGTGGTCGCAGTAGTTCATTTTAGCCGATAATTTTTTCACTTTCTGGTGTTTTAAGAAGAGTAGAATCACATTTTTTTTTTTCAATATTTTTTGAAGACGACACTTTTTGAATGTTTCCTTGTGAGTAAGAAATATTTTTTAACACACCCCTTATGAAAAATTCAAAATTATTATAGAAATTGCAAATTTTTAAATTAAATAAACTCACTGAGTTTTGATTGTAGAAGAGTACTTTTTTTTTTTTTTTTTTTTTAATAATAAATTGTTTTTCAAAGTAGTTTTTCTCTTATTCAACACAAAATATATGTTTGAATTTCATGTTTATGATTTTTTTTATGTTTTCTGAAATCTATATTCCATACAGATCAAATACAAATAATCTCAAAAATTATAAATTGTGTACAATGATTACATGACTATGAAAGATCACTTTTTGAAACATACTTTACCTCTCTAAGCTCCTGAAAAAGCCTCCTTCATTCTTAAAAGTGTTTATAAAGCTCAAATTTTCATTGGTATTAAAATGGCACATCCCTTAATCTCGGATTTTCTTTAATTTATAATTTTTATTAAAACTATTTCTATTAACTATCAAAATATGCCACAATTTTTATAAGAGATTCCTAATCATAATTATTATAATCATTACATATTAGAGGATTACTAGCTTAGACATTTTAAACACTTCTATTATTTTAATCATTTAAGTATTTGACATTAATGTCAATTAAATATGTGTCGATCATTCCACAAAATTTTAGACAATTAAATAACCGAATTATTTTATTATTGTTTTAGCATAACACCTTAGCTTTTTAAATTATATTCTAAAACAGTGAAACAATTCTGCTTATGTGTGACATTTCATAGAATCATTCATCAATATTCATTTAAATGATTCATAAAATTTTATTGACGAATTAAATAATTATTATTATCTTTCCAAAATTTTTACACCTTAAAAAAGACGATTAAATAAGAAATTTCATGCACACAATCTTTTATAATTAGCAACTAGAGTAATAAATGTGAATTAATGCTTAATTGTATATTTATATTTTTTAAAAATGACAAAAACTTATTACATTATATGGTAAATTTAGATGTTCTTCATTCAATGATTTCGTAGTAAACTAATAAAATTTATATCTAATTTTACATCTAATTTAAAGCTTTAAATGATAATCAAAATACACAAATAAATACAATATGTTTTTAATTAATATTATGTGTTCATCTTCAGTTTTAATTATTAAATTTAGATTTTAACCATCAATTTATTGAAATTTAACTTTTCCGACTGAGTGAAAATAATGCCTGGACCGGGACTCGAACCACGGATCTTTGACTTACAAGGTCAAGGCTCTACCAACTGAGCTATCCAGGCCGACATCCCGGTCAGCATTACTCACTCAGACAACCTTATAGGCAGAAACAATCTGGTCTATCATTTAGATAGCTCAACAGAAATAAGCCGCAGGAAATGGAAAACACCATTAAACAATGGGAGAAAGAAATACAATTTTTAATAAAAATTGTATTTCTTTCTCCCATTGTTTAATGGTGTTTTCCATTTCCTGCGGCTTATCTAAATGATAGACCAGATTGTTTCAGCCTATAAGGTTGTCTGAGTGAGTAATGCTGACCGGGATGTCGGCCTGGATAGCTCAGTTGGTAGAGCCTTGACCTTGTAAGTCAAAGATCCGTGGTTCGAGTCCCGGTCCAGGCATTATTTTCACTCAGTCGGAAAAATTAAATTTCAATAAATATGATTTCCTTCCACAGTTTATTGTGTGATTTTATTAAAAATTTTAACCATCAATGTTTATTTTCAGTGCATTGAAAATGAAATTGGAACACCTGACATATGTGTAAGTAAAATCGTGTTTTATTTTTAATTTTATGGAAAGGAACTTTTCAGTGATTTGTCTGTTTTATATTCATGCCGAAATAAAGTAATTAAATGACAATTTAGGTTAAAAAATAAAAATAATTTTATAATTTTAGCGAATCTTAATCCCAACCAAATAGAAAATTACTCATTTTGGTGATTGAAGAAAAAAACTTAAAAAGTGAAAAATTCTGTAAAGATACTATTCATATTGACAATATACAAATAACAAAACTAAACTAAACACTAAAAAGAAAAAAAACTTTCACTTCTGGTATGAATTTTCCTTATATAACTATTAAAAAATGACTGTCATAAGTTACAACATATTTTCACAAGACAAAATTTAATCATTACATTTATCCCCAATACTTAATATAGAATATCGAGTGATGAAAACTGATATTATAAATAAAATGTCTGTTATATCATATTTTGCTCAAGCTGACCCAGTCACTATCTACACCAAAAATTCAAAGTATTAAAAAGTATTATTTTTAATTTCCATTTATAATATTATGGACACTGTATTAACAGTATTAAATATATTGTATGAATGTATGAATAAAAATATTTAAACACTTTTTAAACTTAATCTTGTTTTAAAACCCGAATAAACTACTACGTCAGAAACGCCAAAGAATAATATTGGATTGAAAGAATAATTTTGCATTTCCAATATTATTCTTTGGCGTTTCTGACGTAGTAGTTTATTCGGGTTTCAATATTCCAATGCCAAGTCTCCTGTTATTATTATTAATGTTGTTTTGTTGAATATCTAAAGAAGTATTAAATGATTTTAATAAAATTAAACATAATTTATACGTCTCATTAACATATTAAAACCAATGTAACATTTAAAATGAGATAATGAATACAAAAATTTTAAAACTTTAAAAATACATTTTAATTAAAAACATAAAAATACACGACAGACATTTCGGCTAGAACACTAGCCCTCCTCAGTTAGATTAGATTACAGGAATTTAGAGGAAAAAGGAAGGAGGGAAGAGAAAATTTAAAGGAAAAGAAGAGGAAATTTAAAGGAAATTAGATTAAAGGAACATAAATGGTCATATAAAACAGGTGATTTAAGATCAAAACTTGTAATCCATTCCCTCAATAGTGATCCTATTCCTGATTTTGACAACTTTAAAATTCTAGCCTCTAATGTAAATTTATATGAGTCCCGTATTTTTCTAGAGGGCACTTTTACTAAAATACAACATTCTGCCTTGAACGAGGCTAAAGCTATTCCTCCTGAATATATAATCTTGTTATGATGTGTTATGAATTTCTTTGTAAATGTTGTGCTCATATGTTTGATACTGAGGAGGGCTAGTGTTCTAGCCGAAACGTCTGTCGTGTGTTTTAATGTTTTTAATTAAAATGTATTTTTAAAGTTTTAAAATTTTTGTATTCATTTTCTCATTTTAATGTTACATTGGTATTAAATGATTTCCTTGAATCTCAGACTATTCTTAAAATATAATCATTTTTACAATCATTTAAGCTTTCTTAGAATTCATTCTTTCCCTAATTTCACGCAAATAAAACTTATTTAATCTAAATATACTGTGTTATATTTAATTAAATTATCTATATTTGTAGTTAAAAATTATTTCCACCCCTGATTTAGGGCTTCCACATTTTTTGAATAGTTTATATTTTTGTCTATCCAATATTCTACTCCGTTGCAGAAATTATGAATAATGTAAAGAATGCTGTAATTAACTTACGATAGTTTAAACTAGATATATTGATTTCAAAGTTCTACATTAAACTTCTAACGGATGCTGCCAATTTATTTTATTTTATTTATTCTTTTTTTTTTTTTTTTTTTCTGTAATACACTTATAATTCAAAATTACATAATCATCTTGGGAAAAAGACAAAAAACCCGAAATTAATGCAGAAACAAGGTGTTGTAATGAAATATTAGAATTTTAAAAGCAAAAATTATTAGAGTAATTACTTTCTATTTCTCGATCTATATTTTAAAAAAAGAACAAATGATTATGTTTTAGTATTTAATCATTGCCATGGGCTGGGTAAAAGCATAGATATAGTAATAAGACATAGATGATCAGCGAGAGGAAAAAAGTGATGCCTTTTTTTGGGGGAAAAGTCACTCTAATGGCTGCCTTTCTCCGAGTAAATCACACACAGGAACACACACGGAGTAAATAAAATTTATGAATAATTTATATACTAAAGGTGAATGAAAAACTCCAGATACAGTTTCAAATTCATTTTTCTGTTTATTCTTTTTTTCAATACTCTCTAATGGCTGATTTTAGAACTTCTTTTCGGCATCAAATATTTTGCTTGATAACATGGGGATGATAGATCTATATATATTACTATATCTATGGGTAAAAGGTTTATTTGATGTGGTTAAAGTTTTAGCTGATGTAACAGATACACATCAGAAAGATGAAAAAAATGAAAAAAAAATGCAGAAAAATCTTATCCCAAAATTATGAATATTTAGCTTTTTTTTTTTTTTTGGGGGGGGGGGGGATATGAACACCAAATATAATAGTTGTAAGATTTATATTAACAGAGTTATGAAACAACCCTCATTTCAGTAAATTGTAAAAGCTGTACAGTGAAAATAACATTACAATTTTGTCCTTTTTCAAGGTGAACAGAGGGTTAATTATTCCTAGTCATGAAAGAAAATGCATGAATAATTTAAATGCTTGAATGGATGCTTTGAACTAGTAAAATTTTGAAATGCATACAAAATTTCTATAGCAAGCAGTTAACTTATTAAAATTATTTAAAATAATATAATATAGCTGTATGAAATTCTTTGTTATTTAGACATGGGCTAATTATTACATTATGAATTTGAAATATTTTGTTTATTATTGTTTTAATGCATGCAATAATTCAAAGATATAATTTAATTTGTTGATTTAATTAATCTTTCGTTCTTTAAGAATAGTTTAGAACTCTCTTTAGCACTTTCCATCAAAATTTGCTAGTTTTTTTTGTTTTTTTTTAACGAGTTTAGCTCATTTGACTGTTTGTGTTTTCATTTCAATAAATATTTTTTGAATTCCTTAAAATTAATATATGTTATTCAGGTTTTTCAGATTTAATGTAGAATGAAGATCCCAATTATTAAAAATCTCACACATAGCAACCCTGGATTGTATATAAGCATTCACAAAATAATTCAGATACATAATGATCTACAAGACATATTTTTTATGAACACATTTCAACATACTATGTTATAACATAAAAAAATCCACCTATATTTTTCAGATGCAATAAGGAATATATCCTATACAAAATAAACTGATTAACAATTACAGGGCAAAATACTTAAATTTGTTACAGGAAATCACTGGAACGTCTTTTTCAGGTGTATTATGCATTTTCTACCTCTTCCAATGTTGCTAAAAAGTATTTATGACTTAATATTTATGATATGGCGGGTAAATAGAGTTTAAAAATGTTTTATGGACTTTTAAAAATATTCATGGAAATGAAAATGTGCCCAAGCAAGCAGACAAACTGAAGTCTGAACACTTTTAAACACAGTTGGAAAATGAAAAAATACCCTGTAAACTATCCTTAAAAAATGAAATTCAACTAATAAAATTGTTTTTCTAGAATTATTGCATGCACTGAAAAAAATAAATTAAAAATTCACAATTATTCTAATAATTTTTCAACATCTATATATTGCTCAATGGAAAATATTATATGTATGTGTGTGTGTGGCTTTTAATAATTATTTTTCTTTGCGTTTTTCAGATTTTTAATACCACTTATGATCCCTTTTACTATGTACAAAAGGTATGTAATATTTTATTTATTGCACACAAAAAATAACATAGATAGTTATGTTTATAAAATGAATGAAACAAATAGAATTAATAGAATTATGTCCCTGCAGAAAAAAAAAAAAAATTGTTCATTAAAAATATATTTTCATAATATAACGATATCATAATCAAAACTATTCATTTAAATTTAATTATGGAGATGTAGAGTCTTTACTAAATAGTACCGTTCTAGTCCCAGTAATGCCAAATGGTATTGTTTATTTTTTCTCTCTCTCTCTCTCTCTTCCTACTTAAAACTCTGACTAATTCCAAATAAGTGCTGTTACACAGTTAATCTACAGTTCGACCACATACTGTGTGCAAAGGTAAACATCCAGTTTAGAGTTGGAAATGGACAAATCCATTAGTTGAAAGGAGCTATAGTCAGACTTTTGAAAAACATGAACATTTAAAGCTAATTAAATATATTTTTAAAAATAATTAAAAAATTTTAGAAATATATTTTAAAGTAAAACTGTTATTGTAAGATTAAGGTTTACAAATAAATATAATGACTCTTTAAAACTTTTTTTTTTGATAAATTTGTAACGAAAATAATTAAAATAATGAAATTTCACTTTTGCAACATCTATACATTAGTTTTCAGACGACAAAAGTAAAATAAAAAGTTACATTTATTTTAGTTAGTAGAATGAAAATATATTAGAATATTTGATTAAATGAGATTAATAATTGAAATAAATAAATCAAAATATAAATAAGTAAAACAGAAAATGTTATATAAAAATACTATATTGCACAAGTACGTGACGAGAATATGAAAATAAATAACAAATAATATAAATAAAGAAATAAACCCCTCCATTTTATTTTCCATCCCTAATAAGTCATTTTCAATGCGTTGACCTTCATTGGGCATTTACTAAAATTTCACACTAACCATAGGCAGATAATGCATACATTTTCTCACATAATTATTATTATTATTGTTATTTATTTAATTTTTATTTATTTGTTTTTATTTCATTTTGAGGACAATTTAAATGAATAAACAGCTTCAATTTTTCTTTTTTATGTATATAAATTGTATTTTGACCCTTTATATATCAACAATATTTTAAAATACTATTAGATTAAAAAGCATATAAAATAGAATTTATGGAAGGAATAGCAAAGATAATCATAAGGATCAAATGTAAATACCTCATTTTAATCTCTTTTAGATACTATACACTACATGAAGTCATTTTGGTTCAAGAAAAAACATTTACAGTGTGTTGTCATTTTTCATGATCTTTACTTGTGTTACAATTAATTTAGATATTACCTCAAGAATCTGCACCACCAATCTTAGGAAAAGTATAAAGACATTAAAAAATAAGTTCTTTTTTTACAAGGTCCATTTTTTTTCCCCACAACCTCTATGTATCAATGGTGCACTAAATTAAAACTTTATAATAAGAAGATATATCTTTAAAAATTACTATTAAAATAACTAAAAAAAAAAAAAAAAAATCTGAAGTAAATTTTTATTTTTCATAATGTAGTAAATAAAGGGTTAACTATTTCGAACAAATATTTCATTCATTGA
Source organism: Salticus scenicus (assembly GCA_963930645.1). NCBI lineage: Eukaryota > Metazoa > Arthropoda > Arachnida > Araneae > Salticidae > Salticus > Salticus scenicus. The sequence continues at coordinate 16,427,090 of OZ005654.1, read as the reverse complement.
AAAGTTATGATTCCAAATGACATCAGTGGAAGTTGAGTACAACCAAACACATCTTCATTGCTACGTTTTTTGCTTTCCATTCTACTCATTTTTCAAACAGTATTTTTCTACTTCAGAGATATGTTTATGACTAAATAGAAGATTTAGTGTGAAGGAAAAATAAATATTTGGGACTAAAATGTTTAATTTGAAGTATGTGTCAAAACCATAGATATAGTAATTTGATCGTTGAGAGGGGAAAAGTGATACCTTTTTTAATTGGGAAAAGACGGCCATTTTACTCTCTTATGGATGTATTTCCCCGAGTGAATATACATGGGACTACACATAGGTAATTTAGTAAATAAAATTTATACACCAAAAGACAATGAACAACTCCAGATACCCCTTTTTTTTTCTTTTTTGCTTTACGTTTTCCTTTCCTTTTATTTTTATTTTTACTGTACTCTAGTATACTCATATCTGCACAAAACTGTCTTTCGGCATTTATTATTATTATACTTCTTTGAGATAAAAATCGTCTGCATTCATCATGAAAAATAATTTAAATAAATTATAATTAAATTAATTATTTGAATTGCGTAAATTTGTATAGGATTATATATGGAAGTAAGTCTTGTGGTGGTCACAACATACTAGTTATATATTAAAACTTCCGCGGCTGCTAACTGCATTTAAAAGAATTTTGAGAATTCCATGTTACTTACTAATATAAAATATTAAAATATATTAAAATTTAAAAAAGTTTTACACTAAATATGAAGACAGTAACTGTTTCATAATAACAACAAAGCAACTGATTATAAAATTTGTATTTTTTTTATAAATTACTTGAATATAACTTATTTATGAAAACTTATCCCATTTCTTTTTATATATTTATTAGAACACACTGTTTTCGAGTTTTAACTCTCTAATGGTTGATGCCAAAAAACTTTTTCGGCATCAAAAATCTTTGCTCATTAACATGGGGATGATAAATCTATATAAATTACTATATCTATGGTCAAAACGGTACATATTTATATGGGTTTTTTTTTCCTATTCACAGTGTGCAAAAGGAACACTGGTGCAAAAGGTGATCGACAAAATTGCGAAAAGCATTCCAACATCAACGAGTACAACTGGTATGCCAAAAAAGGTTTCAAAAGATCGATGTCTCAGTGTGCTACCATCTGTATGGCCATTTACACTTTGAGTTTTTATAAAACAAATTATTAATTTTTAATGCTGAATTTTGCAATCTAATTAAAGTTGTAATTTGCCAAGATAAAAAGTTTCATAGCATTTTGTGCATTGATTACTTAACAACAAATAACTTGCTTGCATGTGTATTTTAATAATGTAAATAAAAATTAATCCAATTGCATTAGTAGTTTTTTATTTAGATACACTTTTTCATTATAAATCTTTAATGAAATTTGATTCTTTTTACATACATTTCTAGGATTAAGTATTTCTTAACACAAACATAAACTTTTCCATTAATTAATTTATGCTATCCATATTTTGCTTGGATTCCAACAAAATTCTAAAAGTAAATCTGAGATGTGGTTAGAACCATAGCTTCCAAAACTAAATGCCTGTCGTGTGGCTCGAAAACTTGGTGGTAGACAGCGACACCTGGTACAGATTGCGCAACTTTTTTATTCAAGTCACCAAACATTTTTAAAAGTGGGATTTGATATACATAAAAGGCAAATAGAATCGAAGAAACTTCGATTATATATATCATATATCCCTTCTTAAAATTATTGGTGACAGTTGAATAAAAAAGTTGCTCCACCTGTACCAGGTGTCGCTGTCTACCACCAAGTTTTCGAGCCACGAGACAGGCATCTAGTTTAGGAAGTTATGGTTCTAACCACATCTCAGATTTACTTTTAGAATTTTGTTGGAATCCATCTGTCTACACTGTCTACCACTTGAAATGTTGCCAAGATTCCGAGCCACGCGACAGGCATCTAGTTTAGGAGGCTATGTTAGAACATATAATTTACTTAAATATTAGCAACAAAATTTAAATTATTAAAAATATCTATAATAATAAAAGATGTCTCTGAGTATGTGCAACTATGCATTTAGTGAATAGATATCGTAGAATTACAGAAATCGGCATATGGATAGAATGAAGTGAATCAGTGTAAGTACCGAAAAAAAAAAAAAAACTTAGTTTTTGAGGTACAAATTAAAAATGTTCATTTTAAAGGCCTTATCATTGTGATTTGAATAAATCTGTCCTGCAAACATCTGTTGTGGTTTACCTGATGATCATCTCAAATAATTATTTTTCAGTTTCTGAGTCAGATGATATCACAGTCACAGTGGTGATAAAAAAAAATATATATATATTTTTTTTTTTACTTTTAAACTAATTTTAACAGAAACTGGCAATTGGTCACAATTACTGGTCAAGTGTCTCTAGTTCAAAAATTGCTTAAGAAACACGAATTTTAGACAATTAAATATTTATTTAAATTCATTTTTCATGCTGATATCCACTTATTCTGATAGAAATACAGAAATAATGTTTTCATTATTTTTTATTTATTTATCTATTTATTTATTATTATTATTTTTTTTTTTTTTTCTGAACAAGGAAGATAAAAAGCAGTTTTAAAATTTACCCAATTTTAAAATGATTTTAACAAAGATTGGCAATCAGCCATGATTACTGGTCAAGCATTTACAGTTAAAAAAAAAAAAAAAAAAAATTACAAAAGTTGTTTAAGAAATAAGAATTTATAAACAATTAAAGATTTGTGTAAATTCACTTTTCTTGCTGAAATCCATTTATTCAAGCTAGAGTAATGAAAAATCGTGTTTCAAGTTTTTTTGGGTGAGGAATCAATTTTGAAAATCTGCTGTAGGAGTTAGCTACAGTCAAATTTTGTAAGGGTTACGAATATGGTCAGAATTTTCAAGGGTTGTTTTTGCCCAATAAGTGAACAGGCTGTTTCAAGTGTCTAGGAAGGGGGAGAACACTGTAGGCGCCATCGAGTGTTAGCTGGCTACAATCAGATTTTTCTAGAGTTGTTTGCACTGTGAGTGAACAGGCTGTTGTAGGTATCTGAAACTAAGAGAGGGTGCCATAGGTGTTAAAAAGTAGGAATTTGGTATAATCAAATTTTTTAAGGATTATTGGCATAGTAGGTGAACAAACTATTCTAGGTCTCAGAAATTGGGGTAAAGTGTCTTAGGCATCAACAAGCAGTAGTTTGCTACAATTAGATTTTTCAAACATTGCAAACCAGCTGGTCACCAAAGCTAGGTAATTGTTACTATATAATATAAAAAATAAATGAAAATATATACATATATTAACTTGTTTAAATATATCTATATAATAACCTAAACTGTAGAAAAATAAATATTCTACTTCATACATGTACCTATGATGATATTTTATCAAAGTTAGTAACCAACAGATCATATCCTTTATGAATTTAAAATCCTAAAATAATCTTCTAAAACCTACCTCAGTGATTGACAAGCAGAGCGAGAAGAGGGTGAAACCCCTTAGTTTTTTAAGTTTTTTAAACCTAGACAGACCGTTAGAACTGAGTCATATATTTTATTTCTGTTTATGGATTTCTAAAGTCTGTTAGATTCCATAATAACACTATTAAAATAGTTAAAATATCAAAAATTTTGAAACAGAAAGAAAGTTTAAAGTTTCAAAACAATAAAAATTTGACTAATAATTTTTTATTTCAATTATGATTTTGATAAAATGACATTTATCACTTTTTCATTCTTTATAACAATACAAATTTTAGATTACAACAGTAGTTGCTATGCTAGGCAACATTATTTACTATAGATATTCATTCAATTTTCTGATAATTTTATATTTATTGAAATTATCATTTTTACTCTAGATGAAAGATAATATAAAAAAAAAAAAAAAAATGTGAATTTATACCAGAGTTTTATTTTTGACTCAGACTTTCCTTCTTGACTTATAAAATAAGTTCTTAGATTCTATAAGTAAGATTATGACTTATCATGCAAAATTTAAGGTGATCTACAGAAAATGGTGATGACGCTTTTTTCCCCTGTCTGAAAAAATAGACCTCGGGTTTTAATAAATAGTTATTTTGAAATATCAATTAGAATGTTTGATATTTTTCTACTGAGAGATTGAAATCCCATATTTTAATGAGAAACGAACAATACAAATGATTTAATAAAAATGTTAGAAAAACATATTTATTACAAAACAAAATATACATTATGCACAACAGTTTAGGTACATATACAATAAATAGAATCTCAGTATTATATAATACATATTTAATAATAATAACCTCAGTAGCTATAAGTAGCAAAAGTTATAAAAAATTAAAGTATTTTTGTATAATTGATTGACCTTCATCATACACACATACAAGTTGACATATATACAACTAAATTTGAAGCTCTTCATGATAAACAGATACATTTCCCACTTTAAAAGTCGTTTTGTTATAAAATTTATATTACATATTATTTATTTATTTAAGTACAGACTGATTAAGAACAAAATAAATATATGCTGAATGATATTTAGATACAAATATTTAATCAAGAAAACTTGAAAGTACAAAAGTTTCTTATGATGAGCATTTGTTCAGCATAAAACATCATTAGAAAAAAAAAATTAACAAAAAATGTTATAGTAGTTTTTATTCTTATTTCACAATAAAAATCCAAATTGGAAAATGATACTGTATACAATCAACTTGGAGAAATACATCAATAACTATGTTAATAAATTAAAAAAAATTAAATTGAATCCATATTTAGTTTTGAGAAATAAAAGCAAGGGAGGGGGGGGGGGGCGGGGGGAGCTGATCCAGGTTTTAATTTTTGGGTCCCTTTTCTGTGAAATTTTTATTTATTTCTGTGAATAAAATAAAATATTGTGCAAAACCTTCCTTCTACATAGTGTTTAATATCAATTTAATAGAGTTCCGTTGAATCGATTGATTAAAAATAATGTTGAAAACATGAGGAAACATTCTATGAAAGGATCATTTTTATAAAATTAAATTTTGCGAAGGGTTACCTTTTTATGATGTGGAATTTTGTGAAGTGGCAAGCAAAAGGTACCCGATTTTTTCCTTGATCAACCACTGAAAGTATATTAAATTTATGTTGTTTCTTACTTTAAGGAATCAACAAATACAGTAAAAAAGTTGGTATTAATATTTATTCAAATATTTATATGATTCATAAATTTGTAAGGTCATTTTTCAAACTAACATATTTTTTTGAAAAAAAAGTACCCAGATACTATTAAATGAAGTGAATAAATAAATACTTTTATTTATTTATTTATTATTTGTTTAACATCTGTAAATTAATTAACTGTTTTTAATTAAAATTGCAAACATATTCCATGCAAAAGTTTTAAGATTTTGCATAAACATGATGGCTAAGCATTAAAATTTTTCTAAATTCCCCGATTATTCTCAATTATTTTCCCTGACTCCTGTCAAGGATATCCTTATGAATTTTTCACAACATTAGTAAACAAGTTAACGATTTAGAACAGTGAGCTTCCAAATATAGCTAATTTCCATTAAAATTGTCCTGACTTACCCTGATCACTAGTCTCTATGATAAAGAGTATTTCATTATTTTTGTAATATGAATAACAATTTATTACCATGTTATAAAATATTTTTAACAGCGCTGAGTTTTTTTAAAAAAGAAATTAAATAGCAATATCTTCAAATAAAAAACACCAATTTAAAAAATTTGTTTTTTTAAGATTTTCAAATTCAACTGTAATTACTTATTACTTTTTGAAATGAAACATAAAACATCCTGTATCATATATTTAATTGAAATTTAACAATAAGAAATTTTAAAGAATTTTCAAACGATTTTTATTTATGAAAGTAAGAATGATCATGTTTATTCTTAGATGTAATATTATTATTCTGTATGTGTGTGTTGGGGGGAGGGGGGGGGGGAGGGGGGGGGAGGGTCCTTCCTCATAAGACTCAGTAAAATAAAAATTTTAAAAAAACTAATAACAGTTTCCTTATTATTATTATTTTATAGACAGTTTTTATTTATTTAATTTCTTTTTAACTTAAATGTAAAACCTACTTCTTACCTCTTCAATCACAACTGAAAGTTATTTTATACCTCTAATAATAAATAATTACAAGATAAAAAACTTTTCATATACCATGTTTTAGAATTTTCTGTTGAATCATAGCTATAGAACTACATTAAAACTTTATCAGTGTGTATAAATTTTTTAAAGTGATAATGACATCAATTTTTGTGAGATGCATAATTTAACTTTTTACAATTTTTTTACATTCACGTTTATTTTATGTTGAAAGAAAATGAACTCGTAATTTTTTTTTGGCAACAATTAAATTATAGCTAATATTTTAATGGCTATTTTTAAAGCTATTAGGAGGTTATTATTTTGATATTTTAATTAATTAAAAAAAAAAAAAAAACTAATCGAAAATTCGAAAATCAGGCTTTGAAGTATTGTTTTGTCATCGGGTTCTGAGCTACTGTGAAAGTTTCAAATATCTAGTTAGTAGAGAAGTTAGTTAAAATTCGATTGCAAGATTTGTACCAGACAAACAAGAATAGAAGTTAATAAAAACTGGTAAAATAATTATTTCACTATTTTACAAACATTCAAGAATCAAAACTAGATTTTAAATTATTAAAATTACAATTGTGACCATGAAAGCAAAACATTTAAGAGCATTATAAAGCAATACACACATATGCAGACTATGAAAATAATGTTTACAAATTAAGCAAAATCAACAATGAATTTTAGAAATAATTAAAATAAAAATATTTTAAGCTATTTTTTATCTTTATTTAATATATATATGTATATATGCATAGAGAGAAAAAGAAAATTATGTTATGTCCCTATGTGAGGTAAAATAAAGGACAAAAGAAAATAAATTATAAATGAAGTAAATGTCAAAGTCATGTCTTAAGATATGTTCAATTCAATACATGAGTTCATTTACATTGTGTACAAATTCTTCACCGGATGTGTCCTTATTCAAGAGAATCCTAAATTAATTTGAAAAGAGAAAAAATATACATAAGATTAAAATTTTTAATTATCTAAATTAATATTCTAACTATTATGAAAGAATATTTTTATAAAAATATTAGACCTTTATAAAATTTCTATAACAACTAGATTTCACTCAATAAAAAATAAACAAGGAATTATTTACCAAAAATTCTGACAAGGGAATACCTATTTATTTTGTATTAGTTAAATTCATTACAGAAAAAAAAAATGCAGAACATAACAATTGCATAATAAATAACAATATTAGCTGAGTCACACTCCAATATATTATATTTGCACTTGAGATTTGTAGTTTATTGTTAAATGCTTATATTCTAAAATAACAATAATTTGATGTTTCTTTATTCATATTTTTGTTTGAATGTACGTTTACTTTACTGCAGTAATTTGGGTAAGAATATTTTTAATCTTAGGTTTATATAGTGTGTTTACATAAGTTATACAGTTATAATTATATCAAACAAGTTTCTGCTTATTAAGGTAATTTTTTTTTTCAAAGATGCTTTCAAGTTAATATAACTCATTAAAAACTAAACCAGACCTACAAGAACAACACTTCAGTCAATCTGACCTGAACCGCAAGAGAAAAATTTAGTCAGCAGATCAGATCAGGTAAAATTGGGTTACCCAACCCGATGCAGGACTACTCTGCATCTGAATACTATAAAAATATATTAATGATTAAGGAGTAAAATGAAAAGTAATGTATAGGAACATACTTTAACAGTTTAAAATAGTTTTAGAAAGTTTTTCCTTCTGCCTGTCACCTTATTTGTAGGGATGTGTCTAATTATTGTATATAGTTTTGTAAATTTCTGCACTTAAACCAGGACCCAAAATTTCAACTCAGATTACACTCGCCAAAAAAAGTTTTACTCGCCACAAAATAGGGTCGTCATTTTTTTTTTTTTTTTTCTTTCTCTTCTATGCATTTTGGGGGGTTTTTTTTTCCCCCTAACAACTTAAAATGCTTTTATAAATATGCCTAAAATTATATATATTAAAAGTGTGTCCTATAATCAGGGCTGGTCAGCCTGCAGCCCGCAGTGGTCTGCCATGAAAGGTTCTGCGGCCCGCGACAGAATTTAGGGAATTTCTAGTATGACATCTTCGGTTAAAATATCTATAATTAATAAATTGTTTCTGACTTTTGTTGTAAAATTTGTACCCTTTCCATGTTGATTCTCAAATTTAAATTTAAATTCATTTACTATTTAGATATAATTTAAATGATTTGTTTTATAATCTTTAAAGTTTAAATTATTAATTAAATGAAATATAGCGTTTAGTGCTATTGTCTATTTGATACTGCCTTTGAGTTAAAGATAATTAAAATTAAAAACAAAAGGCTTAATGATAACTATTTTAGTTATATTTCTTATTAGTATAATTTTATTTAAGTCATTTGAAATAACTTTAATGTACTTACCTCTTATTTAAAAGCATGTTTTGTTAAAATTAACTTTAAAGAAAATATGTTTAAGTCCTTTCACGAATTGTTTATTGTTTTATCGCTACCGAACACGTAGACGTTATAATTTTCAACTGCAGAGTCTTCTAACTTCGCCCATAGATGGCGGCAGGCTCGTAGCATCATGTTGCTATAGTTACTTGTCACGTGTGGTAGGCGTTGCCGAGTGTACAGCATCGACTCCGTCGTTCAGACCGGAGTGGCTGTCACTTGAATCCGTTCACTTGTATAAAAGGAGGTAAGGAATATGTAATCGCTCTCTTATGTTTTAATGCAGTTGATGGTTGCATCGACTAGCGTTTATTAGCCAGTTTTTTTTCTGTTATGTTTAAGTTCAGCTCAAAGTCATGAGCTGTTATTTTAATTAAGTTATAAAGTATTTTATTTTATAATGTTTGTAAATTACGTTTTGTGACTTGATGTTTTCGACGATATGTTTCGAGTATCTAGTTATGTCACAAAATAAACATCGTTTTCTCTTTAAGCTATATTAATCTTCATGGCAGTGTTTTAAAAGTCTTTAACCTATCGTCAGCAAGTTTTCTATTTAACTATCGTTTATATTTATTTAATGTTACTCATTATGTTATTTCAAGTTTAATAAACAGTTTTGTTTAAACTTTTTGTCTTCAATGAATGCCACACACATTTATCATTTTATAATTTTTTTAGAGCTGAGCAACTATCGCATATTTCACTGCTAATTAATATATGTGACAATTAATTTTTTCACATCAACTTTTTAATGAAAATACAGATTAAGCTAGCTAAATAAATAAATATTGTGCTTATTGATGTTAATAAAATATTATCATATCAATAATCGATTCTTACTATTATACTTATGAATATATAACCATAAGTTTTTGACAGTTTTATAGTTATTTTATAAATAAAAATATTTAATATGCATACTTTCTGTTTTAAATGCTCACGAGGCCACCGGAAAAATAATTACAATATGTATATGGTTAATGCATTTACACCTTCCGGCCCGCCTGTGTAAAATATATTTCCAATGCAGCGCCAAAAGTTTTGGGTTAGACAGGCCTGCTCATAATCATTATAATGTATTGTATTTGAGATTTGAAAAAGTTTAAAATATCTAATAACATAAACGCAAAGAGTCATTAAAGAAAAAAAACTCTTAAGAAACAATATCCTAATAAATCTTTTTATTGTGAAAGATTAAGCTTCATTATTTACCTATTATTATTTTTTTTTTTTTTTAATCAGAAATGTCTTTTTCGTCTGTTTTATTTTTGTAATCAGATGGAATATCGATGTGTATAACTTGTTCGTTGTTGTCATTTGAAATAGCCATTTGGGGTTAATTTTTACAATAAAATCGTTGCTTTCAAATCATTACAAGCGCAAATCCTTGTCGTTTCAGTAAAAAACTAGAAAAAGTGAAATGTTTTTCGATTATTATTCAACAAAATAAACATAGTCAGTATCTTTAAAAGAGCTCAGGCTCATTTTCATGCACCAATATCGCATATGCAAGCTTTCGCATTTCTCTTTTCTCGGACAGTGACGCTCTCTGCTTGTCTATTCTCAATCTGCTTGGAGAAATCACAGTACCAGAAACGAAACTGCCGAAGAGATTAAAACTTTTATATGCATGCACTAAGCATTTTTCCTTTCTCAGGCTGGGGCGATCGTCGGACAGCGCTCACACAGACTCGGCACTCCAAGAAGAGAAAAAGGAGAGGTTAAATATGAATTTACAAGATTGCAAGATTTTGCCATATTTAAATCTATAAAAAGAATGTTTTCTGTCACCATATCGTGTAAGAATTCTATTTATAACTAGACCAAATTTTTACTCGCCAAAGTAAAAATTCCACTCGCCAATGGCAAGCTGGCGACCAGAAATTTCGTGCCCTGCTTAAACTGTAATGTAACTATTTTCTTTTATGTAACTTTAATTTAATTCTTATATAAATTGTAAATATCTGTAAACAATCAATTCTTAGTATTAATTGTCAGGCAAAATTTAGGAAAGCATGCAGTTCCTTAACCAGGAGGGTCCAAAGGTGCCTTTTTCAAGGCAAATCTGTCCTAAACAGGCTGAGGGGGCCCTGGAGCAGGATTGTGTGTAATCCACTCATGTTAATATAAAAGAAATAAAAAGAAAAAAATGTATATATATATTTTTTTTTTTGGACAGAGCGGGCCTCGGAATTCCATCATGTACGAGATAGCTTTTAGATCCTTCCCACCCCCTTTAGTTTACTGCCTCTCCTCAGACTGGCTTTTTATTTTTTTGTTGTTTGTTTGTTTTTCATCATATCATCACGTCGGGCTCTCCTGAGCTCACTTCAGTTAAGAAGACTGAATTGCTTGATCATGCAACATCTACTCATGCTTACAAAAACTTCAGGTGGAGGTAAGCAGTGGTCTCAATCACTGCAGGCACTCCCAAAGCTCCCGTGATAATAATGATGATGATGATAGAAAGTTTTTTTTTTTTTTTTTGCACATTTACTATAGCAAGCACATAACAAGCTAAATATTTCTGATTTTTACAATTTCTGACATGGTGCACTCTCAGAGTTGCCAGATTTGGGGACATTTTTTATTCAATATCCACCACTAAATTTTAATTGTGATGTTTGCCTAATCGCTTCGCAGATGAATTGTCTATTATGTATATCAAATACAGCAGAATCTTGATCCATCGTTTTTCACAGGGTGCATGAAAAAAACTATGAAAGCGGGAAAACAATGTATGCGAGTTAAAGAGTAAAGACGAAGAAAACAATGTTTATGGATTAATACACACAAATACATACAATATACTACTAATAAAAAGTAATTTGTTACTTTCCAAACTGTCAAAGAAATAAATCAATGTTGTAGAACATTAAGTAAAATTTATTTTTAATCAAAATTTTATGTAGGGGTTTTTGTTTCTTTTATAAATTAAGCAAGAATTTTTCCAGGTTTATAGCATTTTTCAGGTCCTTTTCTGTAATTTCATGTGCTTATATAAAAGTTCGTGCATTTTTAAATGCCAAAACTGAGTTATTGGCATGAAAATTATCCTCTGTTTCTTCACCGTAATTTTCATTTTTTGAAATCGCACATTTCTTCTATGCTTTAGGATTCCGCATGTTGAAACATCTTGATTAATGCAAATATTATCACTAAATTTTGTGCCAGACACATCCTCTGCTACACGCAATCACTCTTCATCTGCACTATCAGCATCATTATCATCATTTTCTTGCCTTTGTGCTTGGTATTCTTCATAATTTTTTCGCACATAACTGCATTTCCTGAAACAATTTTCTGGATTACTAAAGAGGTTACTTCTTGTCATGATGAAATTACAAAATGAATAGATGGTCTGAAGAAATGGCATCGCAATTTTGATACTCCATGAAAATGATGAGAAGATTTATTTTAGGATGAAAGAAATTCCAGTTTGTATGGCATATGGATCTCCAGAAGAAAATTCTTACAAGGTCAAAAAAAAAAAAAAAATTCACAATGATGAATGCGGGAAAACGACTTTTTTGAAGCACAATACATGCGGGTTTTGTTAACATTATTTAAATACAATTTGCACAGGGACCATAAAAATAAAACGATCAATGCAGGAAAACGAAGGATGCGGGAACAATAGATTCGGGTTTTCACTGTATCCCTTCTTAAAATTATTTATGACTTTTGAATAAAAAAGTCCCCAAGCCCGACAATACTGTGCACATAGGATGAAAACTGAAAATGTAGATTCATTGGAAAACATCATTCCTTTCCACAGTTCTGGTGTCAAGTTTAATATTTTTTGCAGAGGCTTAAAAGAGGTTCAGTATTTTAGTTTATTGTAACTATTTGTAAAGACCATCACTACCTTGTATGCAGGTGTTCAATTTTTTTTTTTTCAAACAAGTGACACTTCTTTTTCATACTTTGTTTCTCTTTAAAAATAGTCGATATTACAATTGGTTTTTGGGTTAGCTACTTGTTTTATATAAATTTCTGGTGTGAATGTCTGGACATTCAGTGAGAATTTTCCTATTTTTATCATTTATTGATTCAAAACAACACACTTTTTCTGCAAACATAAACTTTAAGCCCTCTGAAGAGAAAAAATATGTTTGCTTTTTCCATATATTATTTGTATAATGAATCCACTTGCTGTGATTGTTATAAGTAAAAGTATATTATCATAATTATTTCAGCTCATACTGGCATTTAATGTTCTTAGTTCTTTTAGTTATTATAACAAGTTATGCTTTATGCTCTCTGTTTTATTCTTGTTGAATTCATTTAAATTTCTGGTTAAATTAAATATCACTTCTTGTTACATAAGTGATCTTAAAAGGTCTTTTCATATAAATATACATAATTCATGTTCATATTATAATTTAATACTTTATAACAACTAAATTAAAATCTTATTCAAAATTGGTAATTTAAAAATAATTCTTAATCTGCCCTCGAAAACTTTATTCTCAGTGACTCATTCATGGTACAAGATTCGATAAAACGCAAAATTTTAAGAATAATTTTAACTCAGAAAACATAACATTTTCTTTGTAATCAGATCTGCATATTAATTAAAATCCTAAATATCCAAGACTGAGCTAAAATGTCTGTCATGACAATGAAGGTAGGCAGGAGTTAACTAGTCCTCTAGCAGTAAGTTTGGGAACTGGTATATTAAAAATCAGCGACAGAAGCTGAGTGAGAAGATTTCACCATGTAACAGTTATTAAGTAAAACTACAGCCATTTTGGGGGATCAGGAACTTGAGCTGTTTTGCATGATTTTGGCACGAATTAAACTCTTAGAGTACTTAACATAGATCAAGAGTGTCTCGTTACAAAAACAGATAATTTGTTTCAACCCAGAAGTATCTGTATTATTTATAGAAAACCTAAATTTATCAAAAGATTTTATTATTATTATTTTAATTCAGTTACTATAAAATATTAATTTAAAATTCCTTTTATCCTATACATGTATACATACATACATGTAACAACAAATTTCTCTCCTTTTAAAAAACAAATTTACATTTTCTCTAATATTTAAATATTTCAACTGATTTATGTCTATTCATCAGATAGACTAACAAAGAAATATCTTATGAATAGACATAACACCTTTAAAATCTAATTAAAAATCATTAAATGAATTTAAACATATATAACAAGAAAATTTCTTTTTTTTCTTTCTATTTTCTTTATTTAAATTAAATATTAATTATGCTTCTTAAACGATAAAAGTTTTATCTTATTCTAATTTACCTAAAAATTATTTTGCTGAATTAATCATAAGTGCATCAGACATATATAAAATGAAATTTATTGCACATGAAAATCACATGTATGTATGAAAGGATTAAAAGAATTCAGATTCTAAAATTATTATTATAAATTAATATTAAGTGATATCTTAATAGTATTATCTCTGAATAAATCTTAATTTTAAGAACAACTTTGTGAGAATTCTATTTTAGAGCTCCGGTAAAGTTAGTTTTCCAACAAAAAAATGTCGTAGCGCGAGAATCTGATTTAAGAATAAGTTTTAGAATCAAAATTATGCAATAGTCGAAATAAGCGGCAAAACATAGCAAAATACTAAATCCCAGATGTCCGGGTCAACCAATGATAAAATGTAGGCGAGATTTTAGCTTAATTAATTATCCAATAAGAATTCATATTAGGAGTTTGGCCTTGCCCCAAAATAGCCATATTTAAGTGGAAGCACAGGAAAATCAGCACCTTTTTCATGCAAGCTTTTGCTTAATTAATCCACGTCAATAAAAGTTAATTTAACGGCCCCAGGAGGGGAATTGGTTGCAGTTCCGCTGTTAACGGGACGGTTTCAGCCCGACTCATCTACGGATGTACATGTCAGCGTGCACTGTAAAGAAATAACTATTACCAGCTGCAAGAAACTCTCTGTGATTGGAGAAAATAATTATTTTCTCCAATCACAGAGAGTTTCTTGCAGCTGGTAATTCTTTTACAGTGTGCTCAGACTGATTGACTGTTAATAACCTGTAGAATGCCTAAGTGTCTTCAATAAAATGAACGCATAAACTATTTTGGAATATTTATTGAGTGAACTATCTTAATGTAGAGTGACAGTGGCTGGTCATCTTCTAAAGAAACAATTCCTTACATATATATGTTACAATATTATTCGGTGACACATATTACCCATGGTGAGGAAAGGTTCTCTCTTAATAAAGTCCAGCTGTTTTATGCAGTCGTTTTACTGAGTGCTCGTTGAATGATTACAGTTTATTTTCAAATCACTAGTTTCAAGCAAGCTGACACATTCCATCAGCAGCCGAACAGAGACAATGCCGTCGCTTTGACCGCAGTCTATGCCCCATTTCCCAGGATCGATATTTGACATATATTTATTTGAACAGGCACAACACACAAAAAGGTGCCAATTTTTGTGTGCATCAGCTTAAATATTGCTCATTTCGACGAGAATTTACTCTCCTCCAACACTCTTTTATTGGTTATTTAACTTAATGATTGACAGTGTAGCTGAGACCCAGAGATCAAGGGTTCATTAATTTGCATTATTTTACTGCAGGAAATGGAGAATAGCATACGATTCAGCACTTTTTATTCTAAAAGTTTTTTAATTTTCTGACTTTTGGGTTATGAACATGTTGCAAAACTAACTTTACAGGGAAAACTTTAGGATGAAATTTAAGTTAAGAATTTTGAATGGGATTTTCTTTATTTAAAATCACAATTCTTTTTATCCTTTCATATATATATATATATATACATGCATATTGGAAAAAATAAATAATTTGTTATTTAAAAATAAACTTACAAATTGAATTCCTTTAATTTTAAAGCATTTGATTATTTAAGAAGCTAGTAATCATTTTAAAAGCTGGTCCTGGTTTATCTTGAGGCACCATGTGACCAGAACCCTAAAAAAATATAACTTTGTTTTAGTAAAATAAAAGCAGAACAAATACAATACAACATCGAAAATCCGGACTCATCCGGACCTCTGCAATTCCAGATAATGAAATATGTGTAGTGGCACCATCTATTTGAATTGCCAGAAATAAAAACATGTATTCAAATACATACACAATTTTATATCACAGAAAAAATTGTGTTTCTCTAAATATTTAGATAAAGTTCAAGTTAAAAATGATATATTGTGATTTTTAAATATTTATTATTTTTACTTTATTTACATTTCCTTTCTCAAAAAAAAAAGTAAATTAAATTAACTTAGAAAATAAACATTTATTTATTGAAATATTTGTGTGCTAAAATTATTATAAACTAGCCCCCTTCGGCGACCAGCTGGTTCGTGATCCTTGAAAAATCCGACTTTATGAAACTCCTGCTCAGTGGCACCACGTTTCAAGTCCTACAACAGCTTATTGACATATAGTGAAAATAGCTCTATTGAAAAATTTAACAGCAGTAAATTCCCGCTCGGTAGCACCTGTTTTCAAAAATATTCACAATCGAATTATCAGGCATTAAAACCAAATACTACGAAATTTCAACGGCATATCTCAATTTAAAATACTGCAAAATATACAAGAAAACTTAATCTTTTCCCAATAAAAATGTAATTTTGTAAGTCCAGATTTAAGATGTTATACTGTATATAGAGATAATGTATTTAGAATTAAGGAAATCTCAAAACATGTAAAAATAACAAAAACCTCAATTTTGAAAATTTGACTATATATAGTATATGCTTTCTCTGCCATTATATGAGTAAGAGAAAGTTGAAAAAAGGAAATATAGATTAAAAAAACAAATTAATACATCAACAGTATATTCTATGATGCTGTATAAAAATGAATAGCAAATCCATTATAGTTATAGGTTCACAATGCAAATATTTGACAAGAAACCTGCTTTAAACTTACCTTTATGGTCAAGTAAGTTAATCTGTTATAATATTTTACAAATCCAGCAACCTGATCCTGGAAAGTCCATTTCTTAAACTTCTGAATAACCTTTAAAAAAGATAAAACATGAATAAGCAGTTAAAAAAACATATATGTGTAACAAGTATCAAGGAAGTATCTAAGAAACCAAATTTGGTTCAATTCCATTCAATAATTATAATGCAGAATTCTTTAAGTATTGTTCTACCACACATTGTGTGGAAAAGATAAACACCGGGTTTAGTGGTAAAAATAGACTAGTCCATTGGGTAATAGAGGTTCTAGTCAAACTTTTGGAAAGTAGGAACATTCAAAATTCAGTTAAATATATATTAAAATTTAAAAAAAAAAAAAAAAAAAAAAAAAAAAAAAAATCAGAAAATTGTTTTAAAAGTTAAGCTACTGTTGCAGGAAAAAAATTGTGAAAAATAAAGTTGTAGTTAAGAGACAATATATATTTACATGTGGAAAATGATTGAAATAAATTGTTTTGTGAAATTAGCATCAAATTCAAGAATAATGACATCATCCTTAAGAAACAAAATATATTAACACATGTGAAAAATAAATGTAAAAAATATTCTGTAAAATTGGCATCAAAATATAAATAAATGAAACATTAGTTTGAATTTATTTTTAAATATACAAAAATGAAACTCAGGTGGTAATAAATAATTTTTATTAATAATATTTTTAAGTATGAATAACTCAGTAGTATCTGTTACTGTTAGATTTTTTTTTTTTTTTTTTTTAATGGCATCAGATTAAGGGTGATGCAGATGTCATTTAGTGAGATTTTGCTATGAACATGGTTTCTATGGTTTGCAAACAAGCTGGTTGCTAAAAATGGCTAGTTTAGGAAATTTACCATTTTATTAGTATAAATATATTTTTCTAGTTTATTTTTGGTAATGAATAATCTTAGAGAAATTGCCAATATTATAAACAAAAAAAAAAAAAAAAGACCTTAAATTTTTTTTTTAGTTAATTAGATCTTTCTGGTTTGTATAATCAAAATTTTCTTTAACATTCCTTTTTTTTTTCCCCTTAAAGAAATTTTCAAAAATTTATTATCTAATACAGTTTGAAGAAACAAGCATAAAGAAATACAGAACAATGCACAGTATTTTCAAAAATATAAATTTTAATTTCTTTTTTTGACAAAACAACCTAAAATATAATAGAACAAATGTAACAAAAATCAAAAGGAATAATAAAAAAATATTACCTATTTTAAGTGAAATTAATAAATAAAAAACTATGCTGAAAATATACACAAATGTATGTATATAAAATTGTGCATGTATTAATCGCACATTAATCAATAAAAACTACTTGAAATAGCACAGTTTCATTTAAATCTTCCTACTCAAGACAGAATTACTTGAGAAATTGTAACTCTAGCTCAATGGTTTGACAATAGATATGCATTTTTATTTATTTATAACTAATATAAATGCAAAGTTTTAATGCAATTTCAATACATACATTTGTAAATATAAATTGCATGGATAAGAATCCACTTGACAGAACTTGGAGTCTTGCTTTTCAAAATATGCCAAAAAAATATCACTCATAATTGATTCTACTAATTAAAATAAATTAATGATTCAGTTTTCTAATTTTCCCATTTTTAAAATTAAATAAACAACAATCTACTTTGTCTCCATGTTATTCACCTACTTAAATAATTTATTTTAACTCCATTTTACTCCTCAACTTGCGATATTTATTATGCCTCTTTTTTCCGTTTGGCAACACTAATGGATTTGAGTGCTTTCTGCTTCTTTTCTAAATCACTAGAACAGCCTTCTATCAACAACGTTTTCAGCAAATTCCATAATCAGCAATTTTGCCAATGTTATGGCATAAAATGATGAAAGACATGAAAGAATATATATAAAGAAAGATATGCGAGAAGCAGCAATGTTTTGGCTGCAAATGATGGAATGTAGTGAATAATAAGAGAAATGTAAAAGAACGACGAGTGATCTTTAATTAAGAGTAATAGCTTACTTCACGATCTTCAAATTCAGTGAAATAGCCTTATTCAAATTAGGTTTAGGAAACATAGACAGTATCAGAAAGTACATTGAATTAAAAATTAGTGAGTGAAATGTATCAGCTTAAATTGAGCAAAATTGAAAACTTTTAAAGTAATAATCCATATAACTATATAAGAAGGCATACCTAATTTAGCAAGCAAATCATGATACAAAATATATTTAAATAGCTGCAAATATATTAAATAGCTGCTGTTTGTCTTATTTATAAAAATATATCTCGTTTTAATTCAAATTTCAAAAATGTCAAATTAAAAGCTTAAAATTTAAATTGCAGTCCTCCTTATACTATCAGCTGAAATTTAATAATCTGATTTGCATGCATGAAATTCTTGTGATATCATTTAAATAAAACTACATGTAACTCTTTAATCTTGAGTCTGTGTCCATTTTATTTATATTCTGGAAAACAAAAAAAATTATTTTCAATGGATATTTTTCTATTTCAGCATAAATCTTTATTTCAGATTTATTCCTTTTTAGTATTTCATTTAAATCTACTCTAGATTAGCCTCCCGGGTTTCCCTACGAAATTTTAAATCATTTTTCATACCAGTAATTTTTAACAGCAATTTTTGTCATAAAATAAGCCTATAAATTTAAAAAGAAATTTATTATTTTAAAATAGTGGTGAAAAATATCCTGTAAAAAGGACGAGTTATACAACCCTCGACAATATATCCTTTTTATATAACAGGGTTTAATCCAGCTTTTTCAAAATGGTACCCCATTTGTGAATTTATAAAATAATTTGTGAAAACATGAAGTAAGTTTGTGAAAATTAATAATGCTTCAGAGCAATTAAACGAAATGTGCAAAGCAGTTTTTTTCATTTTAAAATGCATTTTAAAATAAAATGGAACAGTTGCAAAATAAATAAATATATATATATGTTTACTTAGATATTTACCATTGTTTCTAGTAAATATCCAAATTGAGGGTATTTTTATGTGTTCGATGCAGTGAAGCTTATAAAATTTTTTAGTGTGCAGCTATATTGCTGAGAGTTGACTTTGTGAAGGTGCCTCTTTACTGAAAAGTGAATTTGTGAAGGTACCCCATTGCTAAAAGTTGACTTTATGAAAGTGCCTCAATGCGGCACTAAATTTGTTCTGGATTAAACACTGTATAAGCAGAACAAAATAAAATCTGTTGTACATTTTAAGATTTTTTTTTTTTTTTTTTTTAACTTTATAATATGTAACAGAAAAAGAATCAATTATTTTGAAACAAATAAATTGAAAAGATACTGTACAAATAACATTTCATTGAAATAAAATTACTTTGAAGCCCAAGGCATCAGAAAACCATTCATCTCCTAAGAAATTACAAGCCATGTCAACATCGCCATTATATATCAGTCCTCTTAAACCACTATTGATAAGTTGAAGAACTTGTGGTTTCATTGTATTGTAGAGTCGTTTGTATCCCATTTCAACAGCAGTACTACAGTAAAGGAAA
Organism: Salticus scenicus; assembly: GCA_963930645.1. Taxonomy (NCBI): domain Eukaryota; kingdom Metazoa; phylum Arthropoda; class Arachnida; order Araneae; family Salticidae; genus Salticus; species Salticus scenicus. Next base: position 16,407,099 of record OZ005654.1, on the reverse strand, counting down.
AGAAATTTTAATGAATGTAAACATCCACGAGCAATAAATAAAGTACAAAAAACAAATAAATATCCTTAAGTAAAATCCTGATTATTAATTATATAATTATCAAAATATGAAAACATCTATTATTATAAATATACTGAACTTGACATTCCAAACATAATATCAAATGTGTTGATATTATCTTTGAAATTAACTATTATTTGCTAGTGAACATAAATGGTCTACATAAATCTAATACAAAGAATTTTGCCCCTAACCTGTAATTTATAAATTATGAAAATTACTAAGAAATATGAAAAATAAATGTTAAATAAAAGAAATTAAATAAGTAAATGTTAAATAAATAAATACACATATATATATATATAATAAAGATGATCTATTAAGCATAGTAGAAGCCAAGCAACAGATACAAGATCACTGAAACACCAATGACCAATAAGACAAAAAAAAAAAAAAATCACCAGTGGACGAAATATACCAATGCAAAGAAACCAGATTCACCAATTAACAGCCTGCAAAACAAACGAATCAATAAAGTAAAACAACAAATCTTAACTTAAAACCATAAACTTATCAAAATTAATGAAAGAACAACTCAAGAAACACAAGATAGGAAGAAGGAGGCAGGCGGCAAGACTTGTGACTTGCCTGTGGGGTTACACTAGTTTTATGCCGGCAACACTCCCCCAGCCTGCCACAACCAGAACAGGAACCATATGGATTTAAAAATGCAAATTTCAAAGCAGATGAACAACAATGAAACCACGAAGCCACAATGAAATTCACCGATTTATCACATTGTGTTTAACAGTATAATTAGAACATTAAATATAGTTGACAACTCAAAAAGGAAAAAACTGAAATTTTAATGGAAAGTGAAAGTATGCATAGTAATACAAAGCAAATGCAACAAACCTTCTACTTTTTTTTTTTTTTTTTTAATTTAATTTCACAAACCCACCCAACCATCCAGCCTTACAACACCACCCCACCTCCGTAATCAAACATCTGCCCACCCAACCGCCACCTTTTTTATTGTCTTTTATTATTTTATAATTTTTTTGTTGATATATACAAGAGTGTACACAGCTTTTTTTTTTTTTTTTTTTTTTTTTTTTTTGTACTGACAGAGACATGGTTAAGGATATAAAATAGAAAATACAAAGTTTTTAGGAAAACCCATTTTAGCAGTGGCTGTGATCAGTTTATTAATATTCTTGTTTTTAAACTTTGCAGAGCATAAATTATTAATTCGAAATAAATGGTTAATGATGATGTTTCTAAATACCGAAAGATGCAGACATGAATTAAAATGTGTAAATAAGTTTACATTAAAACAAAAATCTTGCCGTTTGTCATAGATATCTGTGTAAAGTTTATTACCATCGATGATTATTTTGAGATCTAAAAAGTTAATAGATTGATTAGTCAGAGTATTTTGAGTTAGCTTTAAATTAGGTGGATAATTAAAGGAAAAACCATTTTGTGAGTTCTTGTTGAGATAAAATACAATAATATCATCGATGTAACGATAAAATCTAACATCATCATTGCAAATTTGCTTTTCATAATAATAAAGATAGAGATCTGCCAAAATACTGGAGCTACAACCTCCTTGTGGAATGCCTAATTGTTGCAAATAGATATCGTTGTTGTGCAAGATATAATTATTATGGATAACAAAGTTAAGAAGTGTTTTAAATTTTTCTTCTTTAAAATTGTAAGGAAGATTAATTTGAGCTTTATATTCTTGAAAAAGACTGTAAATGATATTACTAAGATCTGATAACTCAATATTATTGAAAAGATCTTGAAAGTCAAAAGTCATAACATTGTCTATTGAATCGAGCGATTTGATGTATTGAATTAATTGAAAGCTATTTTTAAGACAGTGTAAATTATCAACTTTGCAAGTACATTTGTAAATTTGCTTTAGAATATCCAGTAGAGCTTTATTAGCATTGTTGTTATAAGTGTTACACCCAACAGTGACAGTGCGAAATTTAATTGGAGATTTGTGAAACTTAGGGATGAGAACTATATAAGGATAATTAAAGTTATTGAAGGGAAGTTGAAGTAGTTTATAGTAATTATGTATTTTCCGGTTATTAATAATAAGGTTATTATTAGTTAAACTGAAGATGTTACTATTATTGATTGAAGAGTTTAAAATAGAGAGATAGTAGGATTTACAAATAATGGCATAATTATTAGGTGATTTGTCAACATAAGTGATCACAAAGTCATCCTGTAGTGATTTGATTGAGTTAAGAAGTACAGATTTTTTAAATAACACCAGATTTGAAGAATTGATAAATAATGCATTTTTGATTTTTTGTAACACTAAAACTTTCCATTGAGTGAAGTAGGCAATAGGTTTATTATGAGTAATAGATATTTTATAAATAAATAAATCTAGGTCATAAGAAAACTGTTGTAAGATTTGTGGAATGCTAGTTTTAACTGGAAGTCTAAATTTGGTGCCAAATTTCATGAATTTTTTTAATTGATAATTGTCAATAATATTGAGATTATATATATATATATATATATTTTTTTTTTTTTTTCAAATATTAACCCTTAAATACCTGATTATTTTTAAATCAATTTTAAAATGTTTTACTTCTTTCCTCTCTTAAATAAATCATGGGAAAAACACTTTAAAAAATCATTCTTTATTTTAACTAGGGTTTACAGCTAAAAAGCAATTTGTTGCCAATTGGCAAATATGAGGCATTTAGAGCCTCAATATTATTCTAATAATATTTTGGAAGACAAAATTGGGTATGCTGACGTAAAGTAACACTTAACCTTTAAATTATAAAGCGATCTTTTTCTTCACAACTGTTGATTGCACAGATATATACTTCCAATTATAAAAATGCTTTAAATGAGGTAAATATTTATATTACAGCATTTTTAAATTTAAAAATTATTTTAGGAATATGATCATTCTTTTGGGTATTGAAGCAGTTTTTAAAATCATATATAGTCAAATTTAATTCATTACAGTCATTCCTCTAATCTCCAATCGATTTTTTAATGCAAACAAAGAAATTCATTTATTTTATTTTATTTTTTTTATTTATTTTCATTTTTTAATCAAATCTTTAGTGTAATCCTCGCTTTCAAACACAATTCAAAAAAAAAAAAAAAAAAAATTAATAATAATAATAATAATAGTGGTATTCTCATATTTATTATCTTGCAATTCATACGTACTAGCTACAGGTCAAGCCAAAGAACGTTAAGAAAATACATAAAATTTAAAACAAAACACTATTAATCAATGTTTAACAAAATTTAAAGTATTCAATGATGAATATTCATTTCTGCACTTAAAAAATATTTTGTATTTTTTTAAATAAATATGTAATGTTGGTATTTTATTGCTATGTAATTTGAGCATGCTTAAATTATTTATCTTCATATATGAACACAATTAGTTTTATTAATATTGGAGAAATATTTTATTCCGAAATTTATTAGGAATCATTTTTCCATTTTAATGTCTATTTATGAAATTAATAATAATAACTCGCTTTCTATCTGCAAAAGAAAAGTGTAAATAGAGACAAACTGCAAATTCCTATAATCTGAACAGTTTTTGGACAAAACTTTCGCAGATTAGAGGAAATTGACTGTATCACTTTAAATTACAAGGTTATAATTTTAACTTAGATAAATTTATCTTATACAATATCCTTTTAAAAAACTTAGCAAATATATTTCGGGTATCACCGTACCCATCTTCAGTGCCAAGTGAAAACATCTGTTCCTCTGAGGTGGTCACTTCGGGGTGTTGTGGTGTTCGTGGTCTCACTTCACTTCATTTCTTTTTTTGTTTTCTTGTAGAATCTGTTGCCACACTGCTGGAATAATGCAGTGCTCTCGGTCATTAACAGCTTGAAAACGGGAGGCCATAGAAATAATTACTAACAATCAAGCTGTTAATGACCGAGAGCACTGCATTATTCCGGCAGTGTGGCAACAGATTCTACAAGAAAACAAAAAAAGAAATGAAGTGAAGTGAGACCACGAACACCACAACAGACACCCCGAAGTGACCACCTCAGAGGAACAGATGTTTTCACTTGGCACTGAAGATGGGTACGGTGATACCCGAAATATATTTGCTAAGTTTTTTAAAAGGATATTGGATAAGGTAAATTTATCTAAGTTAAAATTATAAATATAATCCTTTTTTTTTTAAATATAATTACAAGGTTATTTTAATTATTTTTTACAAGAAATTTCATTTAATTTTTACAAGAAATTTTCAAATAAAAATCTAACCTGCAGATATCCCAATCTTGAACAAAAGAAGGTATGTGAAGAGCCTTGCGAACTGCTGGCTGATTCAGATACTTGGCTAGATTTCTAGAATCAACACAGGGAGGATCATTGCCAAAGCTATCTACCTATATGAAAATTTTGAATGAAAATATGCTAATGCTAGGTGGTTAAGTACTTCAACTTTTTGATTTTCATAGGCATAGCTGCCAACCTTTGAGAATCAAAATTAGGGAGATTCCAAGCTTTAAGAATCAAAATTAGGGAGATTTTATATACAACATAGTTTAAGCCATAAATAGAACATTAATAGTACAGTAATTGTTGGAAAGAGAAGAAGCAAATAAAAGGGAAATTTTGTAGTATTTAGAGGCTTTCTTCTTATTGCAAATATGAGGAAATAAATAAATAAAACATACTGAATTTAAAATACTACTAGATTATATTAAATTCTAACCATACTGAAATTATATATATACATACATAGACTTGGGAAAAGTTTTCCTATCTGAAAAATCTATTCTTCATTTTTTTTCCAAGTTTACAAATTTAGTAAAGATATGATGTATAAATACTTAATTTAATTGAGGAAAAATAAATAGATTCATTAAGTTCAGCAATAAAGCCTAAAAATAATTACATATGTGAGAAATATTGTGTACTTCTATTGTTTTATTGCTTCTAGAATTGATCATTGATCACTATCCAGAGATGGGGGAAAAGGGGGGGAGGGGAGGATAAAAAAAATAATTACAGAGTAAGGAATATTACACTCTTTCAATTCTACTTTTAAAATCTAATAAAGCAAACTTAAAATAAATATTATCATCTATGTTGCAGATGGATTGAGATATAAAAGACTTCAAAACACTTGATTGCCGATCGCTAGTTAAGAGATAAATAAAGGAGGAAGGGGGGGGGGGGGGGGAGGGCAAAAAATAACATGAGCAAGAAATATTTAACAATTCTATTTCTTTATAGGTTCTAGGATCTCATAAAGCAAGTTTGAAATTAATATTGACATTTATGTTGTGGATGGAGAAAGATTGGGAATCGGGAGTTTTCGTAGAACATTTGAAAATTAGGTGGTGTGTGATGAAAATTTTGAAAAAAATCGGAAGATATTAATGTTTTTCGGAAGTTTGGGAGATTGCCTCAAAATTCGGGAGTCTCCTGAATTTTTCGGGAGAGTTGGCAGTTATGCATAGGTAAATTTCCCTGAATTTTTCTCTATCATTTCCTTCAATTTTGGCAAATGACGTTTCATACATCAACATTTTTAAATTAGAAATTTTATGTATTCAACTGAAATTTCACTTTTTCTCCATTACCACCAGCCCTCCCCCTTTCTTGATTTAGTTAAAAATTTTAAGTTTTTCTTAACTTTTATAGATTTCAAATCATATATTCGTTCCTGACTTTTACAGTGTTAGAAAATTTCTTAACATTTCAATGATTTAAAGATTGCTGACAATGCTGTAATACATATATAAATGTACAGGCTATTTTAATTTAGAAATTCTTTAATCATCAACCTTAATTCATTTTAGATAATTTGGAGTGGAAGGCTGATTTTTATACCAACTATGTGAAAAATATCAGAGCCGGGAATCAAACCCGGGCCTTCCACTTAATGTGCGGATGCTCTACAACTGAGTTACCCTGGGTAACCAGCTAGGCATTTCTCACATAATATTCATTGGCAAGGTCACAGAGTCTGCAAACGCAGCTGTATCAAGTGACAATATTAATCGTGGCACAACTCCAATGGACCACGAAATTTTAATTTAGAAATTCTTTAATCATCAACCTTAATTCATTTTAGATAATTTAGAGTGGAAGGCTGATTTTTATACCAACTATGTGAAAAATACCAGAGCCGGGAATCGAACAAAACCTGGGTTACCCTGGGTCTAAAATGTACTGGCTATTTTGATAATTAAAAACATTTCTTATATACAAAATGTATCTCCTTTCAATACTTTCAAACAATTACTGAAAATATTAAAAAAAATATTTAGTTAAATTCTAACAAAATCCACTTTTCTAAAAACAAGTGTTAGATTTTACTGACGAAAGAACCAATACATTTATATACATATTTCAGGCACCTTTTAATCAGGGAAAGCTCAAAGTACTTAATGGTGCTAGAAAAGCAAAAATATGGTTAAAATCTGCAAAAGATTATATAATGTTTCATCTCATACACAAATTATATTTCTTTTAATTTTTTTTCAAAATTTTTTTTATTTTATTATCTATTTATTTATCTTATTTATTTTTATTTCACTTTTATTTATTTATTTATTTATTTTCTTTTTTTTTTTTTTTTTTTTTTGGGGGGGGGGGGGTAATACAAAAATGGAAATAACTGCAAAATATACATTTTGTATGACAATAAATAAATAAATAAAATAACAGAAAAAATAACCGATCTAAAAAATAATTGACATATAAATAGATATGAACAGGGACTCACAAAAGTTCATAAATCTTATAAGCCAGAGACAAAAAATTATTTTTATATCTTTAAAATATTCACAGCAAATGTTTCAGATTTCCATCAATCATTTATCATTGATTACATCATTTTTTTTCTGCTATGATACCTGTTTATTTATAAATCAAAATGGCCATTTTAATTTATGAAACAGCACACAGAAAAGAATGTTCATATTTATATCTCAGAAACAAAGCAGATCAGAAATTTTCAAATCAACACCACAGAGATATCAAACCACTAGGTTAGTTACTGTGGTTATATGTTAGTTTATCAGGATTCAAGGAAACTAGTCTAATCAAGTACAAAGTATAAAACATTTCCTTTTTAAACATCCAACAATAGTAACTTTCAATTTATTCTGAGAAGGAAAATGTGTTACAAAACATGTGTTAGAAATCAAGAAACATTTTTACTAAGAAAAATTACCAGACTTAAATTTTCATCGCTGACTTGCATTTATATAGTATTTTTAAAGAAACTTGCTCTCTGTCACAATCTTATAAAGAGGATTGTAGAAAATGTAATTCTTTTTATCTGTGTATATTTTTTTTTTTTTTGTCATAATGTAACATCCTTTTTTGTATGTCCGTGAATTCAAAGATTTAAAAAACACAAGAAATGAAAATCATTAAAAATAGAAATTAGTCTTTTTCAGATGCTGTCTGGGAAGAAAGTTCTCTTCTGCTGATTTTTGGAAGTATGGAATCACATAAGATACTGGTTTCCTTAAGAAATAGTGCTAAATTAAAATTAGATCTGCAGCTCTTATTTAAAAATTAAACAAAAATTGTAAAGACAGATAATGAAAACTTCAGAAAAACTAGTATGTTGTGGCCACTACAAGACTTTCTTCTATATTTTCCTATACAGATTCACTCAGTAACAATATTAATATATATATTAATAATATATTAATATTGTAAAATGTAAATATAATAATATGTAAATATATTTTACATATTTTTTATACATATATGTAAAATATGTAATATATGTAATATACATTACATATATGTAAAATATATGTAAAATATGTTGTAATATATACCATATATGTAAAATATGTAATATACATTACATATTTTACATATTTTACATATTTTTTACATATAATAATATGTAAAAAATCATACATATATATATATATATATATATATATATATATATGTATGATTTTTTTTCTAAGTTTTTTTTTTTTTTTTTTTTTGTTAAAAGTAAAAAAAAAAAAAAAAAAAAAAATTGATAACTTTGTTTTAAATTATCACAGATTTATAGTTCAGCCGTTTGTTTTAAAGGTATTGACGAGACCTTTCGAAGGATACCCATCTTGAAAATTTACCCCTCCCGGGGGGATACTTCCCCCCCCCAGGGAGGGAGGGGGGGGGAACCGATGCCCCCACATGCACAAAAAATTTTTCCTAGTTGACTACTACTATTATCAATAATTCATATTAATTTTACAATCACAAGTTGAACATAACTCTCATTATGCACATTTATACGAAATTTTGTCCTAAATACTGCCATGTTAAAAGTTTACAAAAAATGCGATCACAGCGCCACCTGTTGAGCGATTGATCCCCAAATCTAATCAGCACCAGTTTATGTCAGTGTGCAACTAAATACCAAGTTTAGTTAAATTTCATTCATTGGTTCGTGAGATCACAAAAAAGTGATACAGACAGACATTTTTTAAAAACTATCAATTTGTGTTCTGGACATCCCAAAACGTGTAAATCCATCAAAAAATGGAGGTCGAAAATTTTTGCTAATCCAATACTTTCTGTATATTACATATAGAAGAAAGTAATAACAGCATGACCACAGTGCAGAGGAAAGGGCAATGATACTATAATATTTAAGACACTAGGTAAAAACTGGAAAGAACATGTAATCAATTCTTCGCTAATTGCAGGAAAGGAGCATGCAGTTCAACATTTCACAATATCAGGAATGAGGAATTACTGCAATTTACTGAATGTAGTGAATGAAATTTTAGGCAAGGAAAATATATTTCAGAAACTTTTATATATGTCTTTCATCATATTTCTATATTCTCTAAGGTTTCCCCCCCCCCTTTCTCAATCTTTATAAAAAAACTGTTTAATTTAATAAAATTAAATTCTGGTACTCATAAATTCTATACATTTGTTTTTCAAAATTTTAAAACCTTAAAAACTTTTAAATGTATTTTACATTTCTAGATTACTATACCATAAAATACTGTTCAAGCGAATTCCTCAATCTTCAAGGAAAATCAGGATATATTTGAGAAGGAGGTGGATAAATGGTAAAAAATCAGCAGAAATATAGAAATTGACATGTATTTTCCTGCTAAAATTAAGTGGCATAGAAAATTATTTTAGAACAAAACATTTATATATTTTATGTTGCAGTGATTAAAAAATAATAAATAAATAAATTCAGTTAACTCTTGATTAACCAGCATTCAACTAACCAGAAGAATTCAGAAAACCCCCTTTTTTTTCTACTTCAAATAAACTGTTTTAAAAAGTTTGTTGCTATTTAAAGAAGCTTATTGCTTCTATTTTCAAATAATCACAGTGTCCGATTTATTATAAAACAAATCAATGTTCATATTTATAAAAGTGAACTTTAAAAAGAAGTAAATAACATAGAACAGAGTCTCTTATTTAGATAAACTCCCACTGCTCATAAAGGAGTGCTTATTCAGTATTTTCAGAATGTCTGATTCGTTGTCATGACCATTCAGAATTTCCTGTGGTTTTCTACAAAACTTGCATAAATGCTGGTTAGCATTTTTGTTTTCCTTGACTGAACCATTACTTTTAATCATATCACATTCCATAGAAAATATACTTTATTGCATCCTTTACTGATAAAATTTTACAAAGAAGGTAGGTAGCAAAAATATAATTCTGACCGCTCCTATTGTTTATAATATCTTTTCATTCTTCAGATTTTGCTATAATTAAAAATTTTGCTTAGCATTTTGCATTCTGGTTACTGAGATTTCGGATTACAGATCCAATACTGTATAATAATCTACACAGTAGAATTTAAGTAATGCTTAAAAAATTATCACTTTTTAAAATTTTTCAGTGCAATATGTGATTGTAAGACAATTATTTTTTTAAAAATTTAATCCTTTTTATACTTATTACAAAAGGCAACTTTTCTACAATTTAGCAATTAAAAATTAAAAACTTTGTATTTTTCAACCCACTTAGAGAAAAATTAGTTTTAAGCATGATTATGGAACAAAATTATCATACCTTATTAGATTTTGGCAGCAGCCTCAGCAAATTCCTTTTATCAACTGAATATCGGGATGACTTTTCAGAGGAGTGAGCACAATCTTGATACAAATTATACACATTAAGACCAGAATTTTGTACTATTTCAGAAACTTCAGAAACCTTAAACAACATAATAATAAAAAAAACTATTTTAAAGACAGTAAAAATAAAACTACTTACAATCGAGAAGAAATTCTTTGGAATGAGTAAGCAAGAAGAAACACAAATATGAACAATCAAAATTCACTTATTTATAGTAATTCTCTGATTCCTAAAACAACATTATCACTTACTAAGCTGCAATGTTATAATACATATTTAAATTAATGGACTTCTTTGAAAAATAAATAAATAAATAAAATAGGCTTTTTATTTCTCTCTCTCTCTCTTGATTCTTGCTCTAAAATAATTCAACGCTTGTAAAAACTGCAGAAAAATCTTCAGTTATCTGTCAGACTTTTTGTATCATATTATACAATGTAATAGTATAGTTCCTTATCTGACAAGGAACTTAACGGCCCTCTTCCCTTACCGTCGCCGGAAGCCCGAACCAATGTTATTCTATGGGGAAATTTTCTTTACAAATAACTTATTAACTAATACATATTTTTAAATTCTGTTTTCATATTCAGAAAATTCCCAACTGTTAAACTGATGGACCTTTTTTAAAAATGTATTTTTTTAATATTTAATATTTTATTTTGAAATTGCAAAATGAAAAAATTTCACATATTGAAAATTCGTATTTTGCAGCTTCAAAATAAAATATAAAAAATTAAAAAAATAATTTTTTAAAAAAGGAGAGCAATTTAACAGCTGGGAATTTTCAGAATGTGAAAACAGAATTTAAAAATATGAATTAGTTAATAAGTTATTTGTAAAGAAAAATTTACCATAGAATAACATTAGCTTCGGCTTATGGCGGCGGTGAGTGAAGAGGGTCCTTAAGATATAGAAAGGTGCTCATTAAATACAATCACTCGCTAAATCCAAATTCAAGTTTGTACAAAAAATGCACTAAACAATTAAAAAAAAAAAAATACTTAATGTGGATTGTTTAATAATCATTATTCAAAGTGAAAAATTACATAGTTATTATTATTACTTTTTTTTTTTTTTTGATAAATTATATGTTTTTGAGGATACTGAGTCCAAAAATGACCATCATTTCCACTTCTCGCATTTTTTTTTTTTTTTTTTTAAGCAAAATAATAAGAGTTTACAATCAAAAATCATAATTATTGTTACATTAAACTAAACCTATACCTTCTCATAAATAAACGAACATTCCTTTATGGTATAATTTAACATTCTGTGTTTACTCATTTTACCAGAGAAGCCATTTTTTTTTTTTTTTTTCCCAATGTCCTTTCAAACATGCTACCACTTTCACCCATTTCACTGCACTACATTCCTATTTTATTTATTTACTTATTTTATTTATTTATTTATTTTTAGATTTACTTTAATAAATAATCAGGATTGCTATACAAATCAGGAGAAAAAAATTCCCTGAGTTTTCCCTGTCTCTTTTAGAAGTAAAATAGATGTCATGCAGCCCAGGAGCAGAAAGTGCTTAAAACTGCGACGCATGTCGCAGAACAATTGAGGCTTTTGCAGAACATTTCATCTATCCCCTAACTGGCTAACATTCTAAAATTAATAAAACCTAGATATGTTCAACTGACCTGTAAATCTGTTAGCATACTAGAAAATTGCTGGAAACAGTCATTGTTTCATTGTATAGACAAAATTTATAAACATTTTGTAAGTAGTATATCCACATTAATGTGACAATATTAATGCCAAAAGCCATTGAAAAAATTGCAAATTCTGGGTGTATTCCTCAGTTTTAGATTACAAAAATTTAAATTATGTTTTATTATAAATGTGTAATAAATATTTTACTAATAAGTATTATTTTTATGCTTATTTTGTATTTTACTGTGCCTTGACAAATTTGGACAACATACCTGCAGAACATCTGCAAATTTTAATGTCTCGTTGCAGAACATCAGATATAATTCTGCTCCTGGGTCATGCAGCATTAATCTACAAGTCAATTGAACATATTTAGGGTTTATTAATTTTATTGACTAACTATAGTTGGAGAAATAAAACGTATTTGATTCATTATAAAGTACTAAAATTAAAAAAATATATTTGATTATAAAAAAAATTTCCAATGTTTTTTCAAAAAATTTCAAAATTCCCTGAATTTTCCCTGCTTTTGCAATACTTTTTTTAATTCCCTGAGTTTTCCACGTTTTCCAAGTACTGTAGCAATCCTGATAATGTTTAAAAGCAAGAAATATTAATTAAATATTTTTTTTTCTAATCAACGAAAGGTTACCAGATTTCACATTTTCATGAAAAACTAACTAAAAATATGCATTTTGCAATAAAACTTTTTTACTGTATTTTTTGGTTTCAGTGAGTAAAAAGGTATAAGAAATAGTTAGTTCACCATACTTAGTTCACCCAGTGTTTCCAATGTGGTAGCATTTTTTGCAAAATGCTAAAAGACTTATCTAAAATGTGAAAATGAAGTAACAAGTTTTCGCTTTTTTGCTAAAGCATCTTACTAAAAACAATTTGAAAAAAAAAGAAAAATCCATCGGTTCATTCATATAAGGAAAATCATATGCTGAACTACGCATAAAAAACATATACAGGAAATCAATTTGTAAATAAACATGAAGCATTTGTAATGTGGTCTAATATGAAAGAAAGAAAAATTATAAATTGTAAACCAAAAAGCTTTGAATAGTAATAAACAAATTTCACTTATATTACTTTTTTTTTTTTTTTTTTTTTTTTGTATGTTATGATTTTATTTTCAGGTATGGTATAAGCTTAATGTAGCTCCACCTCTTCTATCTCTACATGCTATAGTGATAATTATATCTCCAGAAAAAGAGTATAAGTCATATCTAAGATGTTCATATTGCTTTAAAAAAGTTTATAATATAAAGATTAATATTTTTCATGTCTGCCAATAAATGTGTTAAAATATATGCTGCTATTATATTCGAATTGATCTGGTTACAGTGATAAGTACAATTATTAATTACTTTTTTGTTTTTCATTTCTAATTTTTAAAAAAAATTTACCTTCTGTGTATAACTCTTTAAATACCTGATTAAAAACTAATTTAATTTACAAATTAAAATCAAACATATTGAGGCGTTTAGAATAATGAGTAAACTGATATTCATTTTTTTCTACTGTTTCTGGCATTTTAGCATTTTGCTAAAGCTTTTCATCTGATTTTAGCTTTTTTGCTAAAGAATATTTTTACTCAGCTTAAACCCTGAGTTCATCTTATATGTTTTTTCTGGTTGCAGACCTATGTTATTTGAAAATTTTACTTCATTCAACTTTCGTTGTAAAACACTTAAGGGGATCAGGAAAGCCCTATCTCTGCAATGTTGAATTCACCAACATTATGTATCTTTTTCTCAGAAAGGGTGAAAGATAATGTTAGGACAGATATTTTAAGTTTTTAAGGCAGCTAAAATAGAATTTTTACATACTTTAACAGGTCATTTTTTTAAATGAAACTGAAAAAATTATTATTAATTATTTATTGAAAATCACTTTTAAATTATTAATTTTGGTGACATTTCACTGCCAAAATAAATAATTCTCAAACCCCTGTATTAAAATATTATACATAATATAGCATAATATAAGTGTCATTAAAAAAGCTGAGTTCTTAAGTTTCATTTTTTTATTTTTTTAACTGATATGAACACTACATTATTTCCTCATATACCCATTAGAATATACATATTGTTACATAAACATTGAATTTTTTGTGTGAGGTAACTGGTTTGTAAATAAACAGGCAGGTTCCAGTCCATGAACATTCCTGAAAACCAGCAAAGAAAAAAAAAAAAAAAAAAAAAAACATTACTCTAACCACAAAAGTCATGATAAGGATTATATACACTGCAGAAAATGAATGCATTAGTTTGTTCAGGAATAATATTCTACAGCTTCATAGAATGTATTTCAATTAAAATACATTATACGAAAATTGTTACAAGGTCATAAAACATGAAATTTTCAAATATAATTTTAGTAACTGGTAAATTCTCACCACCTCTTAGTTATGCTCACCGATTTACACTCGCGAATTTTACCAATGTTTACAATCAACTACTCAGTGAAACATCCTATAACTGTTGTAAAAATTTAAGTTTTTCCCAAGTTATTAAATTTATTTCATTGTGTTATGCACTATACAGCCATATATTATCAATATTAATAAATTATGTTTGTTATTTAAAACTTGTCTTTTTAATACTACATCTGCATTTCAAAAGCAAAACTATTCATAAAAGAATTGAGCAATAATGTGTGCTTCCTCTGCATACTTTTTAAAACTTGACAATCTATTTTCATTATTATATACCTTGAAAAGTGTGCACACATCTCATTAAGAGTTACCTACACTTGCCGAAAAAAAAGTTTTACTCGCCACAAAACAGGGTTGACATGTTTTTTTTTTTTTCTTCTTCTTCTTTTCCCCTCTCTTTTATGCATTTTGGGTTTTTTATTTTTCCTAACTATTTGAAATGCTTTTACAAATATGCTTAAAATTATATATATTTCAAGTGTGTCGTATATTATCATGTCTCATAATCATCTATAATTAAAAATCATTATAATGTATTGTATTTGGGATCTGAAAAAGATTAAAATATCTAATAACATAAACGCAAAGTGTCATTAAAGAAAAAAATTCTTTGTCAAACAATATCCTAATAAATCTTTTTATTATGAAAGATTAACCTTCCTTATTTACCTATTATTTATTTAACTTTTTGCATCAGAAATGCCTTTTTCGTCCATTTTATTTTTGTAATCAGATTGAATGTCGATGTGTATAACTTGTTCAATGTTGTCATTTGAAATAGTGATTTCAGAACAACTTTTCGATAAAATCGTTGCCAGCAAATCATTACAAATGCAAATTCTTGGCATTTCAGTAAAAAACTGAAAAATGTGTACTGTTTCTTGATTATTATTTAACAAAATAAACGTAAGCAGTATCTTTAAAAGAGCTTGGGCTCATTTTCATGCGCCAATATCACATAGGCAAACTTTCACATTTCTCTTCTCTCTGATAGAGGGCAACGGGCAGAGAGACTCTCTGCTCGTCTATTCTCACTCTGCTTGGAGAAATCACAGTGCAAAAAACAAAACTGCCGAAAAGACTAAAACTTTTATATGCATGCAGTAAGCATTTTTCCTTTCTCAGGCTGGGGCGATCGTCGGACAGCACATGCACAGACTCGGTACTCCGAGAAGAGAAAAAGGAGAGGTTAAATATGAAGTTATAAGATGGCAAGATTTTGCCATAATTAAATCTATAAAAAGAATGTTTTCTATCACCGTATTGTGTAAGAATTCTATCTATAACTAGACCAAATTTTTACTTGCCATAGTAAAAATTCCACTCGCCAATGGCGAGCTGGCGAGTGGAAATTTTGTGCCCTGGAGTTACTGTTACGTTTTATTTATAATCAATGAAAATAAAATTAATATTGAAAATCAACTAAATTATTAACAATGTGTAATACAGTTATTATCATTACTTACAGCTGTATTACATGAAACAGAATTCGAATTAGCAAAGTTACATTGTGATGGTGCAGCAGTTCCTCCACAACAATATTTTTCTAATCGTTTCCACAAGCTATTAAAAAAAAAAGGAAAGAAAATATTTAAACATAAAAACAATCAAGTATATAAATCAGTTTTCATAATTGTTTAAAATACTTAAAAAAAAAAAAAAAATCTCAAATTATTGCACAGATATCATGAATTTTGATAACATCTTTCAAACATAGAAATTCAAAATTAGCTAGCAGCAATAGCACAACTTCAATGTCATACAAAGGAAGAAAGAAAAAAAAAGCTCTCAGCACTAATGAAAAAAACATTATTCACTTTCAACTGCACATTAACTGCAGCTGAAATACACCAAATGGATCTGGATTTTATTAAAGAGAAGTGTTTCATTTTACTGATAAATAAATTTTAAAAGGTATAACTTTGTAAAAGTTTAAATAACTGAATTGGGTGCAATAAAACTCTGTACTTGATATGAGATCACAATCTTAATAACTCTAAAAACGTTTAACGTGAAGTCCCAGCTCAACTTTTAAACTTCTAAAATTTTGCATAAAAACTGATTATCAACTTATAGAATTCTTTTCAATAAGTTGTTTCAAAGTAAGTTTTAACTTATAGATTTTTTTTATTATTTACCAGTCTCTTATAAAAACCAGATTTTTTAAAAAAAAAGCCTTTTTTTCTTCATTTTTAAAATTCATGTTACTTTAAAATGCAATTTTAAAAGACTATTTCATGAAAATGTTTCTTAAATAATTAAGAAAAATAGAAATGATCAATCTAAACATTTTCTGAATAATTTTGTTACAATAAAAACAAGGAGGGGGAATCTTGCTTAATTTTTATTTAGCTATGACAATTTCTTTTTATTTCTTTTCTGTTTTATAAGCGTTAGTTTAAAAGGCTTCACTTTTAAAACTAAATAAAATGTCTTTTTTTTTTTTTTAATAAGTCTAAAAGGGCCCCCATTCAAGCTATGCCAGGCACTGTTAATCTCGGTACCAATGAAATCCATGGAACAGGAGTGATTGTGAAATCCTGAAATTTTAACAAGAAAGTTAAGTATGGGTAGAGAACATATATTTTATTGCAAGGAGATAAAGTCTTCTCATTATGAAAAATATTAGTTTTAATTAGATTCAGCAGTCATACAAATTTGGTATTTTAGTCTTTTTTTATGAAATTAACAACCAGAAAAACTGGAATTCTGGTACCAAAAATGAATTTTTTTACCTGAACTAAGGTAAATTACCTGAATGCAATCACCCCTGATGGAATGAATCACTGATAAAAATGATATTCTGCTGCAGTTTTAGGGGGGGGGGATTAATTTGTAAGTAAATATAATTTTTTTTTTTTTAAACTGACACCACTCCAAGCCATCAGTACATGGGCGTCGGCCAGAGTTAGAAATAAGAATTTTGAAACTAGGCGTCAAAATAACGCCTGGATTAAATTTTTTGGCCGTTCAAATTAAAAATCTAGGTGCGATCTATAATTAAATATGTACATTTAAAAAATAATAATAATAATAATAAAGCATCAACTT
This sequence comes from Salticus scenicus, assembly GCA_963930645.1. Lineage (NCBI taxonomy): Eukaryota > Metazoa > Arthropoda > Arachnida > Araneae > Salticidae > Salticus > Salticus scenicus. Next base: position 16,389,827 of record OZ005654.1, on the reverse strand, counting down.
GTAAATAATATATGCAAGATTACAGAAAAAAATATTTATGTAATGAATGTAATTACATTGACAATATTAAACGTACATATTTAAAATCACAAATTCATTCTTCGCCCAAAAGATACATCATTCCACCACAATTTAATAGCATTTTCTGGGCAGAAATCTTCAAATTTAGGGCTGTTTAATTTAATCATTAACAAATTGTCAACTACTTTCATAGAGAAATGATTTCTTAAATCAGTTTTTATTAGGTGCAAATTAGGTTTTTATTAGGTTAGGTGAAATAGACTTGTTTGCTGTCTGATGAGATTGGGAAAATTATTAGATACTAGCAGGCAACGCCTGCTTCACTGGTCCCTATTTTTAAATGAATCACTCTAATTACTGAATTCTCAAAATTGCATTCATTTTTGTCACGTGAAAAAAAAAAAAAGAGAAACAAAATCTGATTAGGAAAAATGCCGCACCGGGTTCTCACTGCCTTCCAAAAAAATTCTCGAAATGCTCTAACTCTTATTTCTTTTATTTTCCCCCTTCGCCCCCCCCCCTCCCATCTATCCTAATAATTTTACAAATTCGAAAATATTCACAATCAATTTGTAGGTATCAAAAACCTGTATGCACCAGTTTTTAACTATCTATCTCTATTTTTATTTTTTTGCCTCCCCCCCTCCCAATAATTTTAAAAATTCGAAAATATCCGCAATTGATTTGTAGGTATCGAAAACCTCTATGTACCAATTTTGAATGATCTAACTCTTTTTTACTTTTTTTGCCCCTCCCCCCTCACCTTCCCGGCCCATCTAATAACTTTACACTTTCGAAAATATCCCCATTCGACTTGCAGGCCTCTAAAACCTATCTGTACCAATTTTGAACAGCCTAACTGTATTTCTATCTGTTTTTGCCCATACTTTTGCAAATATTTCTATGATTTTTTTTTTTTTTTTTTTTTGCTTATAGTGTGTCTCTGATACTAACTGTTCATAACTGTTTCAAATATTTTTAGCATATAATGCTAAATATTTTATGAAATTAATTCTAAAAATAATGGAAATTAATAAAAGCTATTTAAAATTTGTATAACAACTGGGACTTCATGCATGCGACCTGAGTTCAAGGATAAAATTCATCTGCTATTGGGCACTTTAAGAAGTATGTGTTGTTAATGTTTATCTATTAAAAAATACCATAAAAATTCATTTTCTAATCTAAATTTGCAAAATTTTCATTAATTATTTGGACAATTTTATGCTCACCATATTTCCTCAGAATAACACCATAGAATTAAAGAAAATAGGTTGTAAAACTATAATTCTGACCGCTACTATTGTATAACTTTAATTCTTAAATTTTACGATAATTAAAAATTTTGGTAGTTGGCATTTTGGGTTTCTGGTTAACGGATCCTATACTGTATTTTCTTTAAAATGTGATATTTTTGCAAAAAAGAAAATAGTAACATTTGAATAACTTTTACATGAATAATTTATTTATACAATTAATTTTATGAAGGGATAGTAATCAATCACTTTGAAAATCCATGAAAACTTTCTAATGCTTCAATCCTTTAAGTGTTAGGCAGTTTTTTTTTTTTTTTTTTTCAGTTTTACGTGTTTAATAACTCACAAAATAAATATTATGCAAAATAGGAATATGAAAATTCATTTCTGAATTATGTAAATATTTTATTATTATTGTTATTATTTTAAGAAAAAATAAAGAAAGAAAAAGTCATTTGTAATAGTGAAAGTGCTAATAATGCTACAAGATATTAATTATATTAATAATATAATTGTAACTTTATATTAATCATTACATAAGTATTAATTCATATAATTTCAGTTACAACATATTCAGATATGACACATATGTATTCAATATAATAGTTTCCTTACACATTGCTGAATTATTTTCATTCAATCAATATACATATAAAATATTTTAACTTTGAAACAAAAAGTTTATTTTTATCTCTTAAAAGAGCATAAAAATCTTTTTGAACTTTCTGACATTTAATGAAAATAAATAAGGAGTATGTTAATTTTATACACATCACTTTCAATATAAAATGTATGTCTAACAAACTTACTCGGGACCAACTAAACCATGATAATAGGCAAAAAACACAATGGAATTAGTCAAATTAGTTCCATCCAAATATCCATTTCCTATAGCAAAACCCTAAAAATGAAAATATTTAAGAAAATTAACATAAAAAATTATACAAAATTATAATATGATGCTGAAATATTATTTTAAAAAAAAAAACTATATTAATAAAATCAAATTTTTGTCTATAAATTGTTCAGAATTAAAAAATTATGCAATATCTTCAGGTTTCAAGCATCTAAGGAAGCCAAAAATTAATTCAAGATATTTTCTAAATGTGTGTGTGATTTCATGTATATGCTTGTAGTGTTATTTTTGCTCGAATATGACATAAAAAATGCAAAACGCCTGAACATAATTGAATGGCACTTGGCAGAGCTTTATGGCTATACCCAACTTAAAATGGGATCCATGGACCATTGCAAAATTTTAATTTGAATATGCATAGCAAATATTTGTGTATGCATAATGAAACTATAGTCAATAAAACAGGTAGAATGGAAAAATATTTTGATCCCTTTATATTTTAGACATTAAGGAATTAAGAGTGCTTTCAGAATTTTTTTTCTGTGTATAAAAGGGGATATTTTGAATGCTTTTTTGTTTTGTAAGGATATCATGTAAAAATGGCTGGACAGAATATAAAATGATAATTGGCAAGGGGTTAGACATGTACTCAACCTAAAATTATATGTATTGACCATTTAAAAAAAATTATTAGTTTTAAAGTTTGAGAAAAAAACTCTTGCATATGTGCAATAGAATTTTGTAAGTAAATCACACAGAATGATAAAATTTTGTAATATTTCATGCATCAAAGAAGCAAAAAATGCCTTCACAATATAACACAAATTTCTTTTTCTGTTATTAGATTTTAAAATTATATCAAAATGTTTTTGTGGTATTTGTTTTTACACACTTTTATTCACCACGATTGTTCTGTTTGTCTTGGTCAAATCTTGCTGTCATTCATTTTAACCCTTTCGCTACCGATATTTTTTTTCTGAGGAAAAATAAAATAAGTAAAATAGTTGACAGTGTAAGGTTGATTTTTTTTTTTTTTTTTTTTTGGATGAAGGACTATTAGTTTCGATCTGGTTTTTTTGTAGACCAGTTTTGTATAACACCAAAATAAATTAGAAATATTAGTCCTATCGTTACAAATTCGGTACCAAATAAAGAGGCGATTTTCCTGAATCCAGGGGTGCAAACAGTTTTTCGACACGACAATTAGATTTTTTTTTTTTTTATTAACTGAACTATAAAATTTAGGTGGCAACACTTCATTTTAAATTCATTTCAGTCATTTTAAAAAGTATGGGGCCCAAAGAATAAAGGTGTTCTGGGTATTCCGTTGTTAGAATAAAATTTTATTTGCAATTAAATGTAAATTAAAATATATATATATATATATATATTTTTTTTTTTTTTTTTTTTTTATTCTCTGAAATTTTTCTTAGTAATCCGACTTATCCCTGGTTTTTTCTGAAACTTGCATAATTCCGGGCTATATAACGTTAAAAATCCTTAGTACAATATGTAAGCAGAAATTCGAATTCGAAACTCTGCAAAATATTAAAGAATAAAGGTGTTCTGGGTATTCCGTTGTTTTCTCCGAAACTCCCGTTCCTTTTCTACATCTTTGCCCCTTCGCTCTCCCCCCCCCCCCTTTCCACCAATAATAATAATTTTACACTCGAAAATATTCGCATTCGATTTACCTTGCCTTAAAATCTAAATATACCAACAAATTCCAAATGCAGTAACTCTTTTTTTTTTTTTTTTTTTGCCCCTTTTCCCCCTCCCTAATAATCGTACTCTTTCAAAAATATTCACAATCGAATTATCGGGCATTAAAACCAAATACTACGAAATTTCAACGGCATACCTCAATTTAAAATACTGCAAAGTATAAAAGAAAACTTAATCTTTTTCCAATAAATATGTCATTTTTTTATTTATTCATATATTTTCATGAAAATTGAACAGTAGCTTTATAATATGCTGTCTAAGCCAAATATTAATTTAAATGTAACGTGAATGAAAATTTGAAAAAGTTTGAAAATTGCAATTTTTATCCCCACTCTATGAAACACGTGATATCTTAATTGGTTACATTCATTTCCTTTTTTATCGCAGACAGTTGTCTCGCATGTGTTTTGTTTCCGATCGAGGCAGCTTAGAAATCGTCTGCTGGTAGAATGTTTCTTTTTCGATCAACATGAGTCGACATTTTAATTAATATCTTCAAAACTAATTAAAATTTTTAAATTCTGTTTTCACTATCCCCTCGGGAAGGCTTCTGAGCACCCGTATGTCAAATTTTGTACTTCTGCGTTCAATAGGCGCTGAACGTATAGATGCTCAGACAGACAGACAGAGAGACAGACATCTTCTTTTAATATTATAGATTTATAGACGATTCTCAGATTATGTGAAAAATTTATCAACCGCAAGTGAAACCTGGAATGATTTCATGAGAGTTGTTATCACATAAATGAAGCAGTTTTACAATTTATACAACCATTAATTACTTAATGTTCTAAAAAGTTCAGTGGAGTCGCTCCTTTTTTTTTTTTAATGAAGGGCAAGAAGGGAACTATTTTTTCAACCACAAGGCAAACAGGATGTTGCACCCTCCTGAAAATGTCTACAGGAAATTCTGTCATATTATCAGGATTAGAACCACTTGGAACATGATTAAGCCCTTTCCGAAATGATAACAATAAAGAAACTGAAATGTGTCATAGAATTATAGTATTATACAAATTACAAAAGACAATAAAAGGAGATATTTTAGAATATTAAAAATCTTAAAAAGGGGGAAGAAAACATACCTTGAAATTTATTCTGGCAGGTCCAGTCAATACTCTTACAGATAATGTAGGTATATAGATACCTCCATAACTCTCTCCAGTTATGTAGAAATCATTGTTTTTAAACTGGGGGAATTTCACAAAAAAATGTTGAAGAGCTACATAATTATCATATGACACTGTGTCATCATCTGTGTCATACTTTTTGTTAAGGGCATAAGAAAATCCAACTCCTGCAGGAGCTTCAAGAAATAAAACATTTGCTTCCTAAAATGAAAATTAAAGGATGAAATAACTTTAAAGGTTAAATAAAAAGCAAAGATTTTAAATACATACTAATGTAATTATATACAGGGGTGGCACCAGCTAGGATACTGCCCCCCCCCCCCATCGGGGAGTCTGTGACCCCCCATACGGCATACTCTTAAAATCTCTCGGGGGAACAAAAAAAAAATTTCAGTTTTTCTACTTTTAGCAGCATTTTTCTTTCCTTTTACAAATTTGGAGCATTCCCGTTTTTCCATTCTATATTCAATAGAAGAAAGTATTGGACCCTGTGGCAGAAACACGGCGACAATGTCGCAGAAACAGAAATTTTCTTGCAGAAAGATTTTACTTAAGTGAAATAAATATTGCCATTGTGTTAAAAAAAAAAAAAAAAGAGAGAGAGAGAGAGAGAGAGAGAAAGAAACTCAAAGAATGGTTTATAAACAGTTCTACGATCGCCTCAATCCTGAATAAGGAGAGGAGATAAAGCGGATGTAACTCACTTGGGTTAGCTTTGATACGGCATGCATTAGCGATTCGTGATATGATTCGGTGTATCGACACTTTTCACTGGTAACCTCTTCACAAATTTTGTTTTCGCGCCGCGCCTTCCGCTGGTGTTGTGTGTATTTATTGCATTGCAAAAAGATGTTTTTTCGAAAGAATGTGGCTTTGCGACCATTTTCCGAATTTCATATTTCATGCATTTTCAGATTCATGCATAACAAAATAGCTGCATCCAGTGATTTTATTTATTATTTTTTTTTTAAGTGCGTGATTACTGCTGTACCGATTTTCATACATTTTCTGATTTACTCACGACAAATTAGTTGCATCTAGTGATTTTTTTTTTCTTTAATGTATGCGAAGCGTGCATACGTGCGTGGTAGTAAATACACGTAATTTTCTTTAAAGCTGCATTAATTTTAATGTTTGGTTCAAACTATGCAATACATTTCACAAATATATACAGAAATAAGACTATGGGGAAATTTGTAACGTCTGTAGTTATACGCAAAATGAAAAATGAAGCTTCAAACCTTGCTTCAAATAATAGAAAATTAAGAAATTAATCTTAAAAATACTTTATTGATATTTAGCAATTTATATGAAGTAAAAGATCTTAGCAATAAATATTAATGGGTATCATAAGTTATAAAATTGGTAACTTCACTAATTTTTTTCTTTACTAATCATTAATTATTTTAATCACGATTAAAATTCTTAGCTTTAAATTTTGTTGTTTAAGCATATGAAGTCGTTAAAAAAATTATTAATTTATTTTACAAAAATACTCTTATCATTAGTTTCTACAGCTTGTTCATTTCATTTTTTAAACATTTGAATTTTTAACAAATGTTTATATATTTTTATTGAAATATTGCAAATTAAATAGTTATTTTGATTAAAAATCAAACCAAAGGTTTTGTTGGATATATATATATATATATATATATATTTCATTTATTTAAAATCTTGTTTATATATTAATGTATATATTATTATATATATATATACGTTTGTTTGCCAATTTGGCTTAACATCAATATTCTAAAAGTTTACATGCCCTTTGATTACAGCTGCAATGGCGCTTTTTCTGATGTGTATTATTTCAATTGTTAATCATATACAATGTTTGGCTTTTTGTGGATCTATGCATTTAATGGCTCTTTGATGTAGAACTGTTTTATCTAAGTTCAAAATTGGGATATTCCTTTAGTAGTTTGTTTGTGCATAAATGAGTTTTGACAATTATTATTAAATTTAAAAGTATTTTGTTTGTGCATAAATGAGTTTTGACAATTATTATTAAATTTAAAAGTATTTATGCATAATTTTTTAAAGTTTCATGTGGTTGAAAATTGACATAATGATCATTTATTATTCACTTATTCCATTATAGTTTTTCAATGGTTAACTTATGCATAATTTTCTTATGTTTCATGTGGTTAAATTTTGATCTCATGAGCATTTATTATTCACTTATTCCATTATAGTTTTTCAATAGTTAATTTATTCAATTTTAGTCATTTAATTTTGATTGTTTGGTTTATAATCATATTGCTTCGGGTTGAATTTTACTTTGGATTGGAACTTTTGTAAATATTTTGTATAGTTTATTATGTAATTATCCCAGATTAAATGATTAATTTTTATTTATGTATGCCTACTTTAATCAAGAATGTTTAATATTAAATTTGTGATTTTCAATATGTTGGTGGATATGTATAGGTTGAAGTCTATGTTTCAAGCTTTATTATTCATGATTTTTCAATTTTATTATCTCTCTACTTATTCAAGAATTTTATTTATTTATTTTCTCAATGATAGTTTTAATATATAATACTTGCAAATTAAAATTGATTTACTTATTTTATATAAAATCACTCTTTTATTATGAATGTTCTCAGTAAATTAGTAGTGCCTGGCAAGAAATGCTTTGGTTTCCCTCAGTATTGTGCCCGGTACAGGAATATTTATAGGGATATTCCTGGATCGACATCAAGCTACCTATACTCTCCTCCTTCCAATCTTAAATTTAGAAAGTGTGATTCTTCTCGTTGCAAAACATGCCCTAATGCTTTACAGTCCCAAATTTATAATGATTCAAAATTGGTTCCTTTTTGTCAGGTTTATAATGTTATATACAAATTAAGTTGTGGTATCTGTAAAATGCAGTATATTGGTGAAACTTCTACCCCTTTACATATTAGAATTAATCAACATCGCTCAGACTCAAAAAAGTTATCATCACCTGTCCTTAACAGTAAATCAACTATTGAGTTAAGACATTTTAATTTACACAATTTCTGCTCATGTACTATTGAAATTCTTAGGATTCAAAAAAATAAAAGTGAGCGCCTTTTCTTTGAATCTAACTACATGAAATATTTTAATACAATTTATCCATATGGCTTGAATCATGAATATTTTAATAGGGTTGTTAAGGTTTATACTAACATTAATCCCCTTCATGATTACTCCCCTGTTTACTCTGTACTAAATCATAGTGTCAACCAGAAAACTTCTCGTTCAAAAAGAGGTAACAAATCCAATAAATCTAATAATGGTTTAATATCAAAAAATCTCATTATCAAAAATATTCTTGCCTTACAGTCAAATTATCTTAACCATTATGATTGGATTTACATTAGAAAGTTTATATTTGCTATCAAAAAAAAGTATTTGTCCACTTACTTAAGTGTATTTAAAAACCAATCCTATAATCAACATTTTCTGATATTTTCTATGATTTAATATTATACAGACTTAAACTCTTCAATTTAAATATCTCTAAAAAACCTCACAAAATCCAATCAAATTCACAGCTTATTCTAAATTATTCTAATCAAATATTTAATAGCATTAATATTTCATCTATTCTTAATGATAAATCATGCATGTTTCCTATTAAAGACATTCATATTTCTCGTACCTTTAAATATCCTATTACACTTGGTCGCCTGCTTTTTAACTATAATTCAGTCTCTAAGTCTAATTTATCTTCTCATGTGACTTGTAGTTGTGCTCATCCCTCAAATGTAAAATATGTTGACAGAGATCATGCACATATTATCACTGGTGATCTTAATATTATTAATGACTCAAATTTAAAGAAATTTATGGAATATGGTACTAAATATCGACTCCCTTCAAAAACTAATATTTCAAAGATTATACAACAGTTTTCTTATGATATTGATTTGTTTATTTATAAAGTCTCCATCTCTTATAATAAACCTATTGAATATTTCAATCAATGGAAATTTTTAGTAATTTCAAAACTTAAAGCTGAATTAATTCAACATAGATCAAATCTCACACATTACAATAAATCAAATCTCTTTAAATCTATCAAAGAATTGCAACAAAACTTTGTTATTACTTATGTCGATAAATCTCCTAATAATTATGCAATAATCTGTAAACATTATTATCTTTCTTTACTCAGTTCATCTATATCTAATAGTACTAACTTTCATACGACCAATAATGATCTTAAAATCAATAACCGCAAAATTCACTGCTTTTATAAATTGCTAAAGCTTCCATTTAATAATTTTAAATATCCTTATATTGTACTTATCCCTAAATTTCACAAAAATCCTATTAAATTCAGAACTGTCACTGTAGGGTGTAATACTTACAACAACAATGCTAACAAAATTCTCCTTGATATTCTCAAACAAATCTATGACTTAATTAGTAAATCAAAAAATTTCTTTTGCCTTAAAAATAGTTATCAACTTAAAGCCAATGTCTTATCTATGAATAATGTGACTGATATCATGACTTATGATTTTGCTGACCTATTTAATAATATTAATTTAACAGATCTTCATCGTATCATCTTTAACCTTTTTGAAAAATTTAAAAGTCAAGTCTCTTTACCAAAATGCTTTTCGGCAACTTCATTTAAGACACTTTTAAATTTTATTATTCATAACAATTACATTCTACACTGTAATAAGATCTATATTCAAAAGGTCGGTATTCCACAAGGAGGATGTAGCTCGAGTATGTTAGCTGACTTATACCTTTACCATTATGAACAGGGATTATGTATTGAAAATGTCTATTTTTACCGTTACATTGATGACATTATAATTTTTTATGTCAATAATTCTTCGCCTAATTTATTTAAATTTGAATATCCTTCTCACCTTACCTTAACTTATAATCATCTCAACAATAACTGTATTAGTTTCTTAGATTTAAAACTTAAACTTGATGGTAGTAAAATTTATACCGATCTGTATGACAAAAGACAAGATTTTAGTTTCAAAGTAAATTTATTTACACAATTTACCTCTTGTCTTCATATCTCTGTCTACAGAAATATTATTCTCAATCACCTCTTTCGTATACATAGTCTTTGTTCAGATAGGTTTAAAAACAAAAATATCTCTCACATAATTAATGTTGCTACAAAAATGGGTTATCCTAAAAAATTTATTTATTCACTTGTTTATCAAAAAGGGTCTCTGTCTAACAAAAAAAAAAAAAAAAAAACTAAGGTTTAATTAAAAAAAAAAAAAAATCAGGTGGATGGGTGGGCAGATGTTTGATTAAGGAGGAAGGGTGGTGTTGTTTGGCTGGTTGGCTGGGAGGGTTTGATGCTGAATAAAATTTATAAAAAAAAAAAAAAAAAATGGGGGGATTGCTGTAAGTTACATTCTTATTTTTTCTGGTTGATACTATGAATTTTGAACACTTTTATCATTAAATTTTACTATGTACTTCTGGCTACTTGAGGCTTCCCTTGTTAAGTTTGAATAATCCATCTATTTGCATAACAAAAATAAAATCTTATAAATATTAATTATAAAAAAAATAAATATATAAATAAATAAATAAAAAATAAAATAAAAATCTTTTAAATTTTAATTTTTAATTTTAATTTATGATGACTGCATTATAATGCTTATCCTTCTGTGTGGGCTCTTTGGCATTATTGCGTGTAATTGACTCTTCTTAAAACTTAACATTTAATACTTTGACTTCAAAATAAAAATATTTTTATTTTAATTTTTAATTTTAATTATTATTGATGACCGCATTATAATGCTTATCCTTATATGTGTGCTCTTTGGCATTATTGCTTGTAATTATGTCTTCTTAAAACTTAACACTTAATAATTTGACTTCACAATAAAAATCTTAAAAATTATCTTAATCTTGCTGTCAATACTTCTAAATTATCTTAAACTTTACACTTAATTATTTGACTTCACAATAAAAATCTTAAAAATTATCTTAATCTTGCTGTCAATACTTCTAAATTATCTTAAACTTTACACTTAATAATTTGACTTCAAAATAAAAATCTTAAAAATTATCTTAATCTTGCTGTTAATACTTCTAAATTAACTTAATCTTTCAGTCAATACATCTTATTTAACTGACTTAATGTTTTTATAGCTAACCGAAAGATGGCGCTTGTACTCAGTAGTCTTATATCTTCATTCTTCAGTCCTTATCTTAAACGATTTAATTATTAATATTTTTGGTACGATTTAATTTAACTCTACTAGTATTAATTTTAACATTATCATTTAATATTTACTCTGTGTAATTTATCTTTAATGTAATTGTTCTGAAGTATTTTCGATTAATCGATATCTGTTGAGCTATTATTTTAACTTCAATTTAGGTTTTGGCATCAACCATTTTTCCAGTTTGTGTTAACTGTTTTCCATGTGGTTACTCTGATTATTTCATGTTATTAATTTGGTTTCCTTTAAGATTTTAATTAATATTTATTTATTCTTTGTTTTAATTTAATTTTTCACTTTTTTCTCATTCTTTATGTTTTTTTTGCTGCATTGATCGGGGCGTGAGATGATATAAATTGCTATGATTAGCAATATCGTTTTACGAAATCATTGCAGCATTCTCTGCTTTATGAAGTATGCGCCCCTTGATAAGTATATTTCTAATTTTAAGCATTTATATCCAATTGATTATGTGGTTTATTATCTTTTTTCTCTTTCACAAGTTTAATGGTCCTTTTTTATTATCCTTCAGGTCGGCGTAAGTATTTTAAGTTAATATGGTAACTCATTGGTTCCTTATCTATATCGCAACTTTTTGTGTCATTCTTTCCTCTATGTTAAATTCAGTTCTATATTTTAGTGTGCTGTTATTGTTTTAGTTCTATTAATTGCTAAATTTTAAGATTAAATTTTATTACGTTATCTATTATATATATATATATATATATATATATATATATATATTGTAAGCAGAAGGAATTTTATCTAATAGTAGTTGTTTTGAATAAATAACAATTAAACAGCAAATGCTTTTATTTATTTGTTTTTATTTACTTACTTGTATAGATATCAATATCAAATATTACTTTTAATTGATTTCTATTTATTTCATTCATCTGTAATCATTATTTTCTATTATAGATTTTATCCATGAAATCTGTTACATTTCAGATTTCAACATCTCCTTAAAAATTAAATATTTCACTTGCCTCAATCTTTATGAAAATATTTCGACTATGCTTTGTCTATAATTGTGTTACTTAGATCTTGTATTCTGTTTTACTTTATGTATTTAAATGATGGTATATATAATTATACATTCTGAATTCTTTAATGTCAAATCACATTTTTTAGATTTCAAATACACATCTTTATGCTATTTGTATATAATACAATAAATGAATCTTGTGTATTAGAATGTTATCGTGCATCTTTCTAATAATCTCAAAAACTATAAATGTTGTAAATTATTTATATTTCATTATGATATTCAGTATTCTATATTAATTTTTACTTTTAATTTGTTGTATTTTAATTTTGAGTTCTGAATTATATTTTATGTTGTTTGGTTTGCACCTTATGAAATAAGTGCATTTGTGTATTTAAATATATATGTTTAATTAAAAAAAAAAAAAAAAAAAAAATGAAATTTTAAAAGTATTTGTAACATTTGTTTAATTTAGACATTTCATGATTTAAATGCTTTAAAAAAATTTGCAGATTACTTTTGAGGTGTTACTGCATTTTATGGTTTGAATTCATTGAATATTTTATAAACAATATTGTATATTAATGTGAACAAAAAATCTGAAGCAATTAAGACCAATAGATTTATTTTCACCTTTCTTAAAAGAAAAAAAAAAAAAAAAAAAAAAAAAAAAGAGTATTTTCCTTGCAATAGTGCAGATATATGCATTTGTGCCTAGTTAAAATTTAAATACATTGGTTGTACTGAATATTATTTACTATTTAAAAATAATTTATTTTGAATTCGTATATGTTAACTTCACAAACTATTCCTGCAAAATGATTTTGGTGTTGATGAAGCTTGTCGCAGAAAGCATAATAAATTTCTGCCACAGGGGTATTGGATTTGTAAAAATTCTCAGTTTCCAGTTTTCCATGAATATACATGTTTTGAGAGGTCCAGAATACGTTTTGACCACGATATTTTTAGAAAATGTCTGTCTGTGACACGATGATCTCCAAAACCACGAGGAGTACTAACAAATGGAATGGTACAAATATTAACAGTAATATTATTAACAGTATTACAGTTTTTGATAAATACTCATATAATAAACTCTTTTTATGTAGTGCTCCCCCTGTCGGGGAGGTGGTGTTCCCCCGTCGGGGAATTTCTGGTGCCACTACAGTAATCAAAATGTGAAAGTATGATTAAATTTAAACAATTTATCCACATTGCTTGCTGCAGTGCTGCACCGTCTCTGCCACTGGAATTAACAGCATACTACAAAAGTGCCATTTTTTTTTTTTTTTCCTAAAATAATATAATAAATTTAAAAACTAAAATATCCAATTACAAAGTTAAAGAGTAAAAGAAAAAAAATCTTACTCGATTCCATGAATATGTATTATTATAAAGTGACTTTCCATCCAATGAAACATGCAAGGGGCCTAATTCACTAAGAAATCCATCAAGAGAACTACATCCGGGCCCACCATTCATCCACAATAGAAGAGGATCTGTAGAGGGTGATCTTTGACTTTCAACAAACCTGAAAGATGGAATAATTTTGTGAGACAATTTATTTTTTCATAACACTTCATATTTTGTAAACCTGTTGACAATGAATATTATCATAATAATGATCTTAAAAGGTTTTAATAGTTAAAGAACATTACATCTAGATTTACTCTTATATAGATCATCTTTGGTATTAAAATTGTTTACACAATAATGATATACTAACAAAAATCAAAGCTTATTTTTTTTTTTTTTTTTAATAAAATTTAATTTAGTCTTATCTTTAATTGTGATTTTTTTTTTTCTTTACAAACTCTTAGAATTTATTCTGTAATAGACTATTTCTTATTATGCAAAATCCAAGGTGGTCTACTGCAAATGGTGACAGCTTTTCTTTTTTTTTTTTTTTCCCTGTCTTAAAGAAATAGGGCTCTGGTCTTAAAAAGCAGGTAATTACTTTAACAAACAAAAGGCATTATTTAAAAGAGTTGTACAAATTAGAATATAAATACAGAAAAACAGAGTCAAGCTCAAGTCCCACACAGTGGATGTCATCTGAGGAGAGCCGGGTACCAGCAGAAAAAAATAACAACACAAAGCAATTGTAAAAGAATAAAATCTAATTAACGGCTATTAACAGTGTCATTGTCATTATTAATCTCTAAAAATGTAATATTAAAAAAAAAAAAAAATCATTATTTTACCCCCTCCTTTCCTCCTCCCTAAACAATCTCGCCCTCGTAATGAAAATGAAAAGTTGGCGCCTATGTACATTGTACACACAATAATATAAATCATAGTTTCTCCTATTTTAAGCACAAATTTTCAAATAATTTGTATTTTTCTCAAAAACTTATTTATTCTAAGTTCATTATTTTTAGGAAACTATTATTTACTTTTAACAAATTATTCATTTTATATTTTATAATTGGTTCAACAAAATACTCAAAGTTCAGAAATCATTTTTTTTTTTTTTAACTATTTCTTATATTATCATCAGATGTTTCTATACAAACTTGATTACAATTGCAACATTGATTATGGAGCATAGGGGTGTCACTTATCAACTTCATTGTTCTCCTTATCAAATTTTATAATGATTCAGGTTAAAATAATTTGATAACTTTCTGCATTAATGCAATGCAAGCAATCAGAAGCCACTTTACATCTTTATTTAGAACATTAAAAAAAAAGACATTCTTATCTCTTTCAAGTAGAGGATCAAACTAAAAAGAGAAAAAATATATACTTAAATGACTAAAAAATATACAATATATATTTTTTTTTATCATCATTTTATAATACAAAAGAAAAAAAGAAAAATCCATTTAAAAGTGCTTAAAACTTTACTTTGGCTCCCCACTGCCTTCAACAGTGTCTTCCTCATCCTCACTACATTGGATCTGGGCCACCACTGCTTGCAGCAGCACCTTATCTAAATACTTCAATTCAGATGTTTATTGGACAACAGGTGGTACTGCTATTATTTATAAACTACAATTTTGTAGTGGCTATATCTCAACATCTACTAGTTTTGGCATCATGTATATGTATTAGTAAGACATAGCAGTGGAACCTACTTTTTCTAGCCCTCACTCTGTTATAATAAAAAATTATAAGTAAAATAAATTTATAATTATATAATAATTAAAAATAATAATAACTATATTATTATCTATAATAATAAAGGAAGATGTCTGTCTGTCTCTCTGTCTGTCTGAGCATCTATACGTTCAGCCCCTATTGAACGCAGAAGTACGAAATTTGACATACGGGTGCTCCGAAGCCTGCCCGAATGCATAGTGAAAATAGAATTTAAAATTTTTAATTAGTTGCGGAGATATTAATTAAAATGTAGACCCATGTCTAATCTCAATTACTCAGAATTCACCGTGAATGCATAAAAATAGATATTTTAACGGAGTTAAAAACAGAAAAAATGGAAAATAAATTAGAAATATTAGTCCGATCGTTACGAATTTGGTACCAAATGAAAGGGGATTTTTTTCTGAATCTAAGAGTGCAAATGGCTTATCTCTACAGCAATTAGATTTTTTTAAATTAACTAAAGTATGAAATGTAGTTGGCAACAGGCAGTTATTTCATTTATCAAAGATTCTTCAGTGCCAGGTGCTAGACATGCTGGCTCACTATTCTTCCGGTCAGGAACCACGTGACAAAGTATTGGAAATAAAAAAAGCAGTTTTCGAAATTTTTCGATTTAAAATCGATCAAAAGCATAACTTTGAAATTGCCCGTCATTATGGCTCACCTGTATGCAGTTAAAAAATCTAAAGTATAGCTTTAAAAATAAAATAAATAGACATATTATATTTATTTAAATTCATTTTTATTTCATCTGTTAATGACACCAAAAGTTACTTTTAACAGAATAATATTGATTTTTTTTTTTTTTTTTTTTTCCTTTTTTTCACGAATTCAGTTGTAAAAAAGCAGTTTTCGAATTCTTAAATTTTAGACGGATTTCAATAGAAATCGTTAATCACCCTTGATATATTAGCCATTTTGAGTCTAAAATATATCAAAGATATTCATTATTGTAATACATAATACATCATTCAAAAGATATTTTAAAGTATTTTTATTGCAGGCTATTAAAATGATATAAGCCGTTCAAATTCTGTACGACAGATAAGTCAGACACAAATCTTTTTAAAAAAATGTTTGTATTATCTTTGTATTTCAGCTTCTAATTAGTATAATTTCATTTTTATATTATAGAAAGTGGAATTCGAGATTTCACCTGATTTACACGTTTTAAGATTAGGTTTTCTTTTGTATATCAGCTACTAATTAAAATAATTTCATAAGTAATACATCCTTTGAAAGCTTTGTTGATTTAGAATTGAACAATATATTACAGAAATTTCTACCGCCAGATGGCGCTGTAATATTTTAAAATTTCAAATGGTATCGTGATGCACATTAGATTTTGAGATATAGTGCTAATTTTCCAGTTTTTAAATATTTTGTGTAAATATTACCTCCGGCCAATAACAAACAACCTTTCGCTCAATATACACACAAGCTAAAAAATGGTGTAGTGACCTGATTTACACGTTTTAAGGTGTCCTGATTAGGTTTTCTTTTGTATCTCAGCTACTAATTAAAATAATTTCATAAGTAATACACTATTTGAAAGCTTTGTTGATTTGGAATTGAACAATATATTCCAGAAATTTCTACCGCCAGATGGCGCTGTAATATTTTAAAATTTCAATATTTCAAATTCTAATGAGCGAGGAAGTTGTTGTAAGTTCGAAAACGGGAATAAGCAGGTGCCACCGAGCGGGACTTAGCTAAAGTCAGAAATTTGAAAGATCATAACATGGTGAGCGAACAGGCTGTTTCAGATATTGAAAAGGGAAAAGGGCGCCGAAGGTGCTACCGCACGGGAATTTACTGCGATTTCAATAAGCTATTTTAACAATATATCAATAAGCTGTTATTAGACCTGAAACGGGAAAAGGCGCCGCAGGCGCGACCGAGCGGGAGTTTCATAAAGTCTGATTTTTCAGGGATCGTGAACCAGCTGGTCGCCGAAGGCGGCTAGTTATTTATATATAAACAGTGTTACCAACACAAACTTTTTTTTCCCGCTAAAAGCAAACATGAAAATCCGCTAAAATTTCATTTGCCCATACTGTAGCACCAGTGCAATGTAAATCCAATCTGCTAAACCTTTATTTTTTTTCCCATTGATCGCACCAAAATTCCACTAAATTTAGCGGAAATTCTGCTAAATTGGCAACACTGCATATAAAGAAAAAAAAAATTGCAGTTTGAATAAAATGTAAGAAAATAAAATTGAAAAATCAATGAAAAATGTTGAAAAAAATAAATTTCAAAATTTCAAAAAAAAAAAAAAAAAAAAAAAAAAACATGGAGTGACTTTACTTGATTTTCCGAACATTAAGTACCTAATTAATGAGTGTATAAATAAAATAAAGTAAGAGAAGACATTAAATAAACAAAAGAGAAAATTATAATAGTGTGCTTGAGTATTTTTCTCCATTAGTATGCAGAGCCTGATTATGACCTGCTGGGGCCCAAGGCCCAGGACGATTTTGGTGCCGCCTTCCGAACAAAATATTTTTTTTTTTTTTTAATCTAATTTGTGCACTAACTTTGAATGCTGGCAACAAAGTTAAGACATCACTTTCATAAGAAATTAGTTTTCACTTCTTTTGCAAAGAGACCTCAAATCATATATATATTATCTTTTTTTTTTTTTTTTTTTTTTTTTTTGGGGGGGGGCAGATATCTTTCTTCTATGACTGTTGGAATTCACTTTTATAGAAATATAATTTTTTACAAGGTATTCTTTATAATACTGTTTTCTTTTTTAATCCTAATCTATCTCACTCATACCATAGAAAGTCAGCGGGTATGTAAATATTAAAACACAACCATATACTATAGAAAATAAAAAGATATTTACCATTAGGATCTACAAAGTTCTTTAATTTATGTACAACTGTGAGTCTGTCAGTGAAACTTTCTCTGGATTTTTTGGTCAGCAGTAAAAAGTTAATATCATTCAATCGATCTCCACAAAAACTGGTACATTTCATAATCTAGCTAATTTTTTAATTTAATCGGATAGCACTGTTCGGCATGAAAATTGCCTCTGACACCATTTCAGCATATTCTTATGTAAAATGACCTCCTGAATCCGAATAGGACGCCCATTTTGACCTATCACCCACCATTTTTTAGGAACGACCCCTATTTTTATCGTTTTTGGGGGATTTTATGGCTATAAATTTGATTTTTAGGAGGGGGCAGGATTATTTTAACCGTTAAATATCTTCTGAGGGAGCTACAGTTGGAAAATTCTAAAATATGGACATTTGTGACAAGGGAATTTTTTTTGGGGGGGTGGGGGGGGAGAGAATTGACCACTGAAATTATGCATTACATAGCTTATATTTTTTTAATATGTCATTGTTATTTTTTAAACTTTATATATTTTTGTTTTTAAGTGTTAAATTAATTATTTTTCATTCTTCAAATCGAATTCATGGTCATAAAATTATTGAACAGGAAAAAAATTGAGGGAGGGGGTGATGTATATAGAAAACGGTGGATGACTGGGCAAATCGGAGTCATATTCGGATTCAGGAGGTCATTTTACGTAAGAATCAGCAAGAACGATATCACATTTCGAATTTTTTTTTTTTTTTTTTTTTTTTTTTGCAGAGCAGTGTAATTGGTCAAAAGATATAAAAAATTCCCCATTTTCAACTAAAAATTATTATCATTAGCTAACTTTCAGTTTTTTTTTTTAAAGAAATCATCGCCAAAAATAGCACTTTAAATTAAAAGATTATTTTAGTGCCCCTAGATAGAGGTGCCCTAGGCCAAGGCCTAGTCGGCCTGTGCGATAATCAGGCCCTGTTAGTATGTTGTTTAACAGTATTGCACTTCAAATAATTTGAGCACATAGATCATAAAGATAAAGAAATTACCGTTATGTCCCTGTATAAATCTATAAATTGCTAGTTTCACCAAAATATATACAGTGCATGTGTATGTGACCTAAAACAAGTAGGTATATATAGTGCTGACTCTAGGCTAATTTGGCAGGGTGCTCCACCCGGCTGCCTTTTTAAACACATTTTAGCACCTGGCAGCCCTTTTTAAAAAGCTTTGGTACCAAGTAGCCTTTTCAAACATTTTAAATGTTCAAAGGCCTTTAGATACTTTTCTTCTTGGCTGTTCAACCTTCTAGCAATAGTTCTACAGCATTCCTGGAAGAACAAATGCATATAGCCTATATATACTTAAAATTAGTAATTTACTTTTGTCACGTACAAAAATCACAACCACAACATAGAAGACCGCAAATTATGCAAACAATGTCCTTTTTATTGAATTCCCCCCAGCAGCCCTTTTATTCTAGAGTCAGCACTACTATAAATTTTCAATTCAATCAGATAAGGCATTTAGACGCTAATGCACTTTAAATAATTTGAGCACATAAGCCACAATAAAGAATTTTTTGTTGTGTCCCTGTAAAAAAAAAACTAAGTACTAGATTCTCCAAAATTCATACACTTCATGTAATGGTGATTTATCATAAGTATGTAAATTTTCAGTTTATTTGAATAAGATGTTTAGACACTAGTGCTCTTTAAATAATTTGAACCTATAAGCCATAATGATAAAGAATTTTTCTTTGTGTCCCTGTAAAAAAAACTATAACTGCTAGATTCATCAAAATCAATATAGTTTGTTCTATGATGACCTATAACATATGCACCAACTTTCAGTGCATTTGAACAAAGCATTTTAAGATTATCAAGTTCACTCATATCGGTACATACATATATACATCACCGTAAAATAGCCAAAATAACCTCAGGAGACCTCAAGATGTATTAAAAATCTCAAAGTTGTATTTTTTCATGACAATATTCTTCTTACTACATATGTAATGTATGTATGGAAAGTAAAAATCTTGATAAGTTGCAGGGTCCAAGCTACCTCTCTGTGAAATTTTGTAGCTATGCGATGAATGGCCTGAGTTCCACAGCACACACTGACAACACTTCTCTTTATTTATGTTGGGTGTAGTAATAAATTATAAAGTAAATTTGGTGTAATGTATACTGTGAAATAGCAAATCAATCAGTACATGGCATTTGTGTCATGTGATAGAAACTAATTCAAAGTTATCAAACCGATACAGAAATTACGAAAAAAGTTAAAATAAATTTGAAATTTCAAAGATGAAAGACTTCATACAACAAATCTTTTATCATCACTGCATTTGTAGGTAAAAAATTTCTCCTAAGAAAAAATGCTGCAAAAAC
The DNA here is from genome assembly GCA_963930645.1 of Salticus scenicus. NCBI lineage: Eukaryota > Metazoa > Arthropoda > Arachnida > Araneae > Salticidae > Salticus > Salticus scenicus. The sequence continues at coordinate 16,369,315 of OZ005654.1, read as the reverse complement.
ATGCCAATAAATATGTTATTTTCTCAGGGAGGAAATCTTATTGAAAACCACATACAAATTTTTGTTTTAACCTTTTAAAGATGGTGATTTTGATGTTACGTATTGAGATCTTAGAAGCACTTACATGAAAGCAAGGCATGAGAATTTGCAAGAACTGTTCTCAATGAAAAATTCACTTTAAATACAAAATAAACTTTTTGAATTGGGCCATCATAACAATAATTTCTAATCATTTACGCAGTATGCGAAAAATTTAGAAGGCAAAAAGTGGTGAATCACATGCATTGAGCCACAGCAGCAAGATTGAGAGTAACTTGAAATATTGAATCTGTTCAACAAGCAACTTGGAAAATCGTTCTTGAAAGAAATCATGAGATGAAAAATGAGCATGTTATGACAATATGAAATGCAAAACGTATTAGGTGAATTCCAGCAAAGTAGCAAAGCAAGAGTATTGACAACGAACTGAGCCATTCCTTGCAAAAAAGCTCTCCTGTGCATCTTTTGAAAAAATGAAGAGTATGCTGTATTAGGAACTGTTGGAGCCCCATGTAAGTGTAACTGTCAAATGCTAAAAACACTGATTCCATTGATTAAACCAGTAAACTGATCACAAATATCTCTTTACTGGCAAAGATTAATGCCCTGTAAAATTGCTCCATGATAATGCAAGGCCTCATGTTGAGAAAGCAGTCAAGAAGAATTTAGCAACATGTTTCTCAGATGTTTCAGTACACCTGGTGCAAAGCCCTCACATAACCCTTTCAAACTATTATTTGTTTCGGTCGATACACAGTACTTGGTCTTCTGTACACTTCTGAATAATGGATGAAGTATGAAAATGAGTTGATGATTTCATTGCGTCAAATTAATAGTTTTACACTGCTAGTATCTGTTAGTTGCCCGGCAGAGGGCTGATGGCGTTAGACGATGGAGAATATCTAGCAAATCTAGGTATTTTTTCCAGTTCTCAATTACGAATTTATCTTCTGAAACACACTTTAAAACATATTACTTCACCCAACACTATTATTTATTACTCTATTTATATTATTATTAAATATTATTCTTTGGACGTGCCGTTTTTTAGCTTAATGATCAATTTTTTTTTAAATAAATTTTAAAGATTGAAAATTAGAGTCCTAAGTAAGGACTCCCTTGGCAAATTTTGAAATTTGTCACCAAAGCATAATCGGCATTTTCTGCCAAAGTCTTAAGCAATTGCATAGCCATTTCAATTCATCACCAAAATGCGACAAAAATTTAAAAATCATCAAGAAAGTTCTACACTAAAAATGTTCTTTTAAACCTCTAGAACCTAATTTTGAAAAATTCTACAATATGGTACGGCAGCTTTTGTTAAATTTAAGGAAAATATGCCAAGAAACGTCAAAGCACCGGATTTTAAAGTTTTACCACAGATTTTTTCATAATAAAACAAAAGACAAAATAATGATGATATAAAAGTAGTCACTTACCAATAATGTAAAAATTTCCCATACGTAGCATTTAGGTAACCTGAATAATGTTTGTAGTTTAATTGAAACTTTAAACCTGGCAAAGATTCTACTTCATCCGGATGTTTTAGAGATGCTACACAGCACAAAACCCCTATAAAAATAAATGCCTTAAGCATTTTTACACTTTTATATTTTCCCAAATTTATAAATAATTAATCTTCAGATTCAGATGCTAAAATTAACTGAGAAATATTTTGTGACACTGTACATAAAATAACTAAACATCTATTTAAACTGTACGTGCAATAAACACAAATGAAATTACGTAAACGCCGATAACATTTATAACAATATCACATCAAGATCACAAGACTGACGATTTTTTATTTTTTTTATTTTATTTATTTATTTTTTTTTTTTAATGCTCTGTGATCTATTGATAGATTGGTTGAAGGAAAACAGATCGATTGATCGCGCACCAAATCTTTGAGTTCTAACCACGGAGGTACAGATAGAGTTTTCGCTCCAAAAAGGATTCGGCAGAGAAACGGACCAGAAAATGCAGTTAATCAACAGGTTACTAGGTGGCGCAAAGATTAGCCGTGATAGCAGATTAGCATTGAAAGCTTATGGAACTAATTGCTTTTTAATAAAATTTAAGTAATTTTAGGTACTTATTTAAAAAAAAAAATTGGCTAGAAATTATCATGCCATTAATGTGAGAATATAGAGAAATAAAGGGATTATTTGAACATTTTTATTTTTTAATTATTACTTTTAAAATCATTAATTCTAAATGCTAAGATATATTACTTTTTCATGTAGAAATTATTTAAAATTTTTATTATTTTTATTTTAATCAATTAATTTTGAAAACTAAGATACATTAGTTTTTACTTTCTTCTATATGTAATATAGAGAAAGTATTGGATTCGTAAAAATTTTCGACCTCGGGTTTTTGATGGATTTACATGTTTTGAGAGCTGTAGAACACGATTTGACCCTTTTTAGAAAATGTCTGTCTGTCTGTCTGTGTGTGTGTGTGTGACAAAATTTTGTGGCAACTGTATCTCAGGAACTACTGCACAGAATTTCATACAAATTAGTATGTAGTTGCACCTTGACATAAATTAGTGCCTATCAACTTTTGGTAAAAATTGTCTTACAGGTTGCGTTGCCATCCCGCTTTTTCTAAATTTTTAACATGGTGATATAGGACAAAATTTTATATAAATGTGCATAAAGAGAATTATTTTTTAGTAATCATTATGAAATTTACAAGAATTATTTATAATAGAGGTAGTCAACTGGGGAAAATTTTTTGTATGCGTAGGAGCCTCGTGAACCCCCCTGGGGGGGGAAGTCCCCCCTCGAGGGGAGTAAATTTTCAAGATGGGTATCTTTCGAAAGGTCTCGTCAATACCTTTAAAACGAATGGTTGAACTATAAATCTGTGATAGTTTAAAACAAAGTTATCGATTTTTTTTTACTTTTAACAAAAAGTAACTTAGAAAAAAAAATCGTATTTTTTTTTTTTTTTTTTAAACGAAATTTAACCAGACTTGGTATTTAGTTGGCCCCTGACATAAACTGGGGCTGATTAGATTTGGGGATCAATCACTCAACAGGTGGTGCTGTGATCGTATTTTTTCTAAATTTTTAACATGGCAGTATAGGACAAAATTTCGTATAAATGTACATAAAAGGAGTTATTCTTAACCTGTGATTGTGAAATTAATATGAATTATTGATAATAGTAGTAGTTAATTAGGAAAAAAATCTCGGTCATCGCTTCCCCCCAGGGGAAAGTACCCCCCCCCCGGGGGGGGGGGGGGTAAATTTTCAAGATGGGTATCTTTCGAAAGGTCTCGTCAATATCTTTAAAACGAATGGTTGAACTATAAATATGTGATAATTTAAAACAAAGTTATCGATTTTTTTTTTAACGAAAAAAAAAACTTTGAAAAAAAATCGTATTTTTTTTTTTTTTTTTTTTTTTTTTTTAAATATTGTTACTGCGTGAATTTGTATAGGAAAATATAGAAGAAAGTCTTGTGGTGGCCACAGCATACTAGTTTAATAATGATTTTAAAAATAATAAGTAATAAATAAAATTTTCCAAAATAGTTAAACTGTTTTTTTTTCTCTCTTTTTTTCATCTTTATACATAGATATATATATATGTGTGTATCAGTGGCGGCTCGTGCCCCGAAAATAGGTGAAGAGGCACACTCTATTTTACACTGTATTCGTTTATAGAATATAAATTTACATTTAAATAAGTATTTTTAGTTAGCTTTAGTTAAGACCATGCTTAATAAAAATCCTGCATTGAAAATACTTAAATATTATTTTTGAGCTCTTCACCTGTTTTCGGTTCACGAGCAGCCACTGGCATATATATATATATATATATATAATTTTAGATGATTTAGATTAATTGTAGCTATTAAAAATTTTTAATTGGATGTAATATTTCTTTTTTTAAATTAATGAATCAAATAAATAAATAAAAATAGAATAGTAATTTTAAAAAACCTCTTTTTATCTTTTGATTAAAATCGTTTCGTTTTTTAAAAGCTAATGGTGTAAATTTTTGAATTAAAATTGGAATGACTAGAAAAAATAATTTTAGCACGAAAATAATATAAGTTTTGATTCTGATAAAATTTTAAAATCATTTTTACATCACATACAAAGCATATTTTTCAGAAATTTATTTTTCTTCGAAGTAAAACACGCTCCAACTGTAGCAGTATGGGTCTGCTCTCGAAACTAGTCAGTTGGAAGTGCTTGGTTCGAATCCACGTCACGGTCGTCAAAATAAACGTTCGGAGTTTTCCGTGGTTTATTTCAAAACTCGAGTAAATACAGGCTAGGTCTCTTTAAAAAGATCAATATGAAATCAATCCACCTAGGTCTAAGACCTAAGTTAGGTAAAACAATATCATGGAGGGGGGGGGGAGTGAATGTTTTGATTATTTTGCAAGAGATTTTTGCACAGTAAGTTTATCGCATTTAATATATTTTATTAATTTTTCAGGTTATCAGTTCATAAATTTATTTTTTTACAAACTGATTTTTTTTTTTTAAACATTTTAAAAGTTGTTGATGGTTTTAGGATTGAGGCCGATTGGCTGTACTAGGATCCTAGGCCTGTGTGAGAGTGTCTTCCATGGGGGTCTTTCTAAGGGATCTTAGCCGTATTTAAGTTACAAGGAAACATTCAAAAGGTGTCATCTTCAAAAAGTATTGAAAAATATACATGTGATTCAACTCTTCATAAAACACGAGAAAATGAAAAAATTACCGGCTGAAATTAATTACGGCGACCACAAAATATTATCAAAATTAAGCATATTTGGCGATTTAGCGTTGTTAGGCGATACGTTTGCTAGCACCGAGACTGCCGTGTACGAACAGAACCGTGTTCTGTTTTTCCGCCAAGTACTCAAAATCAATTGACTAGCAGTGTGAAATTGCCAAATATGCTTAATTTTGATAATTTCTTGAGGTCGCTGTAATTAATTTCAGCCGATAATTTTTTTCATTTTCTGGTGTTTTATGAAGAGTAGAATCAAATATATTATTTTCAATATATTTTGAAGATGACACCTTTTGAATGTTTCCTTGTTAGTTTCGGAGAAAACCACCGAACCCTTCGAACGGCTAGGCCGACGAGCGCGACCAGGGATCAAACCCAGCACCTCATATCTACAGCTTCAATGACAGGACCTCTCAGCCATTAGTGAATCCTAGCATTCTAAGAGCTAAAACTTTTATTATTATTATTATTATTGTAAGAATAAAAAATAAATTTGGAATAACGATTTAAATAACCACATTTTTCCTTTTCATTAAAATCGTTATCATTTTTCAAAAAAAAAAAATTAATGGCACAAATTTTTGAATGACTAAAAAATATACTTTTGCAGAGAAATAATGCAAATTGTTTTAGATAAAACTGTGAAGTAACTTTTACACTGCGTACAAGGCATGCATTTTATCAGTTAAATAAGATTCTTACTTTAAAATAAACTGGTTGACGTGAAGTGCCTGGTTCGATTCCAGGTTGCACTCGTTAACTTCATCGTTCGGAGTTTCCCATGGTTTTCTTCAAAACTCGAGCAAACACAGGCTAGGTCTCTTTTAAAAACCAATATGGAGGCAATCTACCTAGGTCTACCAAGTGCAGATAAAACAGATTTAGAGGGGAGAAGGGGTTGACGTGAATGTGTTGATCATTTTGCAGGGTAAATTTCCTATCATCCCACTGAGTTTATTATACGTAATGTTACTTTATAAATTTCCCAGGTTTTCAGTTCATAAATTAAATAACTTTTTACAAACTCTTTTTCTTTTTCCTTTTGAAAGTTAAAATCCTCTTTTTTTTTTTTTTTTTTCTAATTAATGAATCAAATAAATAAATAAATAAAAGTAGAATAGTGATTTATATAGCCGCTTTCTATCTTTTGAGTAAAATTGTTTATATTTTTAAAAGCTAATGGTACAAATTTTTTAATTAAAATCGGAATGACTAGAAAGAATCATTTTAGCATGGAAATAATACAAATTTGATTTATATAAAATTTTTAAATAATTTTTACATCACATACACAAAGCATACATTTCATCATATATATATTTTTTTTTCTTTGAAATAAAACATACTCCAACAGTAGTCGTTATGTTCTGCTTTCGAATCTAGTAAGTGTGAAGTGCTCGGTTTGATTCCAGGTCACAGTCCTCAAATTAACCGTTCGGATTTTTCTGTGGTTTACTTAAAAACTCGAGAAAAAAACAGGTTTCGTCTCCTTAAGATAACCTACACGAAGGCAATCTACCTAGATGTAGGACCCAAGTGCAAATAAAACAGTATTAGCAGGGGAGGGGGAGTGGGGGGAGTAATGCGTTGATTATTTTACAAGGAGAATTTTATCTTCATCCCACCGAGTTTACTACGCTTAATATATTTTATAAGCTTTTCAGGTTTTCAGCTTCTAAATTAATTTTTTTTTTTTTTTTTTTTTACTGATAGGTTTTTTTTTCTTTTTTTTTTTCAGTTTAAAGGTTAAAATAATTTTTTTTATTGTTGTTAATGGATAAAAAAAAATAATAATAATGATATAAATAGCCGCTTTTTAGCTTTTCAGTAAAATTGTTTGTATTTTTAAAAGCTAACGGTATAAACTTTTGAATTAAAATTGGAATGATTAGGGGAAAAAAACATGAAACGACGCGAATTTCATTCAGATAAAATTTTAAAGTAATTTTTACATAAAGCATACATTTCATCAGTTATTTTATTCATCTAGGTCCAGGAACCAAATCAGAAAAAACATTATTATCATATTGGGGGGGTAAAGTAAATGTGTTGATCATTTTGCAACGAAAATTTTATCTTCATCACATTCATTTTATGGATTTAAACTTCTTACAATTTAACCAAATAAAATTCTTTAAAATAAACATGGAAGCATTTAAAAATACGAAAATGTATAAAAAATAATTGACATTTATTTTTAACATCGGAAATTATATTAAATAAATTTGGGGAAAATAAGAAAGAAATTATTTTAGGAAATATTATATATATATATATATATATATTCCTACGTGAGTTTCATGACACCCCATAAAAAAAGTCTATTATAAATTATAATTCAAATAAAATTTAAATTATTTATTTTCTTCCCAAATTCGTTTAGAATTAATGTTGAAAGTGTGCAATAGGTGGCGCGAGGGTCAGTGTGTGTAGCATCTCAGTTGGAAATCGGGTTCATTTTCATAACGCAGCGTTGGTTCTCCTCTTCTCTAGCTTCATGAACACGGATTAAGAGAGTCTATAGGATGATAAACGAGATAGGGCAGCCAGCGCGAAAAACGAAGTTTTCTTTTCCGCATTACAGTCGCCGGTAAAAAGAATTTAGCGCCGGGACGCTCGTAGAATTTTTTAAAGTTTATAAATAATCGATATTATTGCATCACCCCCATGATTCATCCAACAGCTACTTCATGGTTGAATGAGATTGGACTGGAAAGCGACAGCTGCGTGACCCCAATGAGTCATACTATTGTTCTCCCCTTTTTGAAAGGGGTTGAACAATGCTTCATTGTCTGGCTTGCCAATGAGTCATTACCCTTTTGAAAGGCCCCATTCATCCAAACCATCTGCTTCAGGGTTGAATGAAAGCGACAGCTGTTGCTTGCGTGACCCCAATGCTGCTTCATTGTGAAAACTCAAACTATTGAAACCAACTGACAAACCGAAGCTGTTCAAAAAATTTTTATTTTCCAATTTCAAAAAACTTTATTCGGAGAACTCGCCGAAGCTGATCAAAAAATTTTTATTTTCCAATTTCAAAAAACTTTATTCGGAGTGGGGCGACTCGAGATCTCTCCAACGGTATCCAGATTATGAAGATCGGCCCATTAGGTTCCGAGATATGAGCGAAAAACCATAAAAACTGGAAGTTGTCAATAAAACGGCGCCAAATTTTGGTACCAATAAAATTCTGAATAGAACTTGAAGAATGCGTGAAAAAGAAGTCCTAGACGTACAAAGCAAGTAAAAATTTGGATTAGACCCACCAGTAAGTTAAAATGTCGCTATTAAAATTGGTTCCAGTGGGCGCCAAAACTGCCAAAAATGAAAAAATGCTATGGCGTTACTCTAGTTAAGTGAAAATACAGAAAAAGTAACAACCAATGCGAAATTCCTAGGGTCATTTTGAAAGATAGGGAAAAATTGGAATAGGAAAAGCGCCCTCTGTCGGTGAAAAAAGTGAGGTAGCCTACAGGGTGGGGCGACTCGAGATCTCTCCAACGGTATCAAGATTATGAAGATCGGCCCATTAGGGCCCGAGATATAAGCGAAAAACCATAAAAACTGGAAGTTGTCAATAAAACGGCGCCAAATTTTGGTACCAATAAAATTCTGAATAGAACTTGAAGAATGCGTGAAAAAGAAGTCCTAGACGTACAAAGCAAGTAAAAATTGGGATTAGACCCACCAATAAGTTAAAATGGGTCATGTTCACTATTAAAATTGGTTCCAGTGGGCGCCAAAACTGCCAAAAATGAAAAAATGCTATGGCATTACTCTAGTTGAGTGAAAATACAGAAAAAGTAACAACCAACGCGAAATTCCTAGGGTCATTTTGAAAGATAGTGAAAAATTGGAATAGAAAAGGCGCCCTCTGGCGGTCAAAAAAGTGAGGGAGCCTACAGGGTGGGGCGACTCGAGATCTCTCCAACGGTATCAAGATTATGAAGATCGGCCCATTAGGGCCCGAGATATAAGCGAAAAACCATAAAAACTGGAAGTTGTCAATAAAACGGCGCCAAATTTTGGTACAAATAAAATTCTGAATAGAACTTGAAGAATGCGTGAAAAAGAAGTCCTAGGCGTAAAAAGCAAGTAAAAATTGGGATTAGACCCACCAGTAAGTTAAAATGGGTTATGTTCACTATTAAAATTGGCTCCAGTGGGCGCCAAAAGAGCCAAAAATGAAAAAATGCTATGGCGTTACTCTAGTTGAGTGAAAATACAGAAAAGGTAAGAACAAACGCGAAAATCCTAGGGTAATTTAGAAAGATAGGGAAAAATTGGAATAGGAAAGGCGCCCTCTGGCGGTCAAAAAAGTGAGGGAGCCTACAGGGTGGGGCGACTCGAGATCTATCCAACGGTATCCAGATTATGAAGATCGGCCTATTAGGACCCGAGATATAAGCGAAAAACCATAAAAACTCAAAGTTGTCAATAAAACGGCGCCAAATTTTGGTACAAATAAAATTCTGAATAGAACTTGAAGAATGCGTGAAAAAGAAGTCCTAGGCGTAAAAAGCAAGTAAAAATTGGGATTAGACCCACCAGTAAGTTAAAATGGGTCATGTTCACTATTAAAATTGGCTCCAGTGGGCGCCAAAAGAGCCAAAAATGAAAAAATGCTATGGCGTTACTCTAGTTGAGTGAAAATACAGAAAAGGTAAGAACAAACGCGAAAATCCTAGGGTAATTTAGAAAGATAGTGAAAAATTGGAATAGGAAAGGCGCCCTCTGGCGGTCAAAAAAGTGAGGGAGCCTACAGGGTGGGCCGACTCGAGATCTTTCCAACGGTATCCAGATTATGAAGATCGACCCATTACGGCCCGAGATATAAGCGAAAAACCATAAAAACTGGAAGTTGTGGCGCCAAATTTTGGTACCAATAAAATTCTGAATAGAACTTGAAGAATGAAAAAATGTGTAACACCAGTCTTTTCTAAGATCTGTTTTTAAATACCAGTAAAATTTATATAGTAGTTGTTTTATTGTCTTAATTTAAATGGATGGAATCCACTCTTGATAAAGTTTATTAATAATCAATATGCCTCGGAAATATTACATCATTGCTAAAGAGAGGTTGGGACTTGAATGCGGGCAGCTGCCGCTTGCGTGAGTCATCAACGATCCCCCCCTGAGATAGGCTGACGCCGCCATTGTTAAACATGCACCTGGTTCCCTCTTTGAAAGGGATTGAACAATGCTTCATTGCCTGGGAGGAAGAGCTTGCCAATGAGTCATACATCTCCCCCATCACGGGGTGATTAGGATCTGGTGGGAAAGAACCGTTATGCTGGTTCCAAACTCCCTTTTTGAAAGGACAATGCTTCATTGTGTTGTTGAATGAGATTGGCCGTTCTATTATACTTGACAGCTGCTGCTTGCCATTGTGTTAAAACTCTTTTTGAAAGCCGTTGAACAATGCTTCATTGTGTTATAGTTGAAAGCCCCCATCGTGCACCTGGTCCCTTTTTGAAAGGCACAATGAGATTGGGAAGGGAACCGTTTATACTGGCAGCTGTTGCTTGCGTGAGTCATCACGGGAACCTGGTCCCTTTTGACATCATGGTGGAGGCCGCGACAGATGTTCCCCCCATCGTGCATCTGGCCATTGAACAATGCTTCATTGTCCAATGAGTCATCACGGGGTAGTCTGCTTCATGGTTGAATGAGATTGGACTCGACAGCTGCTGCTTGTGTGACCCCAATGCTACTTCATTGTCATACTATTGTCCTTATCATGCACCCT